>JAEAOA010000884.1:2827500-2897500 GCA_016746295.1 Potamilus streckersoni | reverse complement strand
AAGTAACACCCCGGTTCTAATTTGTTGGAAGTTAAATTTAGTGAAAGGTAGATGTAAAGCTCCGATTCCCCAGTTAGCAATGCCGAAGGTTGGATGGTTAAAAAAAACAAAAACAGAAAAGGTTGAAATTTAATGAGTAACAATTTAATAGCAATTATCAAATGGATCAAATTTCCACTTTCGCTCTTTCCGCTCGACCTTTTAATAAGCTTATTGCATCACTTGATTAGCAATATGAGACTGATTTCTACCCGTCCTTGTATTTCTGCTCATTTTGTGTATCGTTTCCTCTCTTATTTCTCCCACTTCCTTTTCCTCGTCCTCTCGACTTTTCTCCAAATTACTTCCCCTCCTCCTCCTCGACTTTTTTTTTATTCCTTCTCCTACTCTACTTTTTCTAGATTCCTTCTCTTCATCTTCCACTGTCTCTACCAGAGACTACTCTCCTGTCAACTTCGACTGTCTCGTCTACTGCCTCAATTCTGTCTCCAAGTCTTGAAAACTCTTGGCCCCAAAAGAACCGGAAGTTATGTATCCCCTAAAATGCTTCATGTGAAAATACAAGGACGGTGTAATTTTCTTTCTTAACCCTCTTATCTCACACTACTCACAGCCTAGCATCAGATAGCGGCTATTAACTTTTTTCGGTCACGCATTTTTTCACATCGAGATACTCATACGTTCTTGTATGGTAAAACAAACGTCATAATACAGCACGGTATCAAGTACTTCTCATTAAGACATATTCTTAATCCCTTTATACTACACAATATCACAATAAGCAGACGTATTTCTTTTTCTTTACAACTCATACACAGTACGCAAATGCTTCAACCATTTCAAATTCACAATACAAGCATGAGTAAATTCTAACATAGCGCATTAATAAATGCACTGGTTTATTAGATTATACATGATTTTATCGCTGGGGCTTGGCAATGATGACAGTAACATCCCAAGGATTCGTGCATAACTAAGATGTTGTTTTCTCCGATCATTAGGTGTAGAGTGACCCGGATGTGGCTAGGATTTAAGTCATCGGCCTATGAATATGACTGATTGAAACCAAGGCGAAAATACTAAAACGGGCGTTGGCTGCAGAAGTAATTTATTTTCTGGGCTTTTATTCACAAGGTAGGATTGGTATATATTTAGAAACAAAGGCTGAATAATGTCGGAAATTTTGCTCAGTTTCTATAATTGCTGAACCCCGAAACATATTGTTGAGTAAGAAATCCAAGTTTCATTGATCTGAAAAATAACAGTAGGCATTTTATAAGTTTAAGCGCGTACTTAAAGGTTCAATCGTTCTTTCAGCCAGAGATTCAGCCGATAATTTTAGGTAAGTGATGTAGGGGTCGGTGAAGTATTGATTCTAAAAGATTAAAAGGGTGTGGACCATCAAGTATGTTATTTTTCAGAAACATAAAACAAACATCAGAGAAATCTATCCACAATCGAGAATGAATGCTTGTCTTTGATATTTGATTTCTAATACTTTTAAGTTTATGTAAGTTCAGCTCCTTCTCTGGTTATTGTGATTAGTGATCACAATAGCCTCACTTACATTAACAAAATGGAAAACAAAAATCAGAGTGCTGAGGTAGACTTGGATGTTGCATGAATGCACATTGACATTCGGCAAAACATCGGGAAACGATAATCTGAATGCACATTGACATTAGGCACATCAAAGGAAACGATAATGCAAATGCAACATCGACATTAGGCACATCAAGTGAAACGATACTCTGAATGCAACATTAGGCACATCAAGGGAACGATAATCTGAATGCACATCGATATTAGGCACATCAAGGGAAGGTTGGTTTTCTTAGAAATTTCTAATCGACTTGACGTTTATCATGTTCATTACTGTAAAGGTTACCACCATTGCGAGGGTTTGGTTGTGGTGATTGGGGTGGGGTGCTTCCAATTTTAATTTAAATTATTGTAGAAGTCCTAACTAGGTTCGATTTTGTTGTAAGTTAATTTAGTGAAAGTTAGATGTACAGCCCCGAGCCCCCAGTCAGCAATGCCGACAGTTAAATGATTCAAAATACAAAAGGGTGAAGATCAATAATTACAATTTAATAACAATTAAATGGTCAATGATTCGAATTTCCAAAATACACTTATTCCGCTCGACCCTTTACAAGCCTATCGAATCATTTGATTCGTAGTGTGAGAGATTTTCACCTGTCCTTGTGATCTACTCGTCTGTGTATTCTTCTCTATCTCCTAATTCTCTCTCTTCCTCCCTGACTTCCTCGAAGTTCCTTCTCATCTATTTCCTCCTCCAGACTATTTTCCTCCTCCACCACCTTCTATCCCTCTTCTCTATGTCGACTACAATTCGTCGACTCCGACTGCTCTATCATTCTCACTTCCGTCTCCCTCTTAGAGACTTGGGCCTAATGAACTTGGACCGGAAGTTCTGTTCCCGGAAAGCTACTTGTGAAAACACAAGGATGGTAAAATAGTATCCTTAGCACTCATATCTCACACTACACACAGTCTAGCAACAGATAATGGTTATGACATTCCACCGGTCACGCATTCATTCACACTGAAATACGCATTGGTTCGTGTATGGTAAAACACAATATAATAAGCACAACATAATAAAATCACGGCATCATTTACTCGTCTACAACAATAAATTGCTTCACTTCAGTACCTACTCATAATCCCATTATGCTGACAATATCACAATAATCTGAAACATATTTTTACATTACAACTCATACAAATTATAAAAATATTCAAATATCCATGCTCTGGTATATTCACACATCTGTTGTAAATACTCTTACCTACATCAAATATTTTCCCCAAACTCCAATTCAACAATGCGTAAACTATAACATAGCGCATTACTAAATGTACTAGTTACTGCGAAGTAACGTACCAGCGAGTTACAATATTAATTCTGACCAGCTAACAATGCACATAATTCTCTACGTAAATTCTAACTCATGTCTTAAATACGCATATAAATGAAACACTACAAGGTAATTCTACATACTAAAACAATCACAGTAATTAAGTTTACATACTACAAATAATTAAAATACGACGCTGTAATGTTTTGCGACAATCGGGCAAATAACTTACTGACCTTATCGAAGCTTTCCTTCTCTTACAATCTGGTCCTGAGTTTTCCCGCCAAATTACGAGTGGCTCCCCAGGAGCAACCCTAATGCTTATGAATCTTCCTAGATGACTACTTAAAACTTTACTGCGAGTTTGAGCTATAATTCAAATCTAAGTTTTAATCGCACCCTCTATCTTAATTCCGATTAGAGCTCACTGTGGACTGATCCAATCAACGTAGTTGACAATGTCTTCTCGCTGTCTGTCCACATGGCGGGCGAGAACACGCCCCGTTTAATCAGGGAGCTTTCTTTAATTTCTGAACCAATATTTAACGCCTGGGTGTAAGTACTACAAGCCTTTGACTAGCGACTCCTAGCTATAGTTTGGTTGGAGATCTACTGAAACTTACATAAGGGATTAACACTGCCTGCGTCGATGTTTGCACATCAAACACGGTTTTAATACCCAAGTTTATACATTTCCTGATAACCGAGGCCGAGCAATCGTGACAATTACTAAAATATTAGTATATGAACTGACATTGCCTAGAATGTAGAATGCACCTTTGACTTTCAAACCCGATTCGCTTCTGGGTCTTTGGTTTTTATACCAAAGGCAGTGATCAACAAAATTATATATTTCTATTAAAACATCTATCAAGTGGAATAAGTCTTTTAGCTGTGTTCAGTTATAATTCTACCATGACTCAATCAACCTTGTTTATTTAAAACATAATACCCAAGAAACATTATTTTGAAATCCCTAAAACCCTGACCCAAATTAGCATGTTTGCCTTAATAATTTGGTCAAAAAGCTCATGCCCATAGAGGATAATGGAGCTATTATTAGTTGTTTTCACAAATGAAATAAAAAAAATATTTTAAAAATCAATAAGGTAAAATCGAACTGAACTCAATGCTGGACAAGGTCAAGCCCAGTGAATATTGTTACATTACAATAACATGCAATGAATAAAATATAATTTTAAACTTATAGAGAAACAATCAGATTAAATATACAGAACAATATATGCATATAGATGCATACATTTATACCTACCTACCTATTTACCTAAGTACCTACCTGCGTGCCTGCCCGCCTACCTACCTGCGTGCCTGCCTGTCTACATATCTACCTACCTACCTACCTGCCTACCTACCTATATACATACATACATACATACATACATACATACATACATACATACATACATACATACATACATACATACATACATACATACATACATACATACATACATACATACATACATACATACATACATACATACATACATACATACATACATACATACATACACTGCCAAATATAGAAACCTAATAAAATTTAATTCGGACGATCGAATAAGATAGAGAGACGTATACTGACACTGATGACAGACAGTTGTTTATTTTTACAACCCAGCACCCACACTTAAAAACAAACTGATAATGAAGGTATGACATAGTTAATAGTCACCTATACGGTCTTTCTGACCAACACAAATCCTTCTTGACCAACTCAATGACCAACACTAACTCCCATTTAAAATCATATGTAATGTTATATAAATCGAAGGGTCAACTGATGATGGCTAACGTGTATTATTACAGACCTAAATACATTCTTAAATAGAAACATATATGTATTCAAATAAATGGATGGGTGAATATATTTATATGAGGATGGCTAAATAAATGAATTTATGTGAGGTTGACTAAATAAATGAATTTATGGGATGATGACTAAATAAATGGATTTTCGTGAGGATGACTAAATAAATGGATTATTTGAGGATGATTAAATAAATGGATTGAGGATGACTAAATAAATGGATTTAGGTGAGGATGACTATGTGCATATTTACATTCTAACATTAAAATCAAAACAGATGAGGAAAGGTTGATGATTGTCATAATCCAACACCACCTCTATATTCCAACACCCACTAGTATAATCAAAACGGAAGATGGAAAGGAGAGACAGACACTACCATACATATTTACCATCCAAGAGCCACAGACATACCTAGAGAGACAGAGGGACAGAAACAATAAAAAAGGACGAACCAGAAGGACAAATCAAGTCTTAATGGCATGACACTTCCATACACTGTAACAAACCCTGAAACAAAAGTGAGGCGAATTACATAAATTGCAGAAGCGTAGCTAGGGTGGGGCAGGGGGGTACATATGTCCCCGAGCGCCAAGGTACAGGGCGCCAAAATGAGGCTTACAACGTTACATTATAATAAGTAAAAAAGAAAAATGTGATTAAACGGGGAAGGGGCTGGGGCGCCATTTTTATAGTTCGTCTCCGCGCGCAAAATATCATAGCTACGCCTCTGATAAGTTGTAAGAAACCGACACAGGTGATTGGGTTTGGAGAACAAAAACAAGCATTTTAATCGACCCACAGGTATGAAAGCACGGGTAGAAACATACCCATGAATAAATGGCGTGAAATAGGCGTGTACAGTGATGTATTAAACCCAAGTGTGATCAACAAGAAATAGAAATATGTGGAACACACACACATCAACTGTTTTAAATCCATCAATCAAAATGTATAACGAAACTTTTTTCATCAGCCGTGGTATAGTGTTTTAATGTCAAAATGTTGTTCAGTACACATGACTGGGCTAGATTTGTTACATGTGTCTTTCGTTGAATTTTTTAGCGCAAAAATGTCAAATGACAAAACATAATACGATGCTTTTAAAAAGAAGCAAGAAGAAGAGTCCGATAATTATTTGTCCATAGACAGAAGGGGGAATAATTGCTCTCGCACAACAGTATGCAGAGTAATCCATTAGGGGTACATATCAACACCCTGAATAAAGAGTAATCCATTAGGGGTACATATCAACACCCTGTATGAAGAGTAATCCATTAGGGGTACATATCAACACCCTGTATGAAGAGTAATCCATTAGGGGTACATATCAACACCCTGTATGAAGAGTAATCCATTAGGGGAACATATCAACACCCTATATGAAGAGTAATCCATTAGGGGTACATATCAACATCCTGTATGAAGAGTAATCCATTAGGGGTACATATCAACACCCTGAATGAAGAGTAATCCATTAGGGGTACATATCAACACCCTGAATTTTTCGTAAGATTGAATTCGGATTACGGAAAGAAACTCGAACATTGTCCGAAATTACCCGAATCATAGCACTTTTACGGCCCAACTAATACGCCACCACCACCACCACAACAAGGACGATTGTCATCACTGGGACTTGGACAATGGAAAGGACTGAGACAGTTGAAATTCATGATGGCGAGTCAATGATTAATTTTTTTTGCTCTTTCTAAGGGCCCTTTTAGGGCTACCATAACTCTTACAAATGAGGTATTCGTATATCAAAATCAAAACTAAACTAAACAGAATTACAAAAGTAAAGTGTGTGTATGTTTGCATATGAGAGAAAGCTCAAAGGAACTTAAGAGTAGAACTATAATAGTTCCACGCCTAAACAGGATAAAAAAGATTATTAAAGAAAAAAAAATCAACAAATAAAAATTAACGATTGAATCAATTCTTTTTTGGGGTATATTTTCGTTAAATAAGATTAACAATGAATTTCAATCACATCGTTTCACAAACGTACATCATTTTCTCCTAACTTTAATGATCTTTTCTTAGCTTCTTGGTTTGGGTTTCTTAGAGAGAACTAGTTCCTCCGCTTCTTGTTCCGTTTCTGAAGCCCCACAAATTCCTCAACTTCTTTATTCTGCTTATTTTCCTCTGCATTCCGTTGGTGTTTATGGACACTCTGAAGACAAATGCTCTTACTTATCACACATACACACAAACACATACGGATGCACGCACACTCACACGGTCCCATGCTCTATTTTTCAGACGTTACACGGATCTTAACAATTCCGAATCTCCTTCGATGTCTTCCGATATATCACATAATTTATAATCACTTTAAGTTTCATCTTCTATTGTCGTCCGTTTTTTTTTTCGTTGAAAGTCTAAGTCTTACTCAGTGATATCATTATATTACATAGGGTTTCTTATGTATAGACGTTAATGTTTATATTTTGATCTCTCTCTCTCTCTCTCTCTCTCTCTCTCTCTCTCTCTCTCTCTCTCTCTCTCTCTCTCTCTCTCTCTCTCTCTCTCTCTCTCTCTCTCTCTCTCACACACACACACACACACACACACACACACGCACACACACACACACACACACACAATGGATATCTCTTTCTCAAAATTTGCAGACGACACAGCGTTCATACTAGTTCCCTCTGCAGTTTATTTGTATGTTAGGAATATTGAATGTAACTGGATCCATGTAATTACAGTTGACTTTTTTATTCCGACATCTCAACCTCTGCGATTAAGGCATTCCTTTTGAGAGTTTGCGAGAAAGAAAAAAAAAACAACGTATACTGTAATTATTTTTATTCCTATCCCTCTTTTGATCGTTTCTTTTCGTGAGGATTTGTAATTTTATATGTGCTGGTATGAAAATTCTCTCGGGCTTTTTCCTCCGAGTAGCACAACTACAAACCTGTTTACGAAATACTTCTTTAAACTGTAGCACAACGACAAACCTGTTTTCGACACAATTCTTTAAACTATAGAAAAACTACATACAGTTTTCAAAATAATTCTTTAAGCACTTGCGCAACTACAGACAAGTTTTCGACACATTTTTGAGATTTTGTTTGAAATTTGCTTTCTGTAAGTTAAAAGTTGTAAACAAAATAGAACCTGAAAAATGTTTAGTTTTAACAGATTGGAGAAATTATTTTTTCAGCCTAGATTAATTAATTCATTGCTTGAAGTATGGAGAAAACGTAACATCGCACTGTAATAAATGGGTCAGTGAGTACATTGTAACAATGCTACCAACATTTTTTATATTATTGCACAAAATGTTATTCATAACGCAATTTGCAGAGCACACAAGGCTTGTATATGTCCTATCTACACTTGAGTTTCTTTTATATAAAAAAACGGAATACCGTATACTTGAAATCATGTCGTCTGTAGAATTGTACTTACATCTGTTTGCTGATTTTAAAGATCATCGTATTCTTTCAGTGCTTTTAGAAAATCTTGTGTAATAAAACTGCATTCAGTCAAATTCAATGAATCCAGGGTTCGAACCTGCGAGCTCCCGCATCCGAGGCAGATGCTCCAACCCGGTGCAGCTAACTTTTGTGGTTTTGTTACAATGCATGTCTGTTTCCCGCCTTCATGGATTTATTACCAAGTATGTGTTTTGCCAAACCTATTAAACATTGATATTTCTTTATTGCCAACGCATTTTTGTATTAATTCCGCCATCTTCAATTTCTCACCTAGTATCGGTCATTCAACGGTGCAGCTCTAACCTCGACTAGACACCCATCCCTCATCATTGGTCTACATTAAGTACATGTATTTTGCCTAAAGAATTTTTGCAGTGGTCTCGTACTCAATCCACCCTGAGGCCCCATGAGAGCATATTGGATGGCCCAAGAGCCACACCCTCATGGTGCCTTGTGATGCCAATCATTTTGCGGGCCACAGGATATGGCTTGGCGGGCGTCGAGCCACGTGTTTGAGACCCCTGATTATGAGGGTATACTATATATGGTACAACCAATTTATTTTTGCAACATATTCTGGCTGACTAAAGTACATTTTCGTTTTTGTTGACTTGAACGATTGAATTACCATGCTTGATCTTCATTATTGAGTTATCTTTAATCAACTCTCAGAGCATCATCAAGAGTCCCAAAATTTGGATTTCTCGTTTTCCTTTTTCTTCCCCGTTTCTTTTTCTATTTTTCCCGTATTCCTACCCCACACCACCCGAGACCCTGGTTTGACCTTCCATTACGTTTGTTGACACTTCTTCGTCTTTTCCCTGCATATAGGGCTGGTTTTGACTTAGAAGTGACACCCTGTGTTCCAAAATTTATCTCGGTATGCTTTCCCTGTGGTCAAGAAAGCCAGATCAAACTAATTGATTGTAATTGCTAGACCCATATTTACCCATTGGTGTAGTACTCAATGAAGAAGTGAGTAAACAAGGGAACGACATTCCCACAGCACTACCCTCCTAATACAGCCAAGCTAGAGGTCCTGTTGAACGAAACTATAATTAGTACTTTCTCGTTTTGAATGCCGTCTCGAGTATCAAACTGATAACCCTTGACCTAGATATGCAGTGTCAATGCCTGCACAGACAGTTTGACACCGTATTATTCACGTCTTGGGTTGTCGATTCCGTTTTTTTTAGTCTTGAATTTTGGCAACAGAAAAGAGACGAAAAGTAAACAGAAAGAATCGCTAAGTAAAATTGCTGTACTTTCTATTAGTTTTCTGAAATTTCTTGAAAAATGTGGTACAAACAGAAGCAAGTGTCTCTGAAATGAACTTCAGTCGAATATGACAGAAGCGAGAGATTCACTTGGAAAATAATTTGCGTCTGTATTTTACCCTTCAGTGACCCAAATCACATACAGTCAACCCTTCAGTGACTCAAATCAAAGATAATGCAGCGCTCAGCAAAAAGTTAATGGATATAATGACACTCTTCTAATAATGGTACATATCCGAAAAATAATTACTTCCAGTGATAACAAACCTACCAGCTAAGTAATACGATTTTCTAGCAACATCATACATTATGACACTCAAGATCCCAAAATAATTTTATACATTCTATTAAAATGCTAATATTCAACATTATTATTAGTAGTAGTAGTAGTAGTAGTAGTAGTAGTAGTAGTAGTATTAGGATTAGTAGTATTAGTATTATTAGTATTAGTATTATTATTATCGTTGTAGTAGTATTAGTTGCTGTTGTTACTTCTAGTAATAAATGTATTCCCATTAATAATATAGTACTATTTATTGAATGAAATTTGTATGCAAAAGACATGTGCAAAACGAAAAGGAGACTTTCTATATATATATATATATATATATATATATATATATATATATATATATATATATATATATATATATATATATATATATATATATATATATATATATATATATGTGTGTGTGTGTGTGTGTGTGTGTGTGTGTGTGTGTGTGTGTGTGTGTGTGTGTGTGTGTGTGAGTGCTTCATTTTGTGGCTTATATATGTATTATTTTACGACGAAATGTTCATATTCCCTTTAATTTTACATTTACTATTGTCTGATAATTAGTAACTTTCTGTGTCATGTAAAATTTCGTTTTCATTTTCATTATTTTCATCTTCTTTATAAGTTACTAGATCTTTGATATTGACTATTGGCGGATTGGATGGTTGGGTTCGGTTTGGTTGGGTTAGATTGTGATTGTGTTCGGTTGGATGGTTAGATTTCATTGGTTGGTTTGGTTGGATTGTTGGTTGGATAGGATGATTGGATGGATGGTTAATTAGATGGTTTGATTAGATGGTTGGTTCCATGGTTGGATTGAATTATTGGATTTGATAATTGGGTTGTCCTGGATTGGATGGTTGGAGTGAATTGAACGGTTCGGTTGATGGTTGGTTGGATGATTGGTTGGATGGTTGGATTAGATGGTTGGTTGGATAGTTGGTTGGATTTGATGATTGGATTTGATGGTTGGTTTGGGTTGGGTTGGGCTGGTTTGGGCTGGTTTGGATGGTTGGATTGGATTGAACGGTTGGGTTGGATGGTTGGTTGGATGGTCTGATTGGATAGTTGAATAGAATGTTGGATTGGTTTTCACGGCACGTTCAGCACATTATTGGATATATCATGCCGAGGAAATGGGAACTAAGTACTTTCCCTAAGGATACACGGAAGCAAAAAACGGGGGATGGGTATCGAACCTACGACCTTTAAACTTCGAATTCTGAGATCTGTCAAATCATCTACTACATCTCACAATGTATATGTATACAAATCCAATAGACTGAGAGTTTTGGCGTACATGGATACCTAGTTTTGGCGTACATGGATATATTATTTTCTTCAGATTTCAAACATGTGCATGTACCAGCGACACCGCGTTCTTCTACTTTTTTAATTTATTTCGCAATTTTGTTCATGCTTTAAACCCATAGTACCAGAAACTCTAACAAGCAGATAATCGTCATTTGATAGATTTGAGTTTAATAGTTACCAGTAATATGTATATATTGAAGATAACCCTTATCTGAGTTATTCATGAGTTTATATTATAGGTAAATGTCTTGTCTCAAATATTTAGGTTTCAGACGTTGAATGCATTATAAGGATTCTTTGAACTTTTCCTAGCTCAGATTCTTTACTTGTTTATTTTAACGATAGCTCCGATGGCATAAGTGGTTAGAGTGTTCGCCTCGAATGCGGAATTTCGCGGGTTCAAATGCAGCAAAGTCAAAACAAAGACTTTAAAAAATGGTATTTGTAGGCTATCTGCCTCGCTTGGCGCTCAGTATTAAGACGTTAATGTTAGGACTGGTTGGCCTGGTGTCAGGATAATGTGACTTGGTGGGACATGATACTACAAATCGGCCGCGTGATGCGTAGTCCTAGACAAGCTTCAACTACAGACATCGTAGCGATATGACTAAAAAATATCGTTAAAGCTACCTTAAAAATCCAAAATACAAAATAACGCACAAACGACTGTCCCATAACTCTAACGCTTTCAAGAAATCTGCTCATCATTTTAGCTTCTGTTTCTCTACACTCTCCATGAAATTGTCAACTAATAAATTCTTGCAGATCGGAATATATTTCTCATCCTTTTATTGGAAATATGATCGTTACCTTTCGATTGAGATCTTGTTCAACTACTCCTTGATGAATAAGTGGATGATGCATTTTGGGATATTTGAAAATTGAATTTATTCTTTATTAAAATAACTTTTTTGCTTGCGGTCACGTGTGCAGGGTTAACAGCGTGGAACATTATTTCCCTGTGATGCTATCATTTTACCACAGATATGACAAATGTTGGTTAACTGACAACGATGATCACCTTCATTCGTGAACAACATAGCTTTGACTGTTTTCTGTTTTAATCTAGATACATTAATTTGGCGATTCTAACCAAAGCATCATAAACTACTCGATAACTAATCAGTACTTCTGTAAATAAAAGATGTTTTGTTGCTCCTATTGATAAAGTCAACATTCCAACGGAAGACGGATGGAATTTGCTGAGCTGTTTTTAGCTTGTTTTCAATGATATATTTTTGTTAAGTTCCATGATCACTAACTGCGTACCAGAAAGAAGCCACATCAACAAGTTTAGTAAAATTAACAAATCATTTATTATTTTAATTTACGAAATAAAAATTTAAAATGAATTTACAATAAAATCATACAAAATTCCAACACAGAATAGATTTTTTAATGTATTCCTATATTGAATGTGCTGATGTACCAATAGTCGTGAATGTGTCGATGTACCATCAGACCAAATATATCACAATAGTATAATCCAGAATATCTTTGAATGAACTGAAAATAACTAATAAATGTTATCGTCGAAAAAGTCAACCAGCACTTTGCAATTCCAATTAATAATTTCAATAAAGTATTTCTCTCAAATACAGACTGAATTTAAAACAATAAAGAAAACATTGGTTACAAAAGCTATGCATATTATTTCATTTGATCTAAGACACAATATAATTTTCAGGGGAAAAAACACTCTAGAACTCTAATCGAATACGCTTTCAAAAGACTGACAAAAGACAGGTAGGTCAAACCTCTATCCTTAATCACTGACAAAAAGCACACAGTATAAATTAAATATGCATAACACTTTGAACTCTTAATTATTACTAATTCAAAATTGCAGTAAATTACCATCTGAACATTTAATTTATGTTTACGCGGCTGGGGAGGGGTTTACAGAAAAACTCTTTTCCATCCTCTTGTATATGGTGTTACCTACTAAATAACGTAATGTACTCTAATAAAATTTGTTTCTGAATATTAAAAAAATGTAGGAATTTTTACAGATGAACTTTTGACTGTCGCATCGGTTTATCTCAAACAACACTAAAAGTTTTTTTTATCCCATGATATTAGCACTTTCTTCGTGGCTCTAAATGTATAATCAACGTGTCAACGTGTCTTTCTTTCTCATTCTTATCGGTATAGTGATCTCGTGCCGTAGGTAATGTGCACCTCCTGTATATTTATCTTTCACACTATCATCTATATATTAATTGATACACCAAATTCATCGTCAAATTTGTTTATATTTTTATATTTTGACAGACCATTTAGTAAACCATTGTATTTATCTCAACTGTAATATACTGATCTTTGTAAACTCTTTCAGGAGAGGAATTAAGGCCAGTTAACAGAATAAAAAAAAAAACACTTATTGCCATTTTATGTCACATGGATACAGACTTCTTATCCTTGCATTTGTCATATTGATACCAGACTTCTTATTCTGAAATTTGTCACATTGATAGGAGCCTTCTTATTCCTGCCAGCGATTCACATTTATCGACGTTCCTAATCTCGAGGTCGATCTTGTGAAATACCCTTTGTGTTCTGTCAGTTATTTTCGGGTAAAATTTGGTATTGCAATGGAGCAAATTCTTTTGTCGATCCCCTTAGGAAACATTTAGTTGGACGCATGTACGATTAATTAGATTAATGTAGACCTGCGCTCGTTTAAGTTGTCATAATGCACGGATTGGTACAGTCTGTATTGAGTTTAGCGATATTCAATTAAGGCTACGTTTGTTTAAACTGAACAGGATAGGGATCAACTTCTGATTTGTATGGAAAACTGTCGTTTCTGAAAGTTACCGGGAATCAGTTGGGTAATCAATGTTTGTCAGGCGAACTGCATTGTTTGAGCCTAGTTTAGACGGGGGAAAATATTTATTTGCATTGGATACGCTGTTAAGTGGGGCATGGTTTCACATGAAAACTCTCAGCTTAAATGCGCTAATAGCAAATTTGAAAATTAGTCCACGCTTTTTTTACAAGACAAAAGAAAAAAGAGACTCCGAGTGATTTAAGAAGTAAATTCATTCGTAAAATCATCCAGGAGAAACGATTGTCTGGACAAATGGAGGCACAATTCTAGAAAATCAGAGCTTGAAATCACAAGGAAACTACAACAATTTTACGTAATTCGTTAATCCTACTGTGATAATTTGTTGATTTATTTGCTTGTATTTATTTGTTTAAATTCATATATCAGTTTTTTGATATGGCATAAATGTGTTGAGTTCGTTTATAGTAGTCAGCACAATGATATTTTTCTTAATATATGCATTGACGATTCGTTTGAAGGTATATTCTCGAATATTATAGGAAATTATATATCTAGAACTTCATGCCTTATTTTAGTTGAGATTATGAAAATCTGTGTCAATTCTCCGACCTTATATGATATCACAAATGATAGCGACAAATTGTGTGTATGTGTTAAAAAAAACGTAGTATACGGAAGTTCTTTCATTCTTTAATGTAATTGAGACTAGGCAGGAACAAATGTCTCGGTGTGGTGTTGAAATTACCATTAGCATGACCATTAATTTTGTGAAACTAGGTTACGACTGAGAAAAACCATTAAGCACAAACATAATGGATATCATTATTGTGACAGTTTTATAAAAATGTTTGCTTGTGGACCGCATATAGGTCACCTATTGATTCAGTCTTGCGAGAAAAGTCTAGAAAATGTTCTCGAAAAATAGCAACAGGTTACAAAAATATAAATTTTAAATTAATTGAAAATGAATTTATTTCACCATATAGCACACAATGCAAATGTGTTTGGGTAATAACAGTTTTGTATAAAAGATTTCCATGAAAATACATCCATAATATCATCGTTATAGTTGCATGTGATTCTTCCGTTCTCAAGAGGGATCATTAAAAAAGATTCCAAGAAACATCTTTATGTTGTATGTCAGTGATAACAGAATGACCAAAACACTTAAAAGATTTTTTGCAAATGGAAAAGTGACAGTTTTAAACTATATAAACATTTTGTTGTATATTTTAATGTCATTTTACCTCATATCTGGCCGATAAAGAGAGGGCTAATTTATAATGTTCAATAAACAAGAATTTGCACGTGAAATGCAAAGGTAGATCTTGATATTATATATTCACATAAAATGATTAATTGGATTTTTTCCTCAATTTTCTCATATTGATAGTATGATTTTCAATTTAAAATATTGGATAAAATTTTGTATACAAAATTAAATTTCGCGCAAAGCCAGGATATTAAATGACGATAAATCTATTTTCTGTGAATTAGAGTAGTAAATTGTATATTTTTTTTTAAATGCAGAAAAGTAATTCATTTATTGATTCAAGAGGTGCTCACCAGTTATTATGTACTTTTGAGAGAGTGGTGTGCGGCAGGTGTTGTTGTTTGCATAGTGGAGAGAATGTTAACATACTCCTACACTATTATGATGTAATGTGGCTGATATTTCTTTGTATATTGTAATTATGGAAACTGTACATGATCTAAGCACACTGCTAACTAAACTGACTGCTCCCTTTTGCTAAAAAAAATCGCAATGAATTAGTCTAAGGTACAATATCTGTAGCACCTATTAAAATTGGAAAAATGAATTTTGCTCAACTAGACAATACCAGCTTGTGGAAGTGCAATGGATGAATTGCAAAAAAAAAAACAAATATGAAAAAAGTATCGGCTCTTTTTATACAATTTACCTCTCTGAAGTCAATTATGTGAAAATGACCAAGTGGCGCTAGAAGCTTTTTGAAAGGTGCCCATCTGGAGTAAAGCCAAGCTTTATACTCTATAACCATATTAACCCATCAATCATACACCAAAAAAATGGAATAAAAGGTTATCTTTTAACAATACCTAAGATATACAAGGTCTTTTTAAATAGCTAGTATAGCCAGTGAAGAAACCCGGGAAAATTCTTTTTCTTTAAAATTCCGAAATAAAATACGAAACTGTAGAGCGCCACCTCACCAATCAAAACACAAATGTCAAATTCTGTCATTCGGAGCAAGTAATTAAATAATGATGACTATCCCTAACACTAATTTACAATATTGTATCTGACAGAATGCTAAAATTTAAGTGGGCCGTAATTTCCAAAGGTCGTTAAAACACACTTGTATCGATCTCCGTTAGATGTACACGTATGATTCTGAAGCAAGATTGTATTATTGATAAGACATTTAATAAAACTGATGATGGAAAGTTCGGATCTAAAAGTGAGGGTTCTACATAGAACTTTGAAAGCTACAGTCCAGGACCCTTTCAAACGACTTTCGACCGTAAAACTGAGAGTCCCAATAATAATTCAGAGGCATTTACACCGATAGATATTGAAACGGTGTTACGCAGCATCAAATCATGCAAAGCAGCATTATGTCACAACATCCTGCCTTAGTTCCCAGAGCATCTTTACCTAAGGCAAAGGAACGGCTTGCCGCTTTTTATTTTCAGGGTTATTAAGGAAAAGTGTATCCCCACTTTGTGGCACCAAAATAAGATTATTGCGATTCTGAATCCAGGCAAAGATCCCACAATGATGCGAGTTATCAGCCGATCTGATTACTTTCAGTCTGTTTTAAGGTACTGGAGAGCAAAAGTTTACAAAGAATTGGACCTGACTTGGAGAATATCAGAACTTTTGAGCAGGCAGGCTTCAGAAATGGCCGTAGCACTTGCGACCAAGTCCTTGCCCTGACTACATTTCTTGAAAACGGGTTTCAGAGTTACCTTAAAACTGAAGTTGAATTTATGGTTAACAGCGGCATATGACAAGGTCTGGCATGCAGGGCTACTGCTGAAAATTTCCAGAGTATTGTCGCGCTGGATTGTTAAGACTATTCAACTGTTCCCTTGTAACATGCGTTTCAGAGTGCATAGCAGTAGCTTGTGGAGGCGTCTTACAAAAGGACTCTCACAAGGGTCTGTTCTTTCGCCAAGTTTGTTCAATGTCTATATCAATGACATACTTGTAACACTGTCGCGCAAGTTCATGTATGCAGATGTCAGTGCTCTCGGGACTAAACTTCGCTCATTAACTAAACTTGAGGGGATACTGAACAAGGACCTTGAGGATATGACGGATTTCTTTAAGAAATGGCGTATACAACCAAGCGCAACAAAGAGAGCCTACAGTGTCTTCCGCCTTAATAATGCAATACGAATCGTGCAATTTGCATCCTCATCAATGGGCTGCAAAATAAAACACGACCCGACATCAACATACCTGGTGTCACTCTAGACAGATCACTGACATTCTACAATCACCTGAAGAAAACTGCAGCAAAACCTTGCACTCAAAACAACCTACTCCACAAACTGACTGGTTCAACCTGGTGCGCCAGTGCTCCGACACTCAGGACAACAGTTATTATGCTGGCATTTTCTCACACCACGCCCCGTGCAATTCAAAGGGTCTTCTCCATTTTGTATAGCTTCTTTGTGTATGGCCCTAGTTATGTTTACAGCCTTGTTCATGGAATCAGCTACTCTGCTCAATACATATGGCAGTTGTCCAACCAGATCTTGAATGAAGCAAATTCAATATGGAGTCCACCAAACACGACCAGGAGCTTGTCTTCACCGTGAGTGTCAGGAAAATTCCGCTTGATTATATTAGCAATATCAAATAGTGGTTGCTATGACAGCCACTGACAGCTGGTCTAAGTTCACGTGTTGCATATCAGCCTTTACCATAAATCATCAGCTGCTGTGTACATTCTAGAAAAAGTGGCACGAGAGCAGTTATTGTTGCTTTGTCTGTTAATTGTGTCTGCAATGAATCATGGTAAGCTGCTAGACCGATAAAGTCATATTGTAAAAGAAACGAACATGGAAGAACATATTAGCTGCCTAGGATGTTCTAACCACTCCTTTGGTAGAGCATTGACTAGACCGTACACTTTTGATTTCGCAGATCCTATTGTATAAGATATAATTAAACACAGCTCCTGGAGGCATATTGAACCGCGAAGCAGGCAGTGAGTTTTAATTTATGTGTTATTCCCTTAGATTCGACTGCTGCATTTTGCATCAAAGAAAAGATGTTTCCATGAAATAAATATGTTGTTTGTTGTGGATCTAGGATTGTGGTCTATATTATCAATGGTATCGATCGTGAAAGGATGTTTAAAAAGCTTTGGAAGGGCACACCGGTTCTTTTTCTTCTTACGTGGCACAAAAATTGTACCATGTCTGCACAATGGCAAGAACATAATAGTTAGAAATGCACATCCCCATGTTGCAGAGGCTAACAACGAGACATTGCTTTCTTGTTTCTCTATCTATATTTACAGCAAGATAAGATAGGTATTGGTGTTTCTAAATCTCTTTTGTGTCCATGACGTGCTGTAGAGGCAGATTTTGGTTTCGTGAAATGCATCTGTACTGCTTTGGGCAAAGTTCATGAAATCTGAAGGAGTATGTGCTCTTTATGTTAGCCATACTGAACTCTGGTCTTTCTTCTACTGAATCCAAAAATCCTTTATGTGCGTAACCAGCTCAGTAAATGCTTTGTCATGTATAAGCCTTCGTTTGTATTATGAGATTTATAAATACCGAAAAGTTGTGTACGTTTATATATCTTTTTTGCCAAGATATTAGTGAGGTTCTCTGCATCAATAACCCCAAATCACCTTCTGCTAATTTTGGTATAATTTGTATGTGTTGGAGTTCCGCTGAAATTTTTCGTGCTTCGAAATCAATCTCAAAAAAGGATATCATGTGAAGTCCAGCAGAACCAGCACCATTATCGCAGAAGATAACACGTCTATGTATCCTTTCTGTTTGTCTTTAGAACCTGTTCTTGTTTTGACATGACTTGTCTCGTTTGATTCTTCATTCTTTCTTTTGCGTGTGCTTTCCAGACTCAGTCTTCTAATTTGTTTCAACAAAATTTATGCCATGATGCATTGACGTCGCTCAGTGTGGCTTCTATTCCAGAGTCTGCATACAGTTGCTGTATGTTAATATTTACAGCTCACAAAACACGAAAGGATTTTCAGCAAAATACTTGCAGCCAGCACATCTTTCCTCTTGGAGTTTACATAACGTTACAAGCACTCTTGAATGTCAGGCTATCAAAGAATGCATCGTTTCCAGTCAAAGGGACCTTCAATCTGTGTCGAGGAGCTTGGCTCAGAACGCCTGTATCGGGACATCTACAGGTAAGGTACAATTTATAGGCCTGGAACGTCTGTAAAGCTGCAAATATAGTATGTGACAGGGTTTAATTTGTATGATACATTTATAAAGGTTGTTCCACGGAAGGTATATGGTTAGACCAGACATAAAACCTTAAGGAAGAAGTATACACTCGTAAATCTCGTGGACATTTGGTTGAACGAAATTACTTTTGCGAATGGTCGTAAAACCGGTTTCATGGAAATTTTAATTTCAAAACAAAACAACGGTTTAATGGGGTTGGTAACTCACTTTTTGGCCGATAATAAAATTAAATCACTGTCAAAACATGACTTCAGTTACTTTGAAAATATCTAATATCGTAACATACTCTTCAAATAGAAGTCAGGTTTAAGTCTCATAATTGTGTTTAAAGTGTTCCAGTAATTACATGGTACACGAGGTGGTAGTCGATTTCCTCTAAATGGAGACTTATAGTATTGTGTATAGACCCAAACAAACTCGGTAACCTGCAGAGGGCTGACCATTATACTACATCTGTTCACTGTAACATATTTAGCGAAGGTTGAAGTTTACATATAACTTTTGTATTCACTTAGAAGTAGAGTCCAACTGCAAACAAATATTACAGATATCTTTAGCATCAATTAAATTTATATTATAGTCTTTTATTTAAGTCATCATGTGGGTCTATGACATTAATATTTTATATTCTATAATTAAGCGGCTGGCAGATGTTACTGAAACGAACATGTACAATACGTTGTAGGAATCTCATTCATGAACCAAGGCCGATTGCAAAGATCAAGTCAACAACTATTTCGGTCAAATATGCCACGTATTAATTTGAACAGAGGTCACGTAAAGATCAAGTTACACTACGAGTGCATTGTCGCACTAATTCGAGAAGATCAGATTATGACTATTACTTTATTTCAAAACATAATGATTCAGTAATTCAGAGTTTGTTGATTAGATTTGTATATGGTGGTTATATAATGGAATATAAAATGCACCGACACACTCTTCAAAGAATGCCAGTTTCTATAAGAGCTGTTATGAAGAAATCGTGATTTATTTATAATATGTTATATATGTGTTTTTTAATTTAGCAGAGTTGAAAAGTTTTAATTTAAACAGTCAGTACCTATTGGATTATGTGAATTTATTCAGGGACTTGAATATTTAAATATCGGATTATGTGAAACTTCCAATGCATTCAGTGATATTCTCCGTTCATGGGAGAGCTATGATGTAAAAAAAAAACGGTAGCACATAAACACATTAGAATCTTTTCATTGGGAATACCTTTGAACAGTTTCAGGATAACTATGAAAGTATAATTGAGAGTAATATTCTAAGAATTTATACACTGTAAGTTGTTTTCAATTATTTCACTTTGTTTGATTTATATTTTATTTTAAAAAGTTTATATTGTATAAAATTGAATGCTGGTTGGGGATCCAGATCAATCTAGTATATTAGAAGTAATCAGTACAACAAATAGTGTACACCATAACCTGCTGACGCATTATCAACGGGACATGAGGGTCAATGTTCTTTGCAGCTATACGAAATTAAAGGTATTAATGACCAATACATGCATGAATCCTAACCAAACAAGCCTGGATTTTATGCATGCCTATAATTTTCTACCGCAGACAGAGCAATATTGCCATACTCTCAAACGAAGCTGAAGCTACTTTAGGTGAGTGGACAGTTTTGCATATTGGCCCTTTGAAAATTTCATAACTTAAGGGTTTGATGTGACTTTTTGAGCTATTATAGTGTATTAATTAAAAATATGGACATATTTGTGAATTTGTCCTTTGCGGCTTGTGTAGTTCTTGAAACTGGTGTTAGGCATGTACATTTCATGTAGTCAATGCACATTATATAGCAATAAGATACCAGTAGTCGTCTAGGAAGCAGAGCTAGCTACTACTTATAGCAATATACACGTTGGTTCGAGGCAAGTAGAATATCTCAAAAATTGATTGGATGAAAACTATTTCGATTAGCATCAAACTGTTAAGTACATAATGTTTTTCTTTCAAAATTATCACCCAAGGAAAGGGCTCATGTTTGCAATGTGAATACCATGTGTTCTCAAAAATAGCCTTCGGATATGAAAAATACATGTATAAATTTCGGGGTGGGTGCATCAACATTTTATTATATGAGTTTTCCATTGACTTGTCAGATTAAGTGAATGATATTCTTATGTGTTCTTTACTACCCCTTTCCAAAAACATAGACCTTTTTGACCTCACTGATGTATTTTATTTTTATGATTTTTTATATTAGGCAGGTATATGCAAAATTAAATTTGCGCATTAAAAATATCCCCTGCACCCTTATCCTCAATGTTTTCTGGTTAGATACCAGCGCTGCTAGTGATGGAATCTCAACACTAGCAGCAAACAAAGTTCTCACAGCAATTTTAGCTAAGAAACCTTGCGTCTATCTATCTATCTATCTATCTATCTATCTATCTATCTATCTATCTATCTATCTATCTATCTATCTATCTATCTGTCTGTCTGTCTGTCTGTCTGTCTGTCTGTCTGTCTGTCGGTCGGTCGGTCGGTCGGTCGGTCGGTCGGTCGGTCGGTCGGTCGGTCGGTCGATCGATCGATCGATCGATCGATCGATCGATCGATCGATAGATAGATAGATAGATAGATAGATAGATAGATAGATAGATAGATAGATAGATAGATAGATAGATAGATAGATAGATAACATGGCTTTTAAAAATGTCGGTATAGAGCTAATTGATATACCAATAATATTGTTATATCAAAATGTGATCCGGCCATGACGCAATAATACGCATATATAAACACTCTGTGTGTGTGTGTGTGTGTGTGTGTGTGTGTGTGTGTGTGTGTGTGTGTAGTATGTAAGCTGTTTCAATGATATACCACAAGATGCGTACATTTTTCATTAGAAGGAAACAAGGCTAGCCGAGTTTCCGTTAATTAAATTTTTTTCAACGAGTTGCATATCATTGATACAGCGTGCATATTATACATATAGTTTATTTATATCATACTCATATATATATATATATATATATATATATATATATATATATATATATATATATATATATATATATATATATATATATATATATATATATATATATATATATAATAATAATAATAATAATAATAATAATAATAATAATAATAATAATAATAATAATAATAATAATAATAATAAACAACTGACAACGAATAGTGCAAAACTAGTATATAACTAGCCTGGGCGCTTTCAACTCTTGAGTCTTTTACAAAGGCATATACAAAACATAGACAAGACAACGATTTAAATAGAAAAACCGTAGTGTTTGCAAACTTTTACATGGCTTTTTCAACGAGAATTAAACCTTTAAATGTATTATGTTTGAACTAGTTTATATCAAATTGTTGCTGATACTGGAAACTATTTGTATTAACCTAGAAATAGATGAGCCATAATAACATCTGTTATTTTGTGTACATTTATGTAAGCGAAAATTATATCCCGGTTATTTAATTGTTATAGTAGTAATTGTAGGCTATTAAGGAAATTTAAAGAATTTTTTAAAAGAACATGTGTCGGCTGCAAACGATAATTTTATTTGTGCATGACTTTCTTTTGCTAGTCTTCTTGGTTTAAACCGCTTGGTGTCAATGTTCTAAGGCGACGTATCCAGTAAGATTCTTGTTCTTTCCTGGTTTCGGAACTCAAGTTGGGGTTGTTAGCAATTGCACTAAATGTTATATCATCGAAAGTTTGGCCAAGAAAGGAGAAGTATTCCGCGACAGGGCATAACACTTATTGAAATTGCTAACAACCCCAACTGGAGTTCCGAAACCAAAATAAAAGGAGAAAAGAAATCTTACTGGATACTGAAATTTTAGACGAAAAATTCAATCTATTTACATCGTCTGGAGGGGAAAAAAGTTATCCTGTGCAGTCCCTTTGTTAAAGTAAATATCATTTACCTTTTCACTTTTCCTTGATCTGCTCACTCCCAATGCTAATAATAATATTACCTCATGACTATTGTCAACACTGTATTGGCCCAAATTAGCTACCGATATGCGTTATTGAGTACGTCTATCCATGTTATACTGGCCTTGGCACGACAGAAACTTGTGTATTGATGTCTAGTAAAACAAAAGAATAATACTTTGTCCTAGAGATTTTCCTGCACTCCGAATCTCGCTCATTTAAGGTTGACCAGTGCGTGAGAAGAGATAACTGACCTATCATTTTGCGTATACGTGGATACCTGAGCATGCGGGAGGGATGGGATTAAGGGAGTTAATTAGTCGTCTCGATTCAAGGATGATAAATCCATCGATCCCGTTCCATTTTTTTAAAAATATATGGGTTATTTCCCTTGTGCCAGAAACCTTAAAACTCGCTAAAAATAGCAAAGTGGAAAAACCAATTTGCTTTTCTCAAATCACCTATACAAGGACGTATAATTTACAGGTGTTACCAGAAAAAGTATAGTTTGAACAACGAGAAAAGTGCATTTTGATTCACTGGGTTTCAGCGTAGATGGACAGTAATATACTTTTAACGAGGAGGAAAGTACACCATGAGAATGAGGTGCTCGTCAATGTGCCTCCAGCATTGTAAAGTAACGTTGGTCAGTATATTAACATAAGCTATTGACACAATCTACTTTCCTTTTAAAAGCAGATACTTCGTATCTTGTTATTACTTGCGCATATTATATACACTCTAGAAGCCATCAACATGTCGGACGATAATCTTCTTTATATGAAAACGAAAGTACACCAACTTTGCAAAGTGGGAGATATCAGGGGTCTTAAATCATTCCTCTCTAACTGGGACATAACCGAGTATTTTCATGAAATTTTTAATCACAGAGTTCGTCATGAGGGACAGTGGACCACGCCGTTGCTAATAACTGTTAGAAATGGCCGAGAGAACGTTACAAGATTCTTGCTCGAAATGGGCAAAATCGAGGTAGATACAACCGGAACAGTTGTAATTAACAAAGAAATTACCAAAAGCGCATCTCCTCTGTGGTGTGCTGCTCGTTTGGGAAATTTTGCCCTGGTTCAGTTACTGGTTGAAAATGGTGCAGACGTGAATCATAAAACGAGCCTCTCATCCACCCCACTAAACGCAGCTTGTCACAACAGTGTCATAATGGTCAAATACCTCATAGACAAAGGAGCCGACTCCTCCTTGACCGACAGCAACGGGTATGATTTACTTCTTAACAGTTTTGTGTGCGGAAGTAAGGATGTTTTTGATTACCTTCTTAGTAGAAACATGGATCTTTCTGCTCAAGACAAACAAGGGTGCACACTATTGCATAAGGCTGCTGAAAAGGGCAATGTTGCTATGGTAGACCGTCTTCTGAAAGCTGGGGTAGCCATCACTAAAACAAAGGTAGGTCACACATCATTGATTGTCGCAGCTGAATATAAACAATCTGATGTTGTGGAACATTTTATTAAAACGTCTTTGTGCAGTCGCCAGGAGAAGATAGACGCACTTGAATTGTTAGGGGCAACCTTCGGGTGTCACCCTGAGAATCAGGACTCACGGAAAGCAATGGACTATTTCCGCAGAGCTATGAAGGAGAGATTTTCTGAGGGGATGGAACCTTTAACAAAATCAGATATACACACAGTCGAAGCTTATGGAATTCTTAAGGAGAGCGAAAGCCTTTCAGACTTGGAAAGTTTATCAAGGGACAAAGATACGCTTTATTCTGAATCTCTTGCAGTGAGGGAACGAATTCTTGGTCCGCTCTGTTTCACAGTCCCATGTTTTATCAGCGAATACGGCACAATGTGCGGTAATAACGGTAAGTATGAACAGTGCATATCACTTTGGATGCATTCGATACCAATGTTCATCCGACAACGTAAACCGCCGTTTGATACCTTTGTGTTACTTCTTCAAATATTTTCCGAAATGTTCGCTATAGAAAGAAAACCTGAATTTAAAACTGTTCTGGCATGTCTTGATTTGGTCACTGAAGAAACACAGGTTCAACTTGAGAAGAGTGAAGAAAAACCACACATAGATGAAGAGGATGATGATAAAATGCCTTATCACCCATCCTCAGTATCTATACTTCAAGTGGGACTATTTTTTATGGTGACTGGTCTAAAACTCGCTGTAACTGAAGAAGACAAGAATCTTTTAAAACAGTCGACAAAGAAATTAGTCGATGAAAGGGCAAACTGTGGTGGATATACGCTTCTTCACTACGCTGTGGACTTCGAAACGGGCACATTAAATAATACCATCAGAACACTAGTTTCTTTTCCAAACGCCGATTTATGTGCACTTCTCCTTGAAAGTGGTGCAGATGAAGATGTCAATAGCTCAAATCAACAGGGAAGAGGACCGCTTCATCTGATAGCCAGATATTCCAATTCTGTCACAGATTTGCAGTGTTTGAGAAGAATATTGAATTTGCTCATAGAACATGGGGCTCATATTGATGCTAGTGATAACGAAGGGCGCACGCCATTAGAGGTCTGTGCAACAACAGTAGCAGAAGTGATCCTAAGACGACATCAAAGGAACATTACTCTAAAATGCCTCGCCGCGCGTATTTTGCGTGCACTTAAGATTCAGGTTGGAGATGGCATCTCGAGTGAATTAAACAATTTCATTAAAATGCATTAAATTTTGAATGTAAAAGGCCCCGACGCAGACAAATATTGTTTCGTTACATTCAGAAGAATAACCAACCAACGTGTTCGGAACCTCGCCATACCACCTGTACCCATGAACTGGACATACAATATTTTACAATGTGCAGCATTAAAATCTTAAAAAGATTCTTTTGTATTTAACAATGCCAGGAGAGATTTAATATGAGTTTTGTCTTCAGTGTAAAAATCGTTTTAGATCATGTTTATTATACAATATTTGTTTATACTAGTGGCAAAATTTTTATTGACATAATACCAATAATGATATCAAAGGGAATCCAAGTGCTCAGCAGTATAATAAAATATAAGAAACATTTAAGTTCAACATTTAAAATATGTGGTGATATATTTATTCCAGCAGTCTTTACGTTTTCATTAAATTTTATAAAGACTTCATTAACCATTTTAGTTGGAGTTATATACGTTGTGCATCGAGATAACTTCCTATCCGATATATTATATATTTGTATGAACTTTGCGGTATATTTTTCTATTGTATTATGTAGATATGTAAATTATGTACTCATGCCAAACATTTAAAACAGATGAGATTTGTTATTTAACAATGCAAATAGATTTTCCTCGATTTTGCTAACTATTTTCTTTGGTGTATTTTTTTTAATATTAGATGTAATAATCAAAATATAAGGCTGAAAATACATGAAAAATAGAATATTTAAGATAAAATAAGTAGCAAAATGGTAATATACATGAAATTTAAGTATCAGTCATGCAATGAAGGTAATGTGGAATTTTAGACTACACAGACAATTAGCGTTAATGACGTGAGGTGCTGATTCGGTTCAACGGTGGAATAGCATATGTTAAATATGTCCCTATCATACACCAAAGACTGCACAGTAAAAAACGGAATTATTTTCATTAACAAAGGTAGCAATTGAACCGACAGAATTATTCTCTAGACCACAGGTGATACAGAGTCAAAGATTTTAATGCACGTGGAAGAAAGTGCATTATCATAATTTTCAAGTCTACAAGTGTGTTTGTTTTTATACGTCAGTGTTTTACCTCATATCACTAAATTATATTTGATATTATTCTCCAAGTATCATGTAGACAAAAGAAAGTATATAGTAAAACAAGTGAATCATCAACACTTAAAAGACAGATGTTAACACTATTGTATCGTTCAATCCATAGCTACTATGTTTTATACATTTATCATTTCAGTTTTTTCATACCTAATTCGATACCAACCCATTCCAGCCACTATTTTCTCGGCATGGTATACCTAGTAATGTGCTAGAATTGCCTTGTGAATCAGAAAAAATTAAGCCCCAAAAATAATATGACGCTGTTTTCACTACTTTTAATTTTTTCTTGGCAGTATAGCACAAGAAATGTACATTTGCTTCCTTCTATTGCTATGTTTAGGCTCGTTCAAAAGTAACAGAAGAAAAGAGTGAAGCCAACAAGCTTTGAAAATTTTAATACTTTATTTCCCTAAAAAAAAGAGGTAAAAATATGAAATAGGACTTTGGTTTGTGAATATAATCCAAAAATTATTCCTAGAATCTAAAATTCCTCTGATTTGAATTTGGGTTCAAATTTCGATGAAGTTCCAATATGGAAGGTGATGGCGTCAGATGATATCTTTGTACTGATGGCAACAGTTCCTCGCTGAAACACTATTGCTAACGTTCTGCTTTAGAACTCCAGAATAAATTTCCACCGAAATTGTTTGTCCCATAAATTTTTGATTTTAAAAAGAGCACTTGTTTTGTTTTCTAGAGAATCTGAAACGTTAAAGCTCAAAAAATAAATTAACTTCAAAACAAAATGGTCTCAACAATTAAAGCACACTTTGAGCTCTAAGGTGTAAGAATACGACTGAAAAATTTACTAGAAAATGCTGATTTAACCCGCGATTTTAGATCACATGGTGGCTCACGTGACTGCTTACGTGATCACTAATTTAAACAGCGCAATTTAGCACGTAGCTAAAATTGTCCAAAAAGTCATATTCCCAAGCTGGAAATAAAAAAATGAAAGGCTGTTTACAACTTGGCTAACGCGTGGGGAGAACATGGCCATAGTAATAACCAATCATTTCGATTTGATGTTTATAAAATCGGAACAAAGATTAAGAACTAGGTTAACTAAAAATAAGCAAACATTTGCGTTCTACTCGGATCAAAACAACAGACTAAATTTACTGGGAAAAATACAAAATCCAGTAAAAATACTCTTGCAATAAAATGTAATGAGACAAATAAAAAAGAATTTAAAACTGACATACAAGCATTTTAATTCCATATACGTAACACTACAAGTTTTCTGTTCAAATATGAATGGTATTGAGTGTAACTTATGTGTGTATGTGCAATTCGTGCTCATTACACCGTGTATTTTGGTCATGACTCCGAGCAAGCACAGCCTAAAGTGCACGTAGCAATTCATTTTAACTGATTGGAGTACTTTAATTACAAATATGTTCACATTTAATCAGCTACCAATTACATAAGAGCTTTAATTTTTTGTTTTGTTTAGTTTCTAAAATTTCATCCAAAACGGTTCAGTTGAAAACATTTAAAAACAATTTAGACACTAAAAATGAATTTGATAGCACATGTCCACGTGTCACACACCTTGGTGTTCCTTCATTCAAGCCCTGGCCGTCAGTAATGCTGCGAATAAGTAATCAAAACTTAGCAGCTACATGCTTGTGTACTTACTCCACACAAAAATCTGGATTTATTTTTTTGGTGAGCTTTTGGAAACTTAAAACTTAATTCTTGTTCTCGTGGCAGTTGGTCAACTATTTATGCGCGTTTGTAATTTCAACGATGTAATCTATGTGCTTTCATCAATTATAATTCATTACAATGTAACAGTTTCTATTGTGCTCATGTGACGTCATATGGTCAAAATACACGTTGAAATAGTACACCTTAATGTATGCTTACGCCATTTGTATACATTATCGATGGCTTTAATAAATACACCACTCTTACCTCTTTCTTTCCTCCTTCAGTTAGGGCCCCTAATGGCCGAGTGGTCTAAAGCGCTCACCGTTACGAATCATTGCCATCTAACCTCTGCGTGGGTTCGAGTCAGGTTCGCCAATATGGGTATGCGAGAAAGCTTGACAGTAGCTTCTCGTGGATCGGTGGTTCTTTCAGGGGGTTTCCCGGATTCTTCTATCACCATTAAACTGGCCGCCATGTATAGCCTATCTTGGGCTGAAAATGGCGTTAAACCCTACAACAACAGCAAAATTCCACCTTCAATTCATTCCACACCTAGTAGTACATTTATCTGCACACCTTTTATGCACATAGCTCTACAGCACTGAAAACGCAGCACACACACAGCTCTACAGCACAATATTACAGCACAGCACTACAGCACAGCACAGCAAACGCAGTATTCGCACACAGATCTACAGCACAGCACAGCTGAAAATATATTCAACACCGTACGCAAGAACTATATATATATATATATATATATATATATATATATATATATATATATATATATATATATATATATATATATATATATATATATATATATATATATACGGTAAGTTATATACATTATCAGTATTTCATTACAAAACAACAATAAACAGGTTCAGAAGTAAATTGGTGAATTATGCGATTCATAATGCACTAAACGGTTATTTACTAAATGCAATCTTGTGGAGTTCTTGCTAAACCACAGATACGAATTGAACATATTAGCATTTACTAAACAGCATTTACTAAACTAGTCGAAGCGATATAAATACGAAATTAACATGATATTAAAATAGATATAACTTACAATGCATATAAACGAATAAATTACATACCTCTACCAATTGAGATAAGATCTAACTTGTTTCTTAGTTTCCGGTCTATATACATCTTTGATTGCACCTACTTTGTCTGGGTGTCGTTTCAACTGGCCTAGTCCACTTATGAGATGGCCCAAACATTATAAGTTAGAGTATCCTACATTACATTTTGTGGGCTTAGCTGTAAGATTAGCCCTAAGAAGTCTACCGAATAAATCCCTTAATATCTGAACATGTTCTTCCCAGATATATGTGTAAACAAAGATATCCTCCACAAAACTGTCTACGTTTTCCATGCCGCTAAGTAATTTGTGCATGAGACGAACGCACGACTCGCCGGCGTTAACTAAACCGAAAGGCATGTCTCTAAATTGACTTTTGGAGTCGCAAATGCCGTTAACTCGCGGCCATTATTAGTGGTTGTTACCTGCCAATATCCTTTGGTAAGGTCATACTTGGAAATATATTTATGACCTGCTAGTTTTGAAAACAAGCTTTCTATGTCTGGCATTGGCTCTGCGTCAACAACGGTGATTTTTTCAGCTGCCGAAAGTCTATACAAAAGCGGTTTCTCCCGTCCTTCCTTTTGACTAACACAACACGGGACGTGTATGAGGAATTGGAAGGTTCGATCACTCCCAGGTCTAACATTTTTCCCACTTTATCGTTGACGTCTCTCGAGCATTAAAGGGTATTAAGCATCTTTTAATCTTGATCGGCTTTGATTTATTCAACTTGATCTTGTATTGAATCAATCCAGTACGGCCTGGTTTGTCTGTAAACACGTCTGTGTATTGGGACAAACCTCCATGATCTGTGTACGCTGACCCTCGGATAAATCCGGGCATATACTGATCTGGTCTACACCCTCTTTCCCTACGTCACGGGAGTATTCAAGGGGCAATTCGGTACCGGAGACGAATTCCGATTCGCCATACGACCTATCTTCTATCACCGCTACGCATGCTACGTCCAAGACCCCTTTATCAATTGTCTGATTAGGTCTTTATACATAGGATTTCTGCATATTGGACCTACCCTGCAAGCCAATGATGTAGTCCAATTCTTTTGGCACCGTCTTTTTACAAATCTCGCACTCACGACAAAACCGTGCTACATCGCTACTCACACCGGGCTAAAAGAATTCGCGCAATACCTTAACCGTGGCATGGTTTTATTAATTCTCAAATGGCTTGCTAAACCCGACTCGTGCACAACCTTGATCACATGCGACCTGAATTTATGAGGAAGAACTCGTTGTAAACACTTTCTACCATCAGGAGTAATATACTCTTTATACATTAGACCATTACGTTTTAGAAATCTAGAGGTCCCTTCTCCCGTTCTTGCATTTTCTCGCGGTACCCGACAATATTTTCTCACGCGATCGCGTATAAAGTCTCGTCGCGTTCTCGCGGGAGATATATGTAATGGCTTCAGGCACTTTCAATTTCCGTAGGGGTTTGTTATTCCCCTTTTCTTATGCTCTAGTTTGCACTGCTTAGATGATTGGGAATCTGATGTCAGACATGGTTGGGAGTCTAGATCCTTGTACCTTGCCAATTGTCAGTTCGTAGATCGGAATGGCTATGCACAACACTTCAACGGTTCCGGTCAGAAAAGGTGTTTTGATATCTATCCTTGCGATCGGAACATGGTCGATTGATTGGTCCAGTAGCATACATGGCGAATGAGGCTCTTTTTCACGACCACGCTAGTGCTCCCAGTGTCTCGTAAAACGGACACGTCTTGGCCATTGACAGTGCCATTCGCCGTCGGTTCCCTCGCTTCTGGGAAAATACACGTGCTGATTGATTGGATAGTGTCGCGACCCATTCCTGCACGCATTACTGGCTCGTACTCTGTCTCCCGGTTAGCCGGCTGGGAAACATTGAGCTTTCCATTTATCGACCGTCTGCCTTCAATGGCTACTGCGACTCTCTAGACTGTTCCCTTCCGCTTTGGACAATTGAGAGAGATATGAACCCACTCGTTGCAAGTGAAACATTGCTTGTCCTTATACCATCCCTGGTTATTTCTACTAGGTTTTTCAGATTCCTTGGGTGTTTGGTCCCTATCTTGATTACCGCTTTTTTCCGTCTCGCGAGATGACGTTTTGGGAACCTCCCCGAGCTTCAGCAAATAGGTCTGCCTGTGTGGCTATGTCATATATACTTGTGAAGGATCTTTCCCTCAAGAACAAGTACAACTCATTGTCACAAGTTGTAAATAACTGTTCCCGAAGTAAAAAGTCCATAAGAACCTCATATGTCTTCACGACGTTACCACATTCCACCCATCGCTGCAAGTAATTGCACGTCCCACTGACGAACTGAGCGAATGTCTTGCCTCTTTCGGGATTGCCATATTTAAACTTCTTACGAAACCCTTGCTCGGATAGCTCGTATTTCTTCAGAAGTGCTCGGTTAGCTCGTATTTCTTCAGAAGTGCTCAGTTAGGTCGTATTTCTTCAGAAGTGCCTCTTTTAACGTGAGATAATTAAAGCGAATCCGTCACAGGTAAACGTGAATGCACATCTAAAGCTTAACCCTTACGCAACGCGCTAAGATGAAGCGACCAATCATTTTTTTTTCCATTTTTGTACAGTGGCGTACCTTTAAAACCTGTTAAGATAGCTATCCATATTATCTTTATCATCTTCAAATGGGGGGCAGTTTTGGACCTCTCAGTTTAAAATCACGTTCCCCCTCCTGTTTAGTTTGTAATAACTCAGAATTTCTTTGATACTTCCTGTCCTTATTCCTCTCTTCTATCTCCAAAGCTTCTAACCTAGCTTGTTTTCCCTTTCTAACTTCCTATCTTCTGCTTCTGTTAGTAGTTGTACCTTCTCCCTTTCGGCTTGCTTTTCTAACTCTATCTTCCCCTTCTTTAATTTGATAGTTTTCCTTTCTGCCTCCCTTTCCTAATATATTCTTTCCTTTTCGGCCTGTTTTTCTAATTCTATCTTTTCCTTTTCGAAAACCATTTTTCTTTCTGCGGCTTTCGTTTACAATTCTACCAACTCCCGTTTGGCTTCCCTTTCTATTTCCCTCTGGTCCCTTTCCCTAGCCTGTTCTTCACGAACAAAATTTCTCAGGGACTCCCCCTCGTAGCCAAACTGTTTTCCCATTTCCACAAGTTCTTTCATTGATGCCATTTCAGAAAATTAGATACAACCAATCTAAAGTGCAGTATTATGTCAAAAGGTGAAATCTTTACACTTTGAACAAATAAACGGTAATTTCCTTCTCGAAGACAACAACAACATGAACTGTGTATAATAAACAAAGTAATGTAAACTGGCTACTTAACGTATTGTCTTGTCAAGAGCGTCTGAAACACACAAAAATAACATACACTAATAATGAAACAATATTCTGTTAAATCCGAAGAATCCCACTTCTTTCACCAATTGTATACTTGTTGACTGGATTTGAAAAAGAAAAGACTACTTGGAGCGATAGAATCAACAGACATCATCATTTACGATTTAGACAACCAACAAGAACTAATTAATCCCTTCCATTATACACTCACTACCAGGAATAACTCCAATCGTTTATATGAGGCGCCGTAGCAGACGAAAGCCTCTCCTATGAGAACGTTGCAGTTGAAACTTCGATGTTTTATGTCGAGAAATTCAATATCACGTGTTGGATCAAATTGCATGTCCTTAAAGTTCCATTTTCTATATCGATATTTTAGATTTTATGTGTTGAATTATACAGTGGTGGTTTAAATTTATATTTCCAATGTCCAGTGCCGGACTTAGGACAAATGAGGCCCTGTGCTAGTTAAGTTATGAAGCCCCTTACAATGGAAAATTCAATCTAAATGGGTTTTTAGGCCAAGAAATGGGCCGACTGGCCAAGAGGGAGCCATGTGCTTAAGCACACCTAAGCACAATGGGAAATCCGGTAATGTCTATGTCGACGTTTTATCGTGTATATTTTGAATTACACAGCGGTTGTTGAAATTTCAATATGCTATATTGAGAATCCCTAATTCACACGCTGAATGTAACTGGTTGTGATGAAAGTTCTATTTCATCAGGCAACTATTTAGATTTCATCTGTTGAATTTCACGGCAACGAGAAGCAGCCTCCTTGTCTAAAAATAACGTGGTCCGTTCACAAGAGCGACCTCTGGCGAAGAAATGCATATTAATTTTCTACATGTGATAATATAATATATAATATCAAACTTAAAATTCATGAAATGTAATGACGCCTCATAATTTAATTCACGAATGATGCATCTTCATACTCGATATTATTTTGAATTGTTAAAGTGAATATTGTGTGGTGTTATTTTTAACACCAATACAACATTTCATCATATTAAAAAACAATTCTGACAAACACAATAAAATGCATAACCATTGTTGTGTAACTAAACAGATACGATGTAAAAACTCAGAAAACGAAATGGACCTTTCAGCACAATCAATATGACTCAGCACGTTAAAAAAATTCTCGACATCTGTCATTAAATTTCAACAACCACCTTGTAATTCAAAAGATACAATCTAAAAATTCGACATTTGGCATCGAATTTTCCACCAGCGCAGAGTAATTCAACAGATAAAATCTAAATACTCGACGTATGAAATGGAACATAAACATAGGAATTCTCGACGTATGACATTGAAATTTCAACCACCGCTGTATAATTCAAACGAAACAATATAAATCCTCGACATAGAAAATATAACTTTCAACTACATCTGTTTAATTCAAGAGATGCAATAAAAAAATCTCGACCTAGAAAATGGAACTTAAAGGACAAACATTTTTGATACAACACGTGAAATTGGAATTCTGGAAATATGACATTAAAATTTCAAAGGCGACGTTCTGACTGGACCAGCTTTTTGTCCGCTACGGTGCCTCATACGTTTATAGAATCTGTGTGTTTTATAGAGCCTGGTTTCGATTTTACTGTCAAAATGGCCATAGTACACAATTAATTTTACTATATGGTCTCTACATTTGTTTCTCAGTACTGAACTTTCCACTGTGTGACAATCAATACAAATCATATGTTAATCTAAACTACCTTCAAAGATGACTTTACGGTTTAGTTCTTGTCAAGGGTTGACCTGCATTTTTTTTGAGAGGCTGAATTGTAAACAAAACACCAGGCAACGGAACACAGATTTCACTTCCGGATCATCACCATGACCTTATTACTCAATGTGCACTGTCGCCGAAATACACCCAGACAACCACACCATAAGCTCACATTTTAAAGAATAATCAATTGCCTTTAAATCCTTACCAAGAATGCCAAAATCTAACTCTAGTATCACCACCAAATTTAGACCGGTAAAAGTGATCTCAAAATAGACTGGGACTACATTCGTGGGTACTGAACCGGATTTTATTAATTGTGTACTGATTCCTGAAAGGGTCAATGTTTTTGTCAAACTTTTATATTTGCATTTTATTTTGCATGCCACTACTGTTTCAACTTCATACATAAAGTCTTTTGAAATTTCCTTGCAAGCAAGATATGTGACAGCTGTCAGAAAGTGTGTAGTGCTGGTGTTCTATAGGGTGCAATTTGAGGTCCAATTGTTCTTAAGAAACCAAAACTAAATTTGCTATATCTTCCTTAATTATAGGAATTTTTCAATGCAGTAAAAACCTAATTATAATATTTGATAAGGCCTGTCTGAAAATAGTCTTGAAATTAAAAATTATTGATATATTAAATTTTAATGTAAATTTAAATAAATATATAAATTTTAAAAACTCTTTATTTTACAAAAAAAAAATTTCATACACGTTATGACATTCAGTTTCACAAATTTAAGGCAGCAATGCTGATTAATGAATGGTCTTTAAAACAAATGGTAGTTTAGGTCTGTACAACTGATAATATTAATCCCAGGGGTACTGAAGCATGATAGCTCACAGTGATTTTGACAGCAAATTGCAATGTGCCTATCCAGATGCATATAGGTGTTTATACTAAAGAAACAATGACAGGTACTACGTTCCACATTTATTGTTTCAGGTACTTGGACAGTTGTTTGTTTAACTAATATTCCACTCAAATTTAAAGTTTTGATGGGACCACTACCATGTTTTATAGCAAATATGCATTACATTTTAATGCCGATAACTACAAAAGTCAACAATGCAATATGAAAATACAGTTTCACCTTACTGAAAAAAGATGCGAATCTCTCTCATGAAGATCTAAGCCATGTCTTTGAGATGCTGTATATCAATGTACTAATATGAACTCATCTTGGTCACTTATAGCAGCACAATGCTCATGTCCTTATGAGACCTTGCTATCACCATTGGACTACTGGAGAGCTTCCAAATTGATCCAACTCTAATACTCTGTTCCAGATACCAGACTAGACCTGAAAATATATAACATGTTTCACTTAATTCTAAAAAAAGGAAGATGTAGGCAAATGAAGTTAAAATGTGTTTGATATGGTGAATTCAAAATAACATTCAGGTTGCAAATATGGTTAAAAAAGGTAAACTTGATAGAGTGACACTCAAAGATGTGAAGCAATGGGCATGTATTAAAGTGACAAATGCATCCTAAAAATAGATCAAGTTTCTACAAGCATATTTAGCCATTTACAGGTTAAATAACTAATCAGGTAGAGTATGTATCATAAAGTTTAAGGCAATGTTGGAACGGTGAGGTTTGATCATTGGTGCAAACATTGATACATACCAGTATAGTGGAAAGTCAAATGACAATGTACCAAATTAAAATTTATTACTATATGCAATCCTATTCATGAAGGAAAAACAATTTTAGATATTGTGAGTGAATATAGCAAAATGTGGCCACACAGATCAACTATAGGTACCAATAGATCCTATATCATCAACTAAATGTGAAATTTTCATCCCAAAAACTTGTAAACAAGGATGGATATTTGCATGTGTGGGACATATGCAATGTACTTGTTAAAATCACATGTGCAAACATGATTCAAATAATCTGTTTGAACATTTTTAGTCTATTTTTAAGAGTCTTGGCTACCAAGTTATTAAGTTCAATGATTCAATGATTCAATGGAATCAGATATCAGCTGATGCTGCAATACCGCCCTCTGTCAAAGTACTAAATTGAAATGTGTTACCATACAGAGGCATATTCATGATGAAAATAACATCTTGGGATATTTTAAGTGCACACAGTCAAAATTGAGCCTTACAGATTCACTATAGGTACCATGTCAGCCTAACAATGTCAACTTTTGATTCCAAACATTACAAAATATATGCATATTTGTTCATGTCAGCTATGTAACCATGTTAGGATCAGTTGTAGAAAGTTAAATTCAAATAATCTGTTTGAATATTACTTATGTAATCTTTAAAGTGTCAGATAACAAGTATCATTAGTCATTAATAATGCATAAAGCAAAATGGATCATGAGAATTCATATAATATCATCTGGGCTGCAATGTCGCACTACATCAATCAACATCTTAAAGAAACTGAACAATAAAATGGAATGCATTCTGTGTTCAACTTACATCAGTTTGCTGTTTTCTTACATGCAATGGTAAATATACCTGGGTAAAGTATATTTTACCCCTCTGACCTGTATTTCATTCTCTGACAGCTTAATATGATTTTGTAGAGAACTTGAACAGGTTCTAGTATAAAGTCTTCATCTCTGTCCTCTCACTAAATACCCTATAACTATGGTTATAAACAATTACTGATAGCTATACAAGCAGATATGTGTTACTCAGGAAGTCACCCCATCATAAACACATAAATTAACTGTTTGAACCCCAAATAAATAGTTTCAATGACCTAAAGGTACAAAGCAAAATAGAATTTAGTCTTCATGTATTTTAAATGAGGGTCTCACTTTGACTAATAAAGATATTTTCAAATGTGGTGAGCATTATAAGGTATAACAGTACCAATTGTACAACCCCCAGGTGGGCGGAGCTTAAGGTGTAGGGAACATTGCATTTAGAAATAAACGATAAAACTAGCTGTGATTGGTGCATTATGTAAGAGTTGTACTTTCTGTTAGACTTTTAAAAAAATTGAGCCTCTTGGCAATATGTGAAATTATGTTAATTCATATCTAGATCACATTTTGTATTTTTTAAGATTTTTTTAAAATGTGGTACACATGACTGAAAATGTGTCCGGTGTAACTAGATAACTCTTACCCGTCTAGTTCCAGTAGAGTTATCTCTCTTAAATGTAATGAAGTACCTATTTTCGATGTTATCAAATTAACAATCTAACATTGTTCTCTGTGATAGTGTGTGACATGCATGCTGAGGTAGGATAGAAAGTATATTTATTTCGCAAAACATTAGCATTGCGGTCTATGGAAAAGCAATTGGTACCGTGATACCATAAGCCTACTTCAGGTGATATGGTCCCGTTTCGTAAATTCACCTCTTGCAAATTTCTTATCTTAAGACTAAGGTGTGACTTTTCGGCTATTACAGATATTGGAATTAAAGATATGGATATAGTTGTGAACGAGGTGTTTCGGGAAATTGTTGTTCTTAAAATTGATGTCAGACATGTACATTTCTATAGTTACTCTGCAGTATGTTGATAGTGAAATACAAATAGTTGGCTAGGAAGAAGAGTTAGCCTCCCATAACAGTAAACACAGATTTGGGGCAAGTCTAATATATAACGGCTTGGATGACAACTATTTTCATTTGCATCAGCTTGTTTAGTAAACACCGTTTAACAGAACTGTCATCTAAAATAGGAGCTTGTGTTTGCGCTGTGAGCATCACATGGTGTCAAAAATAACCTTCAGACATGAAAATTGCAGGTATAAATATGTGGTTGGGGTGCATAAATTTCTCCTGTTTGAAATGCCATTGATTTCTCTGGTCAAGTGGATAATATTCTTATTATGGGATTCTGATAATTATATACCGACACAATAAAGAGGTCATATTGATAGATATATACGGACATAAAAACGATATTGATAAATATTTTAGGACATAAAAAAGATGCCGTTATGATGATTCTATACGTATAGAATAAAGATATCAGGTTGATAAATGACGAAGATTAACACAATAATGAGCTTAAATATTTTCTCTTGAATTTCAAAAATAATCAATTTTCCCTAAAACTTCCCTAAAACAATTCAAATGAAAATTTATTAATTTAGTTGAATTGTTATAAAAATCCGAATTTGTTTAGATGTTTATTTTTCTTTTCCTCTGCAATGAGCAAATGTTCTTCTGTTGTTTCATTCTTTTCCATTCCTACTTACAGCCGTTATAAATATTCCATCTGACTAATGTGTATTGTAAAAAAACCTGTAAGCCTGTGACTTAGCAACAGAAAAAAGGGGGAAAGTATTGAAAATGTCTACCTGTATATCTTTTCTTGTAGAGGTTTCTAAAAATTGTGTAATTACACCGACTGCTAATTTTATTCCATCATCGTGCTCTGCTGTGTCGTGAGGGAGACTTAAAAATATGCAGAAGAAAGCTACCAAATGCTGCCGAAAAATATTTAGTCCCATTACTATAATTGTTAAAAAGAAAACTTTCTTAAATTAAATCTCAGAAACAATATGTTAAATGCCAATATTTGGCGCAGCGATTTCTTGTGAAGCAAAGCCGTTTGCGGATTTAGTCATTTTGAGGCCTAAGGCAAACACATGCATGGGGCCCTTCACAACCCTTGTTCTCCCCCTTTCAGTCCTTATTTATCTGAGAATTAAACATTCGAATAGCATTATAGTGTATCGATGTTTAGATACATAATTATTGGTGAAAAGTAAGACAAGAAATCGTAACCATAAGTTTATGAGGCTTTTTTACGGGGCCCTTGGTAGTTTGGGGCCTAAGGCTCTTTGCCTAAGAGTTAAGTCTACCTCTGGATACACTCGCAGACAAGTACATCGCTTAGCGTTATCGCAAGGTCGTTTTAAGTACTTGGGACTCTTTTTATCGGGCAAAAATCTATTTTTATAAATAGGTAATGTAGATCATTTATATCTGTTCCTAACATACTTTGATCTAAATAGTGAGTTTTTAAATTTATAAAAACTTATTAAACAAAGTTCATCGCAATGGTTGATCACCATCCGCGTAAATAATGCCTGGCAGTGTCGTTGTGGTTCAATATGTTAATGCCTCGAGCGCCACCTACAAATTATGAAAGATCGAAGTACACACTACGTGTCGGTAGTACATGTACATGAGTGGTGGCCTATGTAGAGGTAGAGACGGTCATTCTTTTCAAAATGACTACACGTACTGATGCCAGAAAAAGAAACGTGAATTACGCTGATGCTGATGAAGAATCAACTCCCTTTATCCACGTCGAAGCATCTGGACCGATGGAAATATGGTAAATTAATATCTTTGACAACAGGTCACATCTCTCTCTCTCTCTCTCTCTCTCTCTCTCTCTCTCTCTCTCTCTCTCTCTCTCTCTCTCTCTCTCTCTCTCTCTCTCTCTCTCTCTCTCTCTCTCTCTTAAATACGTAATATATTTTCCAAGAGTAATGCAAATCTTCAAAGTAGCTGAAGATCCATCTAATAGTTTTCTCTCATTTTTTTATCGTTTAGATATATGCAATGACTTCATCACCTATAATTTCGGGGCTCGTTTAAGTTTACATCAGTATCGGATAAACATCAGATCACATCTGTTTATTTATTGATTTAAACTGTAATTATAGGTGTGTTTCAAAGTCCTACGATGTATTATCTGCTTTATGATCCAATTACGAAACGAATCACCTCAGGCCATATTATTCTTGTCGAAAATATTCGTTAGAAAAATGCTAAAATTACATTAATGCCAAGCAACAGTGACCTAATTTTGATAAGATGGTGTTTTACTCACCAGGACAAGTTCAAACAAAATATTGTATAATTCTGCAGCTATCAATGTCGGTGAAATTAAGATAAATGCAATGCTTAATGAATACGTAAGTAATGAGTCACATGAGACTATTTAATTTGGATCTTTGAGACGCATCAGTGAATAAAATTGCACGAAATATAGGTTACAGTGATCAATTTTTGGTAGATTTTGGTAACTATTGAAAGTATAAAGAAAATTATATCCATCAATACATTTTTATTTACCTATAAATTTCTTTCATATATGCAACTTATGCCAGAAAGAAAAAAGAATATATATATATATATATATATATATATATATATATATATATATATATATATATATATATATACATACATACATACATACATACATACATACATACATACATACATACATACATACATACATACATACATACATACATAGTCTCTTATTGCAAAAAGTGAAATAAAAGCAGGCAGAAAACAAATTGTTAATAATGAAGGCTACGGAAATATAAAATATTTTAAATATTTTAAATCGGACAGCATTTGGCAATCGCAGGAATGTTTTTTACGGGGTGCAAGCCCCAAAACCATTCCCAGGAATGTTTCTGGGAGGGGTGCTGACAGCGTACTCCTTTGAGAAAAGACCATAATTCTTGTCATTACTATTTAAAAATTATACTTCTGTCAATAAATCAGTTTCTCAACTATGTCGGTAAGCAATCTCATTTTTTTAAAAATTTAAATTTTGCAAATCATGTCTAACTTTCTTCTCTCCCACGGTATGGTAGTTTTCATAGTGCTGATGTGTCTGTCGATAAACTCCCTATTAATTGATTTAGTTACTTGATTTATTGATTATTCGATTGTTCGTTTTATTTATTATTTATTTATTTATTTATCTATTTATTTATGGGAAAACAGTGAGGACGATAAGAAGCTAAGGCATGTCAGAAAGGAGGAAAGGTTTCACTGGGACATATGGTTGACTCTTACACTTCAAAACTGGATTTTCGACTTTGGTAGACCAATAGCGGCGGTATGCGACGTTTTGGTTTTAATAGATCAATAGTGGCTGTATGTGACGTTTTGGCTTTAATAGACCAATAGCGGCGGTACGTGACGTTTTGGCTTTAATAGACCAATAGCGGCGGTACGTGACGTTTTGGCTTTAATAGACCAATAGCGGCAGCACTTAAAGTTTGATTGACTAATAGAGGTGGTGTGTGACAGACTTTGATAGACAATATGCGACGGTATGTGAGATTCAAACTTTGTGAGACCAATAGCGACCTTATCTGAGATTTAGACTTTCAGAGACAAGCAGCAATGGTATCTAAAATTTAGACTTTAATAGACCAAAAGCGACGTTATCTGAGATTTAGACGTTGATAGACAAACGGCGACGGTATCTGAGATTTAGACTTTGATAGACCAATAGCGATGGTATCAGAGACTTTGATGGAACAACAGTGACGTTATCTGAGATTTAGACTTTGATAGATTTATATCGACATTATCTGAGATATAGACTTTGATAGACTAGCATCGACGTTATCTGAGATTTAGACTTTGATAGACCAACAGCGACTGTATATAAGATTTAAACTTTGATAGATCAATAGCGACCGAATGTAACATTTAGACTTACAAAGATCAACAACGTTGGATTTAAATGAAATATGTAACATCATATAAATATCTCATTTCATTCCTTCCTAACGTTTCTTTGTTATTATTTGATACTACTGTATTAATATAAATGGTCTTCAACCACAATTCTTCCGAAATAAATGTAGTCAAAAGTGACTAATTCTGAGTCTCTGAGAACGAAAATAATGCTTAAAATTGTTCATTGGCTCTAGATTTTAAAGAAATGATAAAGAATTATTAAAGAAATATACGGCCCTTGACGTGGGAATGGCGGAGGATTAGCGAGTTATAAAGGAATGGAATCTCATTTTAAACCAGAAATGACTAGAATACATCTCTGACTGGATCTATGGCTGGGTTAACACAGTACTTGCTTTTCAGACAAAACAATCAATGATGCAATATGAAGCTGACATTCGGTCATATATAATACAAATTGCATCATGTTATTCCTTATTAATCATGGATGATGCAATCATAACTAAGCTTACATCACTCTGCTGAACAAATTGCCCTATATCAGTTCTAGAAATCAGTGTTGTGCTTTTTTATTTGTCAGTGTTTGATTATGCAAAGGGACACAATTCTGTTTAGCCAAAGTGAGCAGATATGCTTTGTACTTGTGTGAACAATGCCGATAACTTCTGCTATGTTTGTGGTGAAGTAACTTTTAAATCGCCAAAGCGTAGTATAACCACTATGGTTGTGAAAGCCTATCACCTTTATTTTGGCTGCATAAGTGGAGATTAGGACAAGATGTGGGTCCCACACAAACACAAATTGCAACACTTGTACAACAAAACAGGTTAAACAGGAAAAGAAAATATATGCCTTATGTAGTACCAATGATTTGGAGAAAGACAACAGATCATATCAGCCATTGTTACATCTGTATGGTCACTACAGTTAGGAAAGTTGTATCTAAGAAGAAAAAGTGGACTGTGTATTATCCAAACATTATGTCAGCTATACGCCCTGTACCCCACGGAAAAGGAATGCCGGTTACTGATGCACTAGAGTTATTCTCACCTGATGCAGACGAGGCAAATGGAAGAGGATGAAACGTCTAGTCCGAACCATCAATATCACGTGACCCATATTTTCTTCTATCCTCATCCTCTAAACCATACCTCATAACACAAGGAAAGTGAACTGAATGACCTTGTCAGGGATTTGGAACTATCCAAGAGTAAGGCAGAGCTGTTGGGTTCCCGGCTACAGAAGTGGAATCTCCTGGCAGATGTTAGGGTTTCCATGTTTCATGACCGTCAAAAGTATATTGTCCCATTCTTCTTCATGGAATGTCATCTCGTACCTTGCAACAACATTGATGGTGTTTGACAGCCCTCAAGATCATTCATAATCCAGATGAATAGAAACCGTTCATTGTTGTTGTTGTTGTTGTGGGGTTTAATTCCATTTTTCAGTACAAGATAGGCTATACACGGTGGCCAGTATTATTGGTGGAGGAAGAACCCTGTAAACCCCCGGAAAAAAACCACCGACCCACGAGAAGCTATTGGCAGGCTTTCTCACTTACCCACGTTAGCCGAGTCTGGACTCGAACTCATGCAGACAGAGGTGAGATGGCAGTGATCCCTAACGGTCAGCGCTTTAGACCACTCGGCCACTCGGGGTCCCCTTCATTGATTTATCGAAGACGAGTCTTTAATGTTTTGCTGCATAATGGCAATGTTTTGCCGTCAACTCCAGTTGGTCATGCAGGCAGGCCAGGCGCGTAGTGTTTTTCTTGTGTGTGTGCGATGAATGTTTGGCGCTTCCAAACTTTTTTTTCGAATAAATTGCGACTAAAACGAACAAGAAATTGAAGGGCGCCTATGTGCATCGCGCACTTTGCATACGCAACTAGCCGGGACCACATAGAAGCCATATGAAGGAAGCCTTTCACAACATGAAACAACTTTTGAGGTGCATATACTATGACCCACATCAGTGGCAGCATGGTGGCGATTCGGAGGTTATTGCTCTGTTGCTTGGTCTGCAGACTGGATACACAAAGTATTGCAGGTATTTTTTGTCTGCGAATGGGATAGCTGTGCGAGAGATTCCCACTCCATCAAGAGAGATTGGTCACTCCGAGTCATTGGAGCCTGGGTGGAAAAGTGTTCAGCATTCGCCACTTGTTGAATCAAGGATATTTTGTTACCACCCTTGCGCATCAAGATGGGTCTGATGAAGAACTTTGTCAAGGTCATGAGCAAAACACAAGCAGCTTTCAAGTACTTCCGTGGAAAATTTACAAATTTAAGTAAAGCTAGGATAAAAGAAGGTGTCTTTGTTGGTCTCAGATTCGTGAACTTCGAGATGATGCATTTGACCTTTCACTGCTTGGCAAGGAATAGACGGCATGGAAAGCCTTCCAGTTAGTGGCAAAAATATTTTCTCGGAACAACAAGGAAGACAAATACAGAGAGTTGATGGAAAACCTCAAGGCATACAAAAGCCTTGGTTTCAACATGCCACTAAAGATACATTTTTTCACTCTCATCTAGATATTTTGGCAACGAACTGCGGTGCAGTGAGCAACGATCACTTTAACTAGGACATTGCAACAACGGAGAAACGCTATCAGAGCAAACGGAGCCAATCAATGCTTGTTGACTATTGCTGGACATTGACAAGAGATGCTTCATTTAATGAATACAAGAGACAAGACAAGAAGCGCCTAGTAGATACTGAGTAACGGCTAAACTATGTACTTATATACACAAAAGAATTTTGCCTTTTATTTCAGAATACATTTTTTATATAAACATTTTGCTTTTTTGGAATTATTACATTAACAGGACAGGTACACTATTATCATCTAAAGCAACCATAAACACATGAAAATACCAAGGTTTACAATTTAAACTACTACATACACAAAATACATATTTAAATTCAGCACATTAAAATCCATAATAAATAATCCATTTTATCATTGTAGATGGGTAGTAGTAATACACTGTTGTAGATGGGTATTATTATTATTATTATTATTATTATTATTATTATTATTATTATTATTATTATTATCCTGTTATAGATGGTTAGTATTAATACACTATTGTAGATTGTAGTATTAATATTCTGTTGCAGATGGGTAGTATAAATACTCTGCTGTAGATCGGTAGCTTTAATACTCTACTGTAGATGGGTAGTATTAATACTCTATTGTAGACGAGTAGTATTCATACAGTATCGTAAATGGGTAATATTAATTCTCTTTAGTAGATGAGTAGTATTAATATACTATTGTAGATGAGTAGTATTAATACAGTATTGTAAATGGGTAATATTAATTCTCTTTTGTAGATGAGTAGTATTAATATACTATTGTAGATGAGTAGTATTATTACTCTGTTGTAGATGGGTAGTATTAATACTCTGTTGTAGATGGGTAGCATTAATGCTCTGTTATATACCGGTAGTATTAATACTCTATTGTACATGGGTAGTATTAATAATCTATTGTAGATGGGTAGTAATAATACACTATTGTAGATGGGTAGTATTAATACTCTGTTGTAGTTGGGTATTATTATTATTATTATTATTATTATTATTATTATTATTATTATTATGTTGTAGATGGGTAGTATTAATACACTATTGAAGAATGTATTCTGTTGTAGATGGGTAGTATAAATACTCTGATATAGATGGGTAGCATTAATACTCTGTTGTAGATGGATAATATTATTACTCTATTGTAGAAGAGTACTATTAATACAGTATTGTAAATGGGTAGTATTGATTCTCTTTTATAGATGAGTAGTATTAATATACTATGGTAGATTGGTAGTATTAATACTCTGTTGTAGCTGGGTAGCATTAATAATCTGTTATATACCGGTAGTATTAATACTCTATTGTAGATGCGTAGTATTAATAGTCTATTGTAGATGGGTACTAATAATACACTAATGTAGATGGGTAGTATTAATACTCTTTTTTAGATTGGTAGTATTAATACTCTGTTGTAGATGGGTATTATTATTATTCTGTTGTAGATGGGTAGTATTAATACTCTGTTGTAGATGGATAGTATTAATCCTCTTTTGTAGAGGGGTAGTATTAATACTCTGTTGTAGATGGGTATTATTATTATTCTGTTGTAGATGGGTAGTATTAATACTCTGTTGTAGATAGATAGTATTAATCCTCTTTTGTAGAAGGGTAGTATTAATACTCTGTTGTAGATGGGTAGTATTAATACTTTGTTGTAGATAGGTAGTATTAATACTCTGTTGTGGATGGGTAGCATTATTGCTCTGTTATAAAAACGGTAGTATTAATACTCTATTGTAGATGAGTAGTATTGATACACTATTGTAGATGGGTAGTATTAGATCAGTAGTATTTATACCTATCATAGATCAGTAGTATTACCACACTATTGTAGATGGGTAGTATTAATATTATATTGTAGATGGATAGTATTAATACTCTATTGTAGATGGGTAGTATTAATGCTTTATTGTAGATGGGTAGTATTTATATTATATTGAAGATGGATAGTATTTTTACTCTATTGTAGATGGGTGGTATTAATATCTTATTGTAGATGCTTAGTATTAATGCTCTATTGCGGATGAGTAGTATTAATACACTATTGTAGATGGGTACTATTAATACTCTATTTTAGATGAGTAGTATTAATACACTATTGTAGATGGTACTATTAATACTCTATTGTAGATGGGTAGTAATAATGCCCTATAGTAAATGAGTAGCATTAATACTTTATTGTAGATTGGTAGTATTAATACTATATCGTTAATGGGTGGTATTAATAATCCTTAACACTCATATTTGCAGCTGTTTGTACCCCTATCGATGACACCCCTAAACAAACCAAGCATCGGCGATTATTTCCACATGGCCTACAATGTCATAACACCATTTTGTATTTTGAAGGTAAGATGTCCATTTGCTTCATGCCAGGACGTACATTTGTTTTCATTCCTGATTTCTTCCCCAACCAGTTACACTGTCTGCCATGTATAGCCTATCGTGTGCTGATAAATGGCGTTCACGCCACAATAACAACAACAGTAGTCGATAAGGGCTTCCTTGTGTGATTAGCGCACCCGCGACTTTTGGATGGTGAGTCAGAAGCTCAACCACCATCTTAACTAACTCAGTTCCTTCATCTAAGGGAACAATCCAGTATTATATGACCTTCAACATAATTATCATGTCTTTTTTTTAATGAAGTTAATCATATGAACGTTAAGTTTGCGATACACTCTGTCAAGTAAAACACATATTTCAAAGAAAAAAAAACACTTAAAAATTACAGTTAATCTAGGGTATAAACCAACATACGAACGGACATGTACACGGACGGGCTCGGCAGTAAGATTAAGTATCTAAAACCAGGCATGATAATTGCATATAATCGGATACGTATTAGTAACATTGAGACGTTATATGTTCTTGTTATAATATTATCAGCAACACACCGAATATTCTCGCTTATATGTCTAGTCCTACTGAAAACTGCAGCAATCCAGATGTTTAGGTGCAATTTGCAGTTTGTTACAACTAATCAGCAGACCAAACCCTCATCTATCGGCACATCATGCGATACTTTGATAGCTTTTCATCTCCATTGTTTGGTAGTTGCATAGTTCACATTTACGTTTGCTGAACTATATATTCTGAGCACTAATATTTTAATTTAAGTTTCACTTTTAATCCCTCTCTCGCTGCATCAGCTGCTAGAAAGAAGTCCCCGAAAAGTGTCTCCAACCTTGGTCTATTTGTCAATCATTACGTTTGTAATGGGTGCCAGTATCCACCTTGTGGGAGACTCCATAGATCATCGCCTGGTGCACCTGGGATACCAGCTCCATCTATCGGTTAGGGATAATCCCATCATGCAGCAGCTCAAACCTGAGGGACTCGTGAGTATAACCTAATTAGTCTCCAAAAGGAAAATTTGGATTACCTTCATCTTTCAATGCAGAATATAAGATACACCATTGTATAATTTAGTTCTGTTAAATAAAAACAAAACTTTGAAATATTTTATCCTTTATAGAAAAGTAGTTTTAGAAACGTTTTTCAGGATGACTCCATTACATTCCCATAAAGGTGCATTGCTCCATGGGGACATAATAATGGTGCAATTTTAAATGGACAATTTGACAAACTAAGATATTTTCTTACATAATTTGATGGAGGTTTAGTATGTCTTATAGGTGTATTATATGATAGTTTAATAGGTGAAGAACGTAAAAATCATCTTTAAATGAATTTCAGTAATGTAAAATAATATCAATACTCAAGTCGCTACTTTACGACGTAAGGATAAATTTGTATTGACTTGCCGCTTCGAAGAGTTAATATGATCAGAGATAGAATGTGAATAAAGCTGGTGAAATACCTTGTCTTCACTACATAGATAGATACAAAACAACAAAGAAACAAAGCCGATAATATGAGAAGATTGCCAAATAATATGTACACACTAATGTAGACCCTTGCTTATCCAAACTAGAGAGCACTCATTCCTAGTTATGTACAGACGCTTATAAGTTGGGTCCAACTGTATAGAACCAGATCTTCTGTTGCATAATGCGTCGACAGAGCCGAATTTATGCGGTTCATTAAGAGTAATCAGTAATACAAACATCACGGACTCTGATCTACCATTTAAAAATGTGCCTGCAGATCATGGTCATTTTTTGCAGTTGTACCCGGATTATATGTGAGTACATACGGTATCTTAATCACTACAGAGTATACGTTAAAAATCCAAATCACACTCTAATTCGACTGCAGGATATGCAAATCAAGAATTGAGGACGTTTAATTACATTATTTCTTGTGGTAATTATTTGTTCTGGTTCTGAATCGTTTTTTAATTACTCGGACAAAGAAATGTCATCTCGTCCACTCTCTAGAAACTCTCAATTGGAACATGTTCTTATGGGATAGATGGCATTATCTGATACCATCTAGCCTCATCCTTTTTATGATATTGTGTTGTACTTCATGTTTACGTTTATTTAAATAGTTTTGTCTTCTCATGGTTTCTACGTAACTCTTTATCTGTACATTTTCCAAACTTTAATTGACACCAAATAAGTACTATTGTGCTAACGTGCTGAAAAACGCTGCTACTTATCAAGTATTCAAAATAATTAAGTAACAGGTTCTGACAGAATGAAGGATAGTTTAGGCAAACGACACATGGACTTAGATTTGTAAGGACACTCCCTCAAATATGTCATTATTGGAAATTAATGGAAACTAGATCGAACTGTTCCCGGTTTACAAAAGTGACAAATCGCTATTGAAATACACAGGAAACATTTTGAACAAAACGAAAAGAATAGAAAGAGGTACAATTACTTTGACAGTAGTAACTTTCTCCACAAATACCAAACTGGATTTTAATTCATGCCAATGTCCTCAAATACCAGTGTGGATTTATAACCATTCATTCTACTACATGCCAATTGTTAGAAGTATTTCACTATTTTTACATTTCTAACGCCGTTAACAGAATAGCGCAATGGAATACTAGCAAATGCTTTCATAAGTGAATGACTATATATCAAGCCGATCACAAAGGGTCTTAGTTGAAAATAGCTTGACTTCTATTAATAGTTCCATAAGGCTCTGCTCTGTGGTCTTTTTTTGGGGGGGGTAGTAATGATATAGCTAAGAACATGTCGTTTACACGTCTGTTTCGAGATAATTATTCTTTCAATGACAAAGACCCATTATTTATTCAAAAAGTGATTAAATACGACCTCTTGCTTAGTTGGTTGGCTTTATTACTTAAAAAAAAACCGTATTGTTTTCCTATCTCTCATGTGGCAATAACCCGCTTTTATTTTGTTGGCACTTTCATGACATTACTGTAGAAATCTTAATATACAACCTTTTTCCTGCTAATCTCGACGACGACGCTACTTGCTCTCTAAAATGAACAATTTAAAACATTATTTATTGTGTCCCAAACCGTTAAGTAAACGATAAATGATATTCGGATTCATATAAACATTTCCAAATAAACAGATTGCAAGCAAGTGGAAGCACTTACAGTATCACTTGGTTAGAACTGACAATGGATGTAGCTTCGTTTGACTATAGTAAACAATTGCCAGTTTGTAATCTTTGTTGCTGTTCGTCTGAATGATGGAAACACATTGACAACCTTTGTTATAAACAAATTTTATATCCTACATTGCTTATCAATACATTATGTGTCTCGTTTCAGATTGACTCGTTTGAATTGTTATATACATTTTTGTGTTTCATTTCAGATTTTCTCATTTCAGACTGACTTATTTCAATTGTTATATTCGTATCGATGCATTCTGTCTCTCATTTCAGACTGACTCGTTTAAATTGTTATATTCGTATAAATACATTATGTATCTCGTTTCAGATTGACTCGTTTGAGTTGTTATATACATTTTTGTGTTTCATTTCAGATTTTCTCATTTCAGACTGACTTATTTCAATTGTTATATTCGTATCGATGCATTCTGTCTCTCATTTCAGACTGACTCGTTTAAATTGTTATATTCGTATAAATACATTATGTATCTCGTTTCAGATTGACTCGTTTGAGTTGTTATATTCATATGACGAAGAGATAGGGCATCTTATGTGGTAAGTAAAGGAACTGTATGAATCATACGTGACGTATTGGATTGGTTCAACGGTCACGTAGAAAAGACTATATGATTGGATGTGAATATGTCATGTGAGATTTCAATCAGTATTGAATGAGTTCATGTGATAGTGCGTTCCAATAGCTGACTGAATTAGGAAATCCATATGAATACTCGTTAAATGAGAAGACAATTGTTTCCTCTCGATCATTTTGGCATGAATATATATCGTGTTTCCACATCATATCTTCACTACTTACAGTTTAGTATGATCCGCTCTTTTTCAACTTACAGTTAACAGTTTTTGGCTTCGTTTGTACTTGACAGAAAATATTGAAAGCAATTTTACTAAACCTTAATTCAACACGTATTTTTCTGGTTTCTGGCTTCAAATTCTTTCGCCATTTGAGTGCACATGAATTACTACATTCTTTTCAAGCTTATCAATGCTCAGAGGTACATAATGCTTATGATGCATTCAGTTAGGCCTGATGTGACATTTACAAATGAGCTAGTGATATGGCTATTCAGTAAGGCCTGATGTGACATTTACAAATGGGCCAGTGATATGGCTATTCAGTAAGGCCTGATGTGACATTTACAAATAGGCCAATGATATGGCTATTCAGTAAGGCCTGATGTGACATTTACAAATGGGCCAGTGATATGGCTATTCAGTAAGGCCTGATGTGACATTTACAAATAGGCCAATGATATGGCTATTCAGTAAGGCCTGATGTGACATTTAGACATGGGCTAGAGATATGGCTATTCAGTAAGGCCTGATGTGACATTTACAAATGCACTAGTGATATGGCTATTCAGATAGGCCTGGTGTGACATTTACAAATGGGCCAGTGATATGTCTATTTCGTTGGGCCTGATGTGACATTTACAAATGGGCCAGTGATATGACTATTCAGTTAGGCCTGATGTGACATTTACAAATGGGCCAGTGATAAGGCTATTCAGTTAGGCTTGATGTGGCATTTACAAATGGGCCAGTGATAGGGCTATTCAGTTAGGCCTGATGTGACATTTACAAATGGGCCAGTGAAAGGGCTATTCATTTTGGCCTGATGTGACATTTACAAATGGGCTAGTGATAGGGTTATTCAGTTAGACCTGATGTGACATTTACAAATGGGCCAATGATAGGGCTAGTCAGTTAGGCCTGATGTGACATTACAAATGGGCCAGTGATAGGGCTATTCGGCTAGGCCTGATGTGACATTTACAAATGGGCCAGTGATAGGGCTAGTCAGTTTGGCCTGATGTGACATTTTCAAATGAGCCAGTGATAGGGCTATTCGGTTAGGCCTGATGTGACATTTACAAATGGGCCAGTGATAGGGCTAGTCAGTTAGGCCTGAAGTGACATCAAATGGGCCAGTGATAGGGTTATTCAGTTAGGCCTGAAGTGACATTTACAAATGGGCCAGTGATAGGGTTAGTCAGTTAGGCCTGAAGTGCCATTTACAAATGGGTCAGTGATATGGTTATTCAGTTAGGCCTGAAGTAACATTTATAAATGGGTCAGTGATATGGTTATTCAGTTAGGCCTGATGTGACATTTAGAAATGGGCTAGTGATATGGCTATTCAGTTAGGTCTGGTGTGACATTTACAAATAGGCCAATTAGAGGGCTCTTCATTTAGACCTGGTGTGACATTTACAAATGGGCCAGTGATATGTCTATTTCGTTAGGCCTGATGTGACATTTACAAATAGGTCAGTGATAGGGCTATTCAGTTAGACCTGACCTGATGGGACATTTACAAATGGGCCAGTGATATGACTATTCAGTTAGGCCTGATGTGGCATTTACAAATGGGCCAGTGATAAGGCTATCCAGTTAGGCTTGATGTGGCATTTACAAATGGGCCAGTGATAGGGCTATTCAGTTAGGCCTGATGTGACATTACAAATGGGCCAGTGATAGGGCTATTCAGTTAGGCCTGATGTGACATTTACAAATGGGCCACTTAGGGCTATTCATTTAGGCCTGATGTGACATTTACAAATGGGCCAGTGATAGAGCTATTCGGTTAGGCCTGATGTGACATTTACAAATGGGCCAATGATAAGGCTAGTCAGCTAGGCCTGATGTGATATTACAAATGGGCCAGTGATAAGGCTATTCGGTTAGGCCTGATGTGACATTTACAAAAAGGCCTATGACAGGGCTATTCAGTTAGGCCTGATGTGACATTTTCAAATGGGCCAGTGATATGGCTATTTAGTTAGGCCTGATGTGACATTTACAAATGGGTCAGTGACATGGCTATTCAGTTAGGCCTGAAGTAACATTTACAAATGGGCTAATGATAGGGTTAGTTAGTTAGGCCTGATGTGACATTTGCAAATGGGTCAGCGATATGGTTATTCAGTTAGGCCTGAAGTGACATTTACAAATGGGCCAATGATAGGGCTATTCAGTTAGGCCTGATGTGACATTTACAAATGGGCCAATGATAGGGCTATTCAGTTTGGCCTGATGTGACATTACAAATGGCCCAGTGATAGAGCTATTCAGTTAGGCCTGATGTGACATTTACAAATGGGGCAATGATAGGGCTAGTCAGTTAGGCCTGATGTGACATTACAAATGGGCCAGTGATAGGGCTATTCGGTTGGGCCTGATGTGACATTTACAAATGGGCCAGTGATAGGGCAATTCAGTTAGGCCTGATGCGACATTTACAAATGGGCCAATGATAGGGCTAGTCAGTTAGGCATGATGTGACATTACAAATGGGCCAGTGATAGGGCTATTCGGTTGGGCCTGATGTGACATTTACAAATGGGCCAGTGATAGGGCTATTCAGTTAGGCCTGATGTGACATTACAAATGGGCCAGTTAGGGCTATTCATTTAGGCCTGATGTGACATTTACAAATGGGCCAGTGATAGAGCTATTCGGTTAGGCCTGATGTGACATTTACAAATGGGCCAATGATAAGGCTAGTCAGCTAGGCCTGATGTGACATTACAAATGGGCCAGTGATAAGGTGATTCGGTTAGGCCTTATGTGACATTTACAAATAGGCCTATGATAGGGCTATTCAGTTAGGCCTGTCGTGACATTTTCAAATGGGCCAGTGATAGGGTTATTCAGTTAGGCCTGATGTGACATTTACAAATGAGTCAGTGATATGGCTATTCAGTTAGGCCTGAAGTGACATTTACAAATGGGCCAATGATAGGGTTAGTCAGTTAGGCCTTATGTGTCATTTGCAAATGGGTCAGTGATATGGTTATTCAGTTAGGCCAGATGTGACATTTACAAATGGGCCAATGATAGGGCTATTCAGTTAGGCCTGATGTGACATTTACAAATAGGCCAATGATAGGGCTAGTCAGTTTGACCTGATGTGACATTACAAATGGGCCAGTGATAGAGCTATTCAGTTAGGCCTGATGTGACATTTACAAATGGGCCAATGATAGGGCTAGTCAGTTAGACCTGATGTGACATTACAAATGGGCCAGAGATAGGGCTATTCGGTTAGGCCTGATGTGACATTTACAAATGGGCCAGTGATATGGCTATTCAGTTAGGCCTGATGCGACATTTACAAATGGGCCTATGATAGGGCTATTCAGTTAGGCCTGATGTGACATTTTCAAATGGGCCAGTGATAGGGTTATTCAGTTAGGCCTGATGTGACATTTACAAATGGGTCAGTGATATGGCTATTCAGTTAGGCCTGAAGTGACATTTACAAATGGGCCAATGATAGGGTTAGTCAGTTAGGCTTGATGTGACATTTACAAATGGGTCAGTGATATGGTTATTCAGTTAGGCCTGAAGTGACATTTACAAATGGGCCAGTGATAGGGCTATTCAGTTAGGCCTGATGTTACATTAATAAATGGGCCAATAATAGGGCTATCCCATTAAATTCGATCTGACTAATTGCTCAAGAGTTACATAATTTAGGTTAACACGTGAGAAAGGTCCTCATAACCTTATCTAAAGTCATTGATGCCAAGAAGCAGTTGCAATGAAAGTACCGCCCATTTGTCATTCAGTTTAAGAGCAAATGTTTTTAGAGTCCAAAAGTATATTTTAATTACATCTTTACATATCCTTATTTTTCAGGTACATTCCATTTTTCATCAGTTTGTTCCTATACTTTTGTGGCTGTTTTCGAGATGTAAATGATTCTAGTGCCAAGAAAGGGGGAATCCTATGGTGGATTCTTACATTATTCAGTGCAGTCTACTACTGGTACGTTGTGAGCACATTAACAAGCAAATACGATACATGTAAACTGTGAACCCCATCCACAAGTATATACGAATTGATCAATCAATTTAGTTTTTCTGTTTGTTTATTTGTTTCTCTTTATTTATTTATTTACTTTTTATTTATTTTTTAAATTTTAATTAAAACTGAAAATATCAATCAAAACTTGACCAAGTCAGATTTCAGATCATGGTCACTCTGAAACTAAATTCTGCTAAACACGTTCTTGCTTCTTTATATGAACATGTATGTGCACTTGAACTCAAGAAAATGGATACGTCAGGATTACGTTGGCAGACATTGGAGACAGAAGTCAGGATTACGTTGCCAGGCATTGGAGAGGGACGTCAGGATTACGTTGGCAGGCACTGGAGAAAGATTTCAAGTTCAAGTTTTGAATCTCTGATTAGACTTAGGTCCGCTAAATTCGTATATAAATACACAATCTTTTGATTGTATTGCTATTGTTTTAGTGTTGAGGTCGGCAATGGTGCTGATAATGTTGTGGTGGTGGTATTACTACTTTTGTTTTAAACATCATCCATTCCTCCACTTTTGATAGTTATAATTGTTTTAATAAGTGTTCTTCAAAAGAATTAGTTTCTACGAAGTACCAAGAGCAACATTATTCACAGAAAAGCCATTTTTTATATTTCAGGTATCTCGTAACTGAAGGTCAAATTTCATCAGTTTATCTCTTGACCTATGTCGCCATGGTATTTTGGATGCTTAGAGAAAAAGTTGCAGGCCATGCCCTTGACATCAACGGTCGTTTTCTGCTCTATTCCTTTACTGCAGCGTTGATTTTAACTGTCCTTTGGGTGGCGTGGCTTTGGAATGATGCAGTATTGAGGAAAAAATACCCAGGGTTGCTTTATGTACCGGAACCATGGTCATACTACACTCTTTACTGGAAAGGTTAATACGATGAACCTTGTTTATACCGAAAATAAAAAAAACTACCGGCATGACGATTTGAATACAAACAAGACACATTTCCTAGTGGCTCATATGCAAATTTATTGACTTTTGAGAACAAATATTGTACATGTACGACCTCTTCCCTTTAATAAATCCACTCAGTATATGAATATTTTTCATTATCTTTGGCGAAAAATCCGGGATCTAGACATCTAATATCTTGTGCTATTATTATTATTATTATTATTATTATTATTATTATTATTATTATTATTATTGTTGTTGTTGCTGTTGTTGTTATTGTTGTTGTTGTTGTTGAGGTGACAGTAAAATGAATTTAAAGAAATCAGATGATTTAGTATCTAAAGTGAATTTTCAGATTAGTTTCTATGCCATTAGTACTCTCACGAGAAATTAAAATCTTCAATTTAATTATATGCAAATTCACTTCAGTGTTAACCATACGGTACTGACATTCATTTATTGTATGATAAGCGTATGACACGTGAACTCTAAATCCCAGAATTGAAGTCCTCTTGATTAAATGCTTCCGGTACATATTGACCTCGAAAACGCATATAGGAGTCACGGTACTAATTCAATTCCCATAGTAAACATATGGAAACACCATCATATTTAAAATTCAATAACTTAAAATTTCTGGGTACTGATGATCAGACATATATTTCTCCATGCACAACTATCTTTGGTGCAAGCTTCTGTGTGGAGAACACCATATGAGCCGCGGCATTTTCTTGACCTACATATGCATGAAGTCCATGTTATTGATTCAGCACCAAGCGAATCAAGTGCTACTTTCATTATTGAGTAATCCTAAGTCAAGTCTTTAAAAATACTAAAATTGCATCAATAGAAATTTGTCTATATTTTTTTTAAATTGCACATAGGATAAGCTTTCAAAAGATATTTTTTATAAAATTTTACTTTTCATTATTAACCAATTATGGACCACCAAACCCGTAAATACTCTATTATTTCTTCACCCATTTTTAGACTGGTTCACAGTTCTTCCATTGAATTAGTACCGTGTGTCCTATAACAAAATTTAATTTTTTTAGAAAGACATGTATTTTACTTATTGACATTGAAACAAGATTGAAACAAAGAATTGGCCATGCTTGTGCAAAGATATTAGTGCAATGGCATTTTATATGATACCACTGTATATAGTTAAATTGCATCCGCATTACATGTTGCTGTGTTGTATCGCACTTATTTGTGAATTTTTCTTGTTATTAAAATAATTGTTTTCTGCCTTTGTATCTTCATAATATCTTTCTATGGCATGCATGCTACACAAAAAAAACACAAACTTGCTGACATCAACAAGTATGACATCACAGGGTATCAAATTACATAACACATTGTATTTTCATCTCTTACTTGCTATTAGACAAGTTTTAAATGTTTTAAATTTCAAAATTGCATTTCTTTTCTTTCTGACTGTCACAGATATAAGATACAATGCATCAGTATTCCTCACATTGAGAGAAAACCAATAGGTGTGCCACATGAGAGGTCAAAATGATAAGAGGTCATTGCCCTTCTGTGACTAAAACAAATACTCAACCCATGAAGCACCAAGAGATTCTGACAGTCCCAAACTAATTAAACTATCAACACATCTGATTTATCACCCCCAAATCTTAACAAGAAGGTATAAAAGGCAAAGAAAGTTTTATTATACTGAAGAATTAGATAACTGAGTGCTACTTTTTACTATAAAACTATGGGAAAGGGTAAGGAAGCAAAGAATAGACAGTCATTTCTTCAAGCCTGGTTAAGTTTCTCAAAAACAAAGGGAAAAAATATCCATCAACCCAAAAGACAAAGCCACTTGAGGTCTGTTACGTAAGGACAACAATAGACAGATTTGAAAAAGCTATGCAAAGTTCCTATAATGCTTATATTACTGTTGGAGACAGCTAGCTTATGTGCAAGCTGCTGCGGCCCAAGTCAAGAAGTAAGCTGGAGGTGAATAAATATGGGGACAAGTTTGTGATGCCAGGTTAAGTCCATATTTCTATGCAATATTCAGACACTGATATAATTTATTGCTGCATAAACTACTTGGTAAATTTAAGTAATAGAACTGATTGTATATGAAAGTTGTCTAATACATACATTGTTTATCTACATTTACCCAAAACTCATAATAAGTTAAGAAAAAGCCTTAACATCATTATTGTGACTACTTTCCACATCAAGCAGTGTTAAATTACTTACTTTTCAATACAAAGCTTAATAAAACACTCAAATTATTGAAAAGAGAGTAACAACACAAACCTTGCAATCACTGAATTACAGTCAAAGGGGAGGTAACATACCTTGATTTGTTTACCAAGTTGCAAGCTCTAATTTACAACTGAATGGTTCTATTCTATCACTTTATAGTTAGTGCAGAGCAATGTTGACTATATAAATAGCTTTTGTTTCAAATCTGAGACCATATTTCTGATATGAAGCTCTTTTTCATATATTCACATCAACAGATCTGCAAATATCTATTGTGTGTGTGCGAGAGAGAGAGAGAGAGAGAGAGAGAGAGAGAGAGAGAGAGAGAGAGAGAGAGGATAGTACATTACACATGCATGTTGAGTATCAGCTAGGTAAATCTACAGTGTTAAAAACAAAATTAAACAAGAACACTCAGTGGAATCAGTGAATTAAAAGACAAAATGCAGCTTACCAAAGAATATAATCTTTAAGAGAAACTTCCATGGCAGGGTTCATGGTGCTGTCCATCTCGGGCTAAGCTGTCCAAATCTGAAAAACAAGCAGTATATATATCTCAGAGATAAAATGTATAAAGCAAGTACAGTATATAAGAGAAAAAAATGTGAGAAAAGAGCATTTCTTTACAAACTATGAGAAATATCAAGAAAAGAATTATAACAAAGGCAAATTAATGTGTGTTATGGCTAAAATAAAAAAACAAGCAACATATGAACATTCTTACCATTAACCCCCTCCATTTTAGTATATTTTTACAGGTTGAGGCAATGTGGCATGTGCAGTTTTATGCACAGTCCTTGCATTTTACAATGCTCTCTTTTTTGATCTACTGAATTATTTCTTTAAAGTTAAATGATCATATTGATATAAAGGTGATTGTGACATAAGTTGTTTACAGTTAAAATCTCTCCCCCACCCCCTTTTTGGGGAATTGTTGCATATTATAAATAGTATTTAACCATAAAAGCCAATCTGTGGGCATCAACATATGAAAATTTGTCATCAGGCCATACAAGTCTCTCTTTCCCATAGCCTGAGCTATCTACTGACCCTGTAAAGTGCATACAACCCTTCCCATCTGTGTTTTGTATAGAATTTTTCTCTAAAATCATATGCAAACCATGATAAAATGAATCCATTATGATTGTCTTATGCAAAAACCACCAAAATGATACCCTGGATGCACGTGGTAACCATGGAAACAGCATGCTCCTATTATGGCATAGGTTGCATATAGGAGTCACGGTACTAATTCAATTCCCATAGTAAACATATGGAAACACCATCATATTTAAAATTCAATAACTTAAAATTTCTGGGTACTGATGATCAGACATATATTTCTCCATGCACAACTATCTTTGGTGCAAGCTTCTGTGTGGAGAACACCATATGAGCCGCGGCATTTTCTTGACCTACATATGCATGAAGTCCATGTTATTGATTCAGCACCAAGCGAATCAAGTGCTACTTTCATTATTGAGTAATCCTAAGTCAAGTCTTTAAAAATACTAAAATTGCATCAATAGAAATTTGTCTATATTTTTTTTAAATTGCACATAGGATAAGCTTTCAAAAGATATTTTTTATAAAATTTTACTTTTCATTATTAACCAATTATGGACCACCAAACCCGTAAATACTCTATTATTTCTTCACCCATTTTTAGACTGGTTCACAGTTCTTCCATTGAATTAGTACCGTGTGTCCTATAGCCTTTACGATGGACTGCTGTTTTTTTAAAGGGAAATAACCGTTGGAGTGTAACATAGCTTTTAGTTTATCTCCCTTTCTTCATGCTGAGGTCTCACAGGACAGCTCTTCTGGCAAATTTTCATCCGACAACGGCCTATTGCAAAACCAAAATGATTATTATATTACATTAAAGACACAAATAAAAACTAATGATTTTTATTGAAAGGCTGCTTGTAAGATTCTGACTAAGGTATTAAGGTTAGTTCCTTATGCAACTCGTTGCTTTTATACTGAACCGATAATACCACCAACCCCTCCTTTTGCATTCATGTTGGACGGAAAGATCTAGTTTTAACATTTTCCTGTGACAAGGCGGCTCAAAGAATCAGTGTGTACCTTACTTATCTTTAAAGTTCACTAGCATAATAACAAATTTTGCATACTTTTCATCACCCCTCAACCATGCAGATTTTTAGATATTTACCTCTATAGCATATACTTAAGCCAAAGTTACATATTTGATATCTAATATTAGTCTAACTGTGACAGGCAGTCACCAACAAGCCAAGCCATTTCTAAGCCTAACTCAAAGTAAATATAAACCACATTACAGATTTAGCTTATGTGTGAATTTATAAATGCTAGGGTTGTCATAATTAGGCTCATGCCTTCTACCTTATAAATTAGGAGGTGTCAAAATACGAAACTATCAAGTTAGATCTGACTTCAGCGAAGTAGTACATCTATTTCCGCTTACTATCCTTCTTGGATTTATTGTACAATGTGCGTTTGTCGCATTACACAATAGCAAAAATGTATGGTATCAAACCAAAGTATCATCATTGCTTTTCTTCTTTTTGTTAAAGGTTTCTTCTTTTTGTTAAAGGTTTCACGCCGTATTTCAGCACAAGGTAGGTTGTACATCACAGGAGTTTGTTACAAACAAAATTGGCAGCCTAACCCGTAATAATATAACACAAGGGAAGACACGAGTCTGCACCCCTCGGTAGTTCCAACCCTGCTAGTTTATCCTAATTGCGCCTGCTAATGTCCAACTTAAGTCAGTCTTAATCAACAATAGCTCAATTTTCAAAACAGCTCGACACACTTCCTTCAGTTTGTGACATATTGGAGGAAATGCAATAATTGATCGCCGATTGTGACGTTCCAACAAGAACCTGACCAGCAGTGCCGTTTGCATTCGAGTAGTCTTGGATTTCACCATTGACCGAAAGGTAAGATCCGAACAACCTAGAGTCTTCAGTAAATATCGTAAATGTACATTGTGAAGCGTTTTAATTCTGGTGGGGAAAAAACAACAAATATTGGTTGTGGTAAATTGATGGTGATTGCTGGTTACATTGTTCTATAGTGCATTGATAACTCCTGAAGCATACATATTGTTTGAAAATTCGTGTCAGTACTTATTATAATCACATAAATTAAATACGAATAAAAACGACATTGCTGGTCAGGTTCTTGTTGGAATATTATTACAGGTTAGGTAAAAATGAAATAAAATATAAATAAAATGGAAAAATTCAAATCTTAACATACATGTAATTTACACGGTCGTAACACTATATACAATTTTTAAATCAATAAAGGTTCGGGTGGGTGGGTGTGGGATTAATAAACCAAGTAAGACGATACCAAACCATTGACATAAAATTGAGATTCGTTTTCGTGATCATCAGAGGGTCAAAATGCGGGATAAAGTTAAAACAAAATTCCTAAGTGGAAACTAATTTATTGTAGGTTGTTCGCGCGCGCGCGCGTGTGTGTGTGTGTGTGTAATTTCTTTTTAGTTACATTGACTGCTCATGCACATATTGACATACTATATACTCTTCTTGATCCTGGTGTTCTTAAACATAAAACGAACCAAGTAGAATTGCTGTACACACCTAAGGATTTACTATCTGTTTTCATTCTGCGATGACTTCAACGGGTCTGTTTAATTACTTCCCGATGCCTGTATGGACCTGTTGTCTCTAGAAGATTGTCAATATTCAAAAATAAACGGAAGCCATGGTCACACTCATAGTTTAGATATCCCCAGCGCGTTGGACTATAAAACAGTATTCATGTTCACACACCTATATTTGCACACGTATTTCAGTTGTAATGCATTGCTGTGAAAGAATACGTGGTTAAATTAAGCACCGAAATGTTTCGTTGCTATATTAACAGAAGGTTTTGGTATGATTCTGTCGGAGTTTGTTCGTTTTACTTTATTTGTATGAATTTAGTAAACAGTAAATGTTATTGTAAAAACATCTTTCTTCTGTCATCCATTTGGAAACATTAAATATTTGCAATGTTTAACTACTGCAATCGTTGCATCTACCAAACAAGCTGTAGCTTATCGTAAACATTTCTCATCTGAACTATACCAACTAGAGTAGGTAGAAAAATTTTCTTACCTTCGCTTTCATTTCCCTATACCTAACAAAATCGTTTTGTTTATTTACAATATTTTTAGACAACTATTTTACTGCACAGGGAAACATAAATACGTAAATAAATTTTTATCATGACTGAATTTTAGTATTTTCCGATATTTTCAATATAAACAATGCTCTTTACTGCATAGTAAATTGTTTATTACAACGAAATTAAAAAGCAGTTTAAACACGGTGAAGCTGATGATGTAAATTACTTTCACCCAAACATCCTTATGATCCCTTTTCTCGTGTTTCCTATTTGTAAATTGTACTCGTAGAAGATAATGTATTTCTCATAAGGAGAATGTCAAAAGAAAGTTATTTTATCGCAGATATTACTGGTAAGAAATAGCCTTCAAATATAAGCCGGTATTTCAAGGAATGTATAGAAAATTAGAGTCTCTACATATTAGTTTATTTTGTCTTCAAGGAAAGTTGGAGAATAATCACTGAGATTTTAAGCCTTTCTGTATTTTTTTTTATCTTTTTTAAATTTCTTTTGTGCAGTTTTTGATCATATATTAAGTATTTCAAATTGGCTATCTTTCGATTATATTACGGTCTCGTTTTTCTAATAGTTTAAATTTCAGAATTCCTCCATAAGTTAAAACTTGAGAGTATCTTTAAAAAAAAATTTAAGTTTCAATTAAACTAAATGGACGATTAAATAACTTTTACATTTACCTGCATGATGACTTCATAAGAAATACAGGTAAGTTTTTAGTTAATAATGTTATGATTAGAGTGTATTTCTAAAATGTATACCACGTATTTCTATTCACTCTAGTAAAAGTATACATTCGAAGCCTTTTGAGAAATGCAAAAGTCTTTTTCCAGTTTAACATTTTACCTTAATGGCGAATGTGTGTAGTTGTAGTGAAAATATGTCAAAAATAGACTAGATTAATCCTTTGGGTGATTCGAAACATGTACTCTGAGTGCGTTCAGGTGTACACGGCAATCACTTTAAAACAAGTGCATTAACATATTACTTATGGTCCCAAACTGAGGATAGTGGAGAGGCCTGTTTACGATAATAGGAACTGTCCCAAACTGAGGATAGTGGAGTGGCCTGTTTACGATAATAGGAACTGGCCCAAACTGAGGATAGTGGAGTGGCCTATTTACGATAATAGGAACTGTCCCAAACTGAGGATAGTGGAGTGGCCTGTTTACGATAATAGAAACTGTCCCAAACTGAGGATAGTGGAGTGGCCTGTTTACGATAATAGGAACTGTCCCAAACTGATGATAGTGGAGTGGCCTGTTTACGATAATAGGAACTGTCCCAAACTGAGGATAGTGGAGTGGCCTGTTTACGATAATAGGAACTGTCCCAAACTGAGGATAGTGGAGTGGCCTGTTTACGATAATAGGAACTGTCCCAAACTGAGGATAGTGGAGTGGCCTGTTTACGATAATAGAAACTGTCACAAATTCAGGATTGTGCAGTGGCCTGTTTACGATATTTAAAAATGCTCTCAAAAGGTCTGTATACAGCTCACCAGTTTATGTAATTTTTGAGAGAGTGGCGTATGTAAGGTGAAATTGTTTGCATCTAAAGCATGCACATTGGAGAGAATGCTGGCATACCTCTATGCTACATAGATGTAATGTGGCTGGCATTTGTTTGGATATTGCACGTGTGGAAATTTCACATCAGCTTAGTACACTGCTAACTAAAATGACTGATCCCTTTTGGTCAAAAACTCGGCCTGAATTAGTCTAAAGTATACTATCTTTAGCAGCTATTAAAATAGGGAAAATGAATGTTGCCAGACAAGCCAATACCAACGTCTGAAAGTGAAATAAATGAATTACCAAATATATCAAGTGTACAAAACTTATCTGCTCTTTTTCTTTGCAATTTATCTCTGAAGTTAAGGAAGTGAAAATGACCAAGTGGAACTAGCAATTTTTGAAACGTGTACATCAATCATTCACCAAAATAAAGGAAATTAAAGGGTCTTTGAACAATACCTAAGATATGCAAGGTCTTTTTAAATAGCCAGTAAAACCAGTGAGGAAACTCGGGGGAAATTCTTTTTCTTTAAAATTATGACCTATACAAAATACGAAACTGTAGAGCGCCACCATAATATACACTGTCTCTAATTGAAAATAATAGTATGGTTTGTTCACGATAATATGAGCTGTCCTCAGTTGAGGTTAATGGAATGGCCTGCTTGCTATAATAGGTACTGTCCCAAACTGAGGATATTGGTATGGCCAATTTACTATAATAGGAACATTCCCAAATTAACGATTGTAAAGTAGCCTGTTTACGATAATGTTGAACTACTGTTGTTGTTGCTTCTTAGCTCAAAATAGTCTACAAATGACCACCAGTGTAACTGGTAGATCAAGAACACATGGCCCTGGTAAGAACTACCGACCCATGGTAAGCTACTAGCAAGCTTTCTCACATACCCACATTGATTGAACCCCAGACTTGAACCTATCAGGAGAGAAAGCTGATTGACATGATCGGTAAACACGAGTACTTTAGATCACTCGACTCCCTCAATTTGAGCCTTCCTTGTTGAACTATACATTGTTTCATACCTTTCTAAGGGCGGGTTTACAATTCGCTTATGTTTCCAAAGATAAGCACACAAGTTAAATAAACATGATGTAAGGATTTAAAATAAATGGAAACTTCTGTATATAAATCTTACAGTTTTTGTCCCTGACTTCTGTTAATTTGATACACGTTTACACCTTATGATATGATTTTATCAATATTTGTCGAAGAGTTTTGTGAACATCAAAAGGAAGAAGCAATGACCTGATTGATTAAGACGCTGGACGCCACGATGATCAAAGCTTGATGTGAAGTTGATTTAAGGACACTTGAAACAATGACCCGATTGATAAAGATGCTGGACGCCACGATGACCAATGTTTGAACTGAAACCGATTTAAGGATACTTGAAAACAAATGACACGATTGATCAAGAAGCTGGACGTCACGATGATCAAAGCTTGAGGTGAAGTTAATTTAAGGACACTTGAAACAATGACCCGATTAATAAAGACTCTGGAGCCACATTGATCAAAGCTTGATATGAAACTGTTTTAAGGATACTTGCCAGAGATCTCTCAGAGACAAAGATTTTAAAATTCGAAATATTTTTTTAAGCCGAAGTATTTTAAAGCTTTCGATTAAAACAAGCACATTAATTACAACCTTATTAAGAGGTTGAAAATATATAATTTATATTTATTTGAAATTAAACCGAGTCTGGTCATCTTCTAATGAGAGAATACTAATTCACTTATCGATTAAAATTTACACTCATAAAACGTTACATTGTGCACGCGTAGAACAAGGTAGCGTGTATTTGTCTCCCCACTAGCATAACCTAGTGAGGAGACAAAGGAATTTCATCGCATTAGTACAAACCCGAATATAGATTATTTTTCGCACGCAGTGTTTTCCAACTAAATAACCTGCACCCTTGCAATTTAGTTAGCAGATTTAAAACACAGTATTAATCAGATGCTATTATTGCTTCTAACTCACACACATAGGCCATCAAGTTTTGCTGTCTTTTTTTTAAAATCGGAATAATTATCTAAGAATAAAACAAAAATATATCAATTGTTATACTTTTCATGTGTCGGAATGAGCGTTTCCAGCTATGTATTTTTTATCCAATTACAGCGCATTAAGACAAATATATTAATGAGGGCAAGGTAATGAGCTGTTGACCCTAAGTACGTAAGCTCTACGCCTAAAAAATGGAACCATAAAACCATGTGATATTATTACTATTATATCATATTTCATCGATCGATCTCATATGAAATTAACAATAAATAAATAATATATTTCATACGGTTAAGTTTTAACTTTCACCAGTTCTAATTTGGAAGACGTTTATGGTAGGCAAGAGTACGATGCTGTGCAGTACAATATTTCTACTGGGTACGGTTCTAACGAAGTGTGAACAACATCAGGAAATGTCTAATTTGTGTATTTTGAGGAAATTTATATTTTCTGTCCCGGAAATATGGCAAATGCTACTATCACTAGAGAAATGATACGCTACATGGAAAACTTGATTGTGAATACCATGTGGACTGACGATTGAATCACTCTGGCAGTAAGTGCATGAATTTTCATCTACAATGGCATTGTCATATTTGATCCCACTGTGTGTGCGTCTGGAGCTCTTTCAAATAGCACGGTGTGTGTGTGTGTGTGTGTGTGTGTGTGTGTGTGTGTGTGTGTGTGTGTTTATGCGCGCCGAGTCTCAAAATTTTTTTAATATCAAATTGGAAAGACCTTACGTTGCTTTATGAGTCTCTTTCTTTATGCTATACATCTGTTGTTGGATTTTATAACAATCGTCAGGAACACAGAAAATATTAAGGATTTCATTTGAAAACAGTCTCCGTTACATGACTGAGACGACAGGTCTGAGATAACCAGACTGAGATAGAAAAGTAAGGTTTGCAAAACATGTAAAATACACACACGCCACACACACACACACACAGACACACACACAGACACACACACACACACACACACATATATATATATATATATATATATATATATATATATATATATATATATATATATATATATATATATATATATATCCATCCATCCATGCATATATACATGCATGCATGCATGTATGTATGTATGTATGTATGTATGTATGTATGTATGTATGTATGTATGTATGTATGTATGTATGTATGTATGTATGTATGTATGTATGTATGTATGTATGTATGTATGTATGTATGTATGTATGTATTTATCAGTAATTCAATCTGTCCGTCCGTCCGTTTATCTTTCAGTCGTCATGATTTATCATAAACCAATTTTTCTTTGTGCATACATTTGAGCTGAGGGATGGTAGTGTGATGAGGCGTAGTTCAACAAAGAAGTTCGTGTATAAAGAAACGGCCACCCAACTGCTCATCTGTGCCAAACAAAAAGTCAAACTTGATAATAAAGGCTTCTTCGTGTATTTTAAAGCCTAGATACCGGAGTATTTCTGTTCTGATATATCAAGCTGATCGATAATATATTTCAACACACCCATTATTGGTATGCACATAATTGTACCTTGAACTGGTCCTACATGAAGAGATAGTCGATAAAAAGTGTATGGGTGGCAGTATAAGTTATTTCATTAGATCTCGTTTCTAACCAGCTCACTTACAATTTTACTTCCCTTTAAACCAGTGGAAAATGTCTTTGATTAAAGTATAGTCTCAAACTTATTCCTTTGAACGAACGCAAAAGGAATTTGCAATATTTCATATTTAAGATTTTTCACTTGAAACATATATGTGTGTGTACGTATATGTTATATATATATATATATATATATATATATATATATATATATATATATATATATATATATATATATATATATATATATATAAGAAAGAGATTACGTACGCATGTATTCTCCAAAGTTTTATTTGTAATTCCAACAAACGTAAACTAATTGAAATTCGTTAAAAAGTCAGAACTTGTACGAAGACATTTTCGAAGCATACTTTATAACTTCACTGTAAGAGCTTTCCATTTATTTAGTAATTCCGAGATGTTAACATTGCAAGCTAAATTCCTTGTTTCGATAATCATAGTAAATATTGTCTGTGTTTCGTCATAATTTGAACTGATCAAAGTAAAGTTTCACGTTGTGAAGACTATTTTTTTTTTCTAATACACTAAAAAACGCTATAAATTCCTATTTTAAACATTATTTCTTTCAGGTCAGTTTTAAAGTTCTTACAGTTATTTATTACAACATGCTAATGGCGGCACACATTGTACAAGGTGTCCTCACGTGGAAACCAAGGACCCTTTAGCGATGGCTACCTACCCTTGTATGTGTCGGAACAGGGACTGAATCAAAAACTGATGTGGTACGGTGAGAGTGCGTCATTGCTGCGAAATTCGGGCACCTTGCATAAAATATAATAACCACTTTGCATGCAAATGGGATATATATATATATATATATATATATATATATATATATATATATATATATATATATATATATATATAAAGAGATAGATAGATAGATAGATAGATAGATAGATAGATAGATAGATAGATAGATAGATAGATAGATAGATAGATAGATAGATAGATAGATAGATAGATAGATAGATAGATAGATAGATAGATAGATAGATAGATAGATAGATAGATAGATAGATAGATAGATAGATAGATAGATAGGCAATGAATGTATTTCGTTTCAGAAGCATTATTCGTTGGAGTAAGAACACGACGTTTGCATAACAGTACGTTAGATAACGCAGGGGAAAAAATCCAATCAGTAATCTGGCCTAGAATAAAACTTTATAATTTATATTAGACCGCATTTTATCCACAAAAGACATGGACATTTGTGGCACAATTCGAATCTTCTTGCTGTTTCTGAAGTTGCATATCGTATAATAAAAACAGCATAACTTCGTTAACAATTCATGATAACCTTCGGTATGTTTCAGACTCTTTATTTGTATTAGTACGTGGTTGTGGTTTTTACCATATACACATCTATTTATAAATATATCTTCTTCTCCATCAAAACTCAAAGTAGCTGCCCTGTGAGTTCGCGTTCAAATTCTGGGAACTTTGACCGAACCCGAGACTCGAACTCACGCAGACAGAGGTGAGATGGCAGTAATCCGTAACGGTGAGAGCTTTAGATCACTCGGCCACTCGAAGCCCCGGTAGGTGATCAGAAACAATGTGATCTGCTCCACAAACTGCTGTGAATTGATTATCAATTTAGATTTTGGCAAATCTTAACCCTACCAAAGAATCCCTAACTTCAAAAACTACATTCATGTTCCATTTCCAAGCAAAAACAACACATTTATAAAGTAGCAGTATAACAAACTCTTCACTAGAGAGACCGTATGCATTAGATGCGCAGATGAGTACGTCAACAACAACAGTAACAACATTAACGACGATGACGAACCGCAACAACATGGATAAACACAATCGACACCACACGAGTGAAACCGTGTTCGTCAGTTGCAAATACAAACACTTTAAAATGGTAACAGTAACAATGTCAGGAGAAAATATAACAACAACAGGGACAGAAACAGAAATACATTCGCCAACAATTTTAACGACAATAGACACAACAAGGATAACAATAATGAAAACTGATCTATAAATTAGAACAAATTTAACAGGATCTTATAAAAATCGTATGAAAGAATATAGAACAAGTAAAGTTTATAATGATCAAGATTAATACTGGTACAGATTCCTCAAATTAAACATCTCTTAAGGAACAGCCAGGCTTTCAGTTATGCCAACAACAAAAACTCAACTAAATATTAAAGAATCTGAAGAAGACAAAAGCACCAATGTAACAATGATTCCACTGAATGCAAATCCACTGAATGGCGGTGACTCCTAATAAAATAATTAAGGCATATATTCCTGCATGAACTTCCACCTTGAGCCAAGTTGCAAGAATCTACCTACAAGACAAATGCACGCAAGGATGAGGAGAAAGAGATAAAGGTGATATGTTACGACATACTGAGATATCATAT
>JAEAOA010000884.1:2572500-2822500 GCA_016746295.1 Potamilus streckersoni | reverse complement strand
GTTAGTTATGTAAATTTAGCTACATTTAATAACGCTGACCTGAAAATATACTGATCTAGGCCTGCATGTGGGATAAACAGACCATGTTGTATGTAACGAACTTGCAAAATACCTATTAAAAAAACTCAACATCGTGTGCGTGTGAGTTTTTGTCTCTCTCGAAATGGTTTTAAATGGTGTGTTCTCAAAGATGGATTAGCCTTCAGTTACTATGTTTGTGTTATATATTCGCTGCTGTTGTTGTTGTTTCTGGTGGTGGTGGTGGTGTTCTTGTTCTTTTTCTTGTTTGATATTAGAACAACTACTTCAGGCACAGCAAAAGACAACAAGGTTAACTTTTTTAAAAGTAGTTCTGAGCGCGTGAACACCTAGACTGAAACAACTGGTCTGAGATGACTAGACTGAGACAAGAAAAGTACGGTTAGCAAAACAGCTAGATTTCTCTGTCGCATATGTGAGAAAAGTAATTTCTTACCCTTGTACGCATCAGAATCGGAAGAAATACTTCCGGTGCACCGAACAAGACAGGCTCTAAAGCAATAGTGGGCAACACCAGGCCAGTGACCTGATTTCATCCTTTAATATACATCATAGTGTGTGGAGTCCCAAGCCCTGAAATAAGTTACCCATGCCTGTTATATATGCTGATAATCAATATAATTCTTGGTAGAAACAAAACGTCAGTTTTTGAGCTTATCTTTTGCACAACAGTATCCTGATTATTGTAGTGAATGAGATAGGACAGAAAATTCCAACGGCTTGATTCGGCGTAAAACATAAGTTCTTCTGTTTTATTTTATATCCGCATTGGGCAGCTATATCAAGATAAGAAACATGGCTGTTGGCATCACACTCTTCATCGTTTTACTCGTTCTGCAATTATGCGACTCTCAGGTATGTTGCAATCATAATTCCAATTAACGAATTTTTTGTTGGATGATACTCAACAACATATAACTAATTACTGCTCCATAACACAGAAGTCTTAACTAATATGTTTGTATTTAAAATAACGATATATGTTTCTCAATACTTGGCGGTGTCACATTTTATCATACATCATTGAATTTTAATATAGGTTTTTCAACATGCATGGTTATATGTTAATAGCATTCATTTTCATTCATTATATGCAATGATAATTGCAACATTCTAGTGAAATTATTACATGCTGAGATCGGAATATGTTCTGTATATTTTTTCTCCTTTTGAATTTTATAAAACATAATGAAGTTATTTCTCATTCTTTTTAGAAAACAATTTTGATTTATTTTGTTTGTTGGTATTTTTCTTGACTCTATCTCTGTACAAAATAGTATGTGTAAAACGGATGGTCGTACGTTTATATGCGGCGATGAATACGTTGATATATGTATGAATATCAACATTTAGACAGATCGGTGGGTTGGTGGGTGGATGGATGGATGGACATAAAGACAATTAGTAAGACATACCTAAAGATTTACTCGTAACAAACACTTGTTCATTCAGTACAAAATGAATAATAAATGTAAATATATTAAATCGATTTCTGACAATTTAGATTCTATAAAATCACAAAAACTTAAAGAACAAATACTCGCTGGAAACGTCAGATAAAACAATAAGTAAAGGTCAGTCAGAGGATGGAATACGTATGATTAATGATCATTCTATGAGCTGATAGACATAGGGGTGAGTGGGTAGGTGGATGAAATGGATGAGTGTGTTTGGATGATTTAATAAATGACTGTATGATACACAGATGGATAGACAGATAAACGCCCACCCAAAGGGAGAAAACCCAAAATGCTTAGTATAGCTTTACTACATTTATTTTCTTTATAGACCACTCCAGTGGTCTAAGTGGTTAGATCGTCCGCCTCGGATGCGGGAGGTCGCGGGTTCGAACCCCGATCGAGTCATACCAAAAACATAAAATCGGTATTAACAGCTGCATCGCTTGGACCTCAGCATTAAGAGTTTAGTATTAGGACTGGTCGGCATGGTGTCAGGATAATGTAACTGGGTGGGTCATGATACCACATGTCTGCAGTATGATTCCATGGTGCTAGACATCACTATAAATTGCCACACTGCAGACACACTGCACACTCGGAGCGATGTGACTAAAACTTAAACCTTCATTAAAAGTCCACAAATCAACATGCATTTCTTCTTGTTTTTTCAAATAAATTGTTATCATTCCCTGCTGGTTTAATTTGATTCTTGATGTGCGGTCAACATCAAGTACTCAATACTTTCACATCAAGGATATATTTCAACATGCATCGTATCAAAAACAGCAGGGTTCTTCGTTGACAGTTCAAGATAACCCGCGGAATGTTTCTGTCTCAGTATTTGTATACGTACCCTGTTGTGGCCTTTATCTAGGACATAAATATTCAACAGTATATCTTCTCGCCGAACGAAAGATAGAAGTAGTTGTGCCTTTAGATCAAACACAGGATCTAAAATATTGAGGTTTTCATTTGTATTTTTATGGAAAGCGAACACCCAAACGATCGAGAAAGAATTTATGGTTGATGGTCCGTATTAAGACTATTGGATGGAATTTCATTATTGCATGGACTAATTACTCAGACAGATTCCCCTAATATTATATCTTCATGAAAAAGAAGGACATATATACATGTATAAGAAAATATCGATTCCCAAAATTTATTAATGCATAGCAGTGCTGTTGGATCTGATTGCTATTTATTTCAAATCAGGCTCTCCCGCCGATTTAGTTTTTATGGATGGTGGTGATGGAGGGCAAACATGTTAGAAATTAAGTGCCCTACTCCACAATCCCTCTCCAGCAACTATACGCGGGCGCCCATATTTCAAATGTTGCAATTAAAAGAAGTCAACGCATTTCCCATGCTCATTCTGAACTATACTTAGTTAAAGGTACTCATGAAAGTTACTTGCTCCAACGTTGATACGAAGCGGGGAAGGGGGGGCATGGGGGATTAAAACATGAGCTCGAAACAACAGAGTAGGCTTTCTTAGAGCACGCTTTTTTCTTCAGTTAGATCGATGAAGTTATGTCCTAGACATGCTATCAATAAAAAAGTTTCTGGACTCACAAGTTTACCGGCAGAAGTTTCATGAAATGATGATCAATTCCACAAACAATGCATTACAATGATTATCCATTTAATTAGACAATTTCTTTATTTTTACAGACCACGAACGCAAAGAGAGTTTCTATGAATCCAAACACAACATCTCTGGGAACAACAGTAACAGCTGGTTTCAGTACCAGCACTATTACTAGCTCTGCATCAAGGAAAATAAATCAATTAATAGTTACAACTATGATGTCTGCAACACCTCCAAAAGTAACATTAACAATAATTACGACAACAAATGCAACAAAAACAAACGAGCAATCAAATGTGACACAATTTTTAACAGAAACTAGTACAACTACACATTATACATCTACCTCGCTGCCAGCCAACACAACAAGCATGATCGAGAGTTCTAATGGTACAAATTCCTCCAATCAAACAATCACACCAACAACTATGCAAACAACAACTATTACTAGTCAAGTGGGAAATACGTATGCACCAAACTATGGATCCCAAACAGTGATTTCGATTACGACAATACCGACATCTATTTTAACAGAAAATTCCACCGTCAGCCAAACTATCACAGAAAGTTCGGATGCAACGACACACCTCTCTAGCATATTCTCACAAAGCACTACCCTAAACAGTAATATGTCCACGACAACAACTTCAGGCACGTTGCTGCTGACAACAGCATCCAAAGCTACGTCACCTGCTGCAACAAAGGATCCCACCAACGAAACACAAAGGGACAAGGGGAATGAGAAAGAGACAAAGAATGAGCTTGGATACGACAGAGACTTAGTAATCATATTTGGCACAATGCTCTCCCTTATGCTGGTTGCAAGTATAGGTTATGGAATCATCAAATGCAAAAGGCGGCAAAAAAGGAGACAGTTCATGGAGGGAGGAGGGACTATTCATATAGCAACGTCTAGGTTCTGATTTGAGGATCGATGAAACAATGAGAGCTTTATTTTTTTATTCGAAACACGTCGCTCAAGAGATGAAAAATTAAACTTCGAACTCGAGTACTTTTATGGAATGAACGTTGGTTAGCAATTGCGAAAGAATATCCATTAATTACTTTTGAATAATTTTACCACTAAAACTAAATTTGGACTGTTAGTGTTTAAAAATACTTAAAATTCAATATAACTGACCAAAAAGTAATGTCTGCTGCTTCGTGAAATTACTAATCATAATCACATCGCAAATGATAAACGTGCAACATTCGTTGAGTGGATACCGCATCTGTCAACAAAATGCTGTTACCGTCGTGTTTTGTATTTATTCCTAAATCCTGAAAGTTAACAAATGAAAATCAATGATGGACTAATTTCGACTTACTGCCACCTTTAGTTTTCGAATTTATAATAAATGGCTAAACAAAACAAACTTTAAGAAATTTCAAGAAATCTAAAAGCATTTTTTATGGAAGTCACGTGACTGACTCTTGAGTTGGCTTATACTGGATTCTCTTTTCGTGCATTAAGGATCATCGATTATGAAATCTTGAATTAAAATATTTATATAGGTAAGTGTCCAAACATAAAAAGAAAACATTATTACGTAGAAAAGCGTAGTAAAATATCAACTCCTCATTAACTGTCCGTAAATTTAACGCTAAATAAGTATTTAAATACAGATAAAATCGATCATCATATCCGTCTCTTAAGAACAATACAGCAAAAAGGTATGCTAGTGTGAATTTTTTCAGCCTGCTATAATCATTGAGATCATATTAATTTCCTCCTACGCCACAAATTGCAAGGGGTTGTAATCGTATGTATGTATGTAATATGTATGTATGTATGTATGTATGTATGTATGTATGTATGTATGTATGTATGTATGTATGTATGTATGTATGTATGTATGTATGTATGTATGTATGTATGTATGTATGTATGTATGTATGTATTTTACAATAAAATGTTTGCACTCTGTTTCACTTTTCACTATTAATTTCGTTCAGTTCACAACCTTTTACGTTTCATTTTGAAAAAATTTAACAATCTGACTTTCCTTTACAAATGATTTAATTTCTCTGATATTTTAATTGTTATGATTTTACAAACTGTTTTCCAACTACAGTAATTTTCATTTTAAGTAATTTTCTGAAATTTAAAATGTTGCCTACAAGTATTAAAATGTATTTCAATGTTTAGCTTCTTACATTAGTTAATACGTACAAAAATTATTTATTTCAATTGTTACTGTCGTCAATTTGGAAATGTTTATTCATTTGTAATTATTTTATTAGCTGAGGGGGTTTCTAATTTTTTTATGTACTTTTAATTTTTTTAAAATTTGTTTGCAATTATTTTACATTATCAATGATTTTAATTATTTTTAACAGTTTTTATAGTTTTATTTTTAAATTTTTCATGCTTTGAGAATTATTTTCTTAAATTTGTTATCCAATGTGAAATTACCAGTTGCAAAGTAATCTCTTGTTATCTTTGCAGCAGCAGGGAGAGCGAACAGACCACTTGGATGAACCTTTTTTTTTACCTAAACATAAACCTTCCTACGGAACATTTACTTGTCTGGTCACTCAGTATTGGTCATTCGCCCTCCCTGCCGTTATGAATTAACCAAACATTTTATCCAGACCTATACGATACCTAGATCTTGGATCATGTAAATTTATTGTTATAAATCCAAATGGAACAGCTTGTGCTTTAAAAAAAAAAAAAAAGATTTAAACATGTCCCTGTCTCCTGAACACCATGTATAATAAATATTTTGCAGAGTATAATTATCAACTCCGTTGAACACAACCAAAGTATTACAGTTATCCCTGATCACCTTTGGAATTTGTGTATAATGGTGTGTAACATAAATCACGTCTGTGTTTTCATGTCTGCCTCTGGAAAATATCCTAACTGGATATGATTGTTTGTACAGCATAACATCATCGGACACTACTAAATACTTAATACTTCCATCCAGATCATCCAGGCGCTTCATCAATATCAGTAATAAAATCAATAACATCACTGTCTTCATTTAACACTTCTGCATATTCAACAAAATCTTTAAGTACTTCATTGCATCTCTGATCATCTACAGATGGTGCCACTAAATATAATTTACCCCACTTCACCGACCTCATTATCAGATTAAGCAATAATTGCGTTTTACCAGATCCAGATGGACCTATTATAATCATTATATTGGATTTCGGAAGCGCTGGATGGCGTTTTACCGGTTCTTGTTTTCGTGTCGCTGAAAAGTCGATTATATCCATATAATAAACAACATCAGTTTATATTGTGTTCGATGCAGAGTACCCATGTCCACTACTAGTTAGACAACGATAACAACAAAAAATAAAAGACGTGAAATTACTGGTAAATGTGTACAATGTGGTACAATATATATATATATATATATATATATATATATATATATATATATATATATATATATATATATATATATATATATATATATATATATATATATATATATATATATATATATATATATATATATATATCCGCGTCGTAAATAGTGCTTGGATGTGATATAACTGAATCATTAGAAAAAATGCCAGGAGCTCCATGGGCCGAATGCCCTGGTGAGAAAAACCTTCCTGGATATAATTATTGTGGCCCTGGTACTCCAATTGATATCTGACTAGATGATCAAGATCAACCAAGACCAGGAGAGCATCCAGTAAATAAAATTGATCAAGCATGTCATGTTCATGATGTTGCGTACAAAAGTAAAGATTTTCAGCAACGTCATCTCGCAAATGTGAAATTAATTCATGCTATACATAATAAATCCCTCAGAGACAAACTCGCTAGTTTTCTAGTAAAATCTGCTATGAAAGGTAAAATAATGCTGGTAATTAATTATATAACTATTATAATTGAATCCATTTATTATTCACCAAGAGGATATTAGAGAGGTAAATCAGCAATCAGTAAACTTGCTGAAGCAGCAAAAGTCTCACATAATGTTGCTGCATCACGACAGGCAATATGGCAAATCTGCCTACCACCACCTAAAACAATTCAATACACACATATGGATGTCAGCATCCCTAATGAAGTTCATCAAGCAGATATTTCTTTATCACATGATACTGTTAAAACACGCGGACGAAAATCATGCACGTATAAATGCGCATTGACTGTTGTTGACGTTGCAAGTAGATATAAAGAAGTAGTACCATTATCAACAAAGATATCATCTGAAGTTTGCATCTGTGTTTGAGGACATTTATCAACGTGGTGGTCTACGATGGCCACAGCTATTACAAGTTGATCCTGGCAAAGAATTTCTTGGTGCAGTATTATGTTTGATTAAAAAAAAAAACATAACGTTAAAATCAAACCAGGACATATTGAAATTCATAATGATCAAGCAACCGTTGAGCGATTTAATCGAACATTTGCTGAGCGGTTTTTTGGATATCAATACGCAAAAGAAATATCTACTGACTTTAAGTCGGATGAGCGATCTCGTGAATGGGTTGCAAGGTTACCAAATGTGATATCTGCATTAAATAATTAAATTACTCGTGCAACTTCCATGAAACCTTCTAAAGCAATAACTAAAAGTATATACCCCGTAGCGAGAACGAACAAAGTCCGTGAACAACCAGTATCATGTAATGTAAATGTGAGATATTTATGCGAACCAGGGGAGCTTGAGGGTGGTAAAAAAAAAAAAGAGCTACTGATCCTATCTGGAGCATGACCACACATACAATTTTTAGCGTGGTTAGATCCACTGGAAGACATGCAATCTACAGACTAGATTCTACAGCCCCTTAACGTGGATTTGTGACTAAACAATTGCAAGTAATTCCTACAGATACGCATTTATCATCAAGCTCACTTATGTAAATTAACAACTACTGCGTCGATTACATTCAAGACAGGCTAGCATTACATTTTCACCTATATGACCAAGATTACTTTTAATTTTGTCTATGGTAAGTTGTCTTGGATTATTATTCGATTATTGCCATAACATTATTGTGTTAAAGCTTGCACAATGATTATTCTGTTATTGTTTTAGGGTTATAATAAATTCAGTATCAATATCAAAGTCACGCTTATTTTTTGTCACGTTGTTTATAACCCGCTATTTATTTATTTTTATTAATGCAGTGTTATTAGAGATTACCTCAGTTATCACATAATCTATAAATAACCCTATGTAGTTGAGTTATTCTTCTGACAAGAGATTCTCCAACATAGACTAAGTTGGACAATTCTATACGATCATCTCTACAATCCAGATATTTGTATCAGAGATAGTTAATCCCTGTGACGAATGAATCGTTATAGCGTGCCCTAACATCCACGGTGATTTTTCCAAGTTTAATGCGCTCTCAACAACATCAATGGCAACCAAAACAATGTCATTCAATACAAGAGTTTGTACTTCAACACCAGAAATTTCAGTTTCAATATTCTGACGTGCTGGGCGATAACACAAATGTACATGTAACGTTGGAAACTTTTCTTTATATAACGTAAATAATTTCTTTTGCAGTTCATCGCGTACTATCTTTCTACTTGCGACTATCAAATCAGCAGGCCTCCATAGATCCCAAACTCATTCATGGTAATTTCTGGAATTACTTTACGTATATCTCACATTGTGTTTTATCTGGTTGTAGTCTGATTAATATTTTAAGTTCTTTTAGCGGTTCATCAATAGCTCTCTGTTCATTATTTATTTCTTCATAATAATCTACATTATTATTTAGCCATTCATGTGGAGACTGTCCAACAAATGGTGGTGGTTGACCATGATCGCCACACATGATCACAGCAGTATTCTTGGTCAATAACCATTCAAGAAATGTTTTAGTGTTTCTAACGACACCGTCTATCTCGTCCCATATAATATACTTAGGAATATGTTTTTCAACCGTTCGCTCAGGAGTCCACGTGTCTCCGCACTATCTAAAGAAACTATGATACATTTGATTTTTACTCCTCGTTCTTTTATTTCTTTAGCAAGTGTATGTGTAGGTGTCAAAACAAATACATCTGAACTATTATTCATAAATAAGTTAATCACAGGAGTTGTTTTGCCTCAACCACCACACCCATTAAGATAAAAAGTCCTATGACTAGCCACAGGATCGTACACAGATGGTGCAGATGACTTTGATAGTTGTTTATCATTTCTGTAATATATTTCCTTAAATTCAACGTCGGCGGATTCAGAATAACAAAGTATATTTTCTTTCTTTATCCTACACTTCCCTCATTCACAATTACTGTGTAGCGGTTTTAATAAAGTCTTAAATTTATATGTATATAAAATGCATCAGTAGCGATTCTAACAGTGAAACAAGGAAATCTATTTATCATCGACGGTAGATTTATCGAAACATAAGCTAACATTCAAGATTTTAAATGAGTAAATTGCGGTGAGTAGCCATCAAGATAACTCACAATTGCACATAGTTTTGTTCCATCTGATAAATAAGCAATACATCGGCTTATAAATATGTGTTTCTCTGTTGTATCAGCGATTATAAAATCTAGTTCAGCATCGTGCATAATTAATCTTGTACAATGTCGTTTATAATCGTATGAACCACCTTGAGTAAACTTACCGATTAATTAATGATTCAGACCATGAACAACTGTATTTGGCTTAAACTTGGTCTTATCTCTCATTGTGATAAACCATGTGTAAATGAATACTGCGGAAATCAAATGCAGAGCATCAAACATGGAAGGACAGGACCAAAACCATGTGTTCATTGTGGCATTGGTGTTAGAAGAAAAACACAGTTATGTATAAAATGCGGTTTGTAAAAAATATAGAGAACTGAAACGATAATATAACAAAAAAAATACCTCGTTAGGTAAATCTCCTAATAAAACAGAAAAAATAGTACCTGGAAAGGATTCAAACAATGATTTAAACAATTAATATTAATGGAGGAAAAAGAATTTAAAGCATATCCAATATGTACACATTACGAATCGTGACGAAATTACTTAATTAGAAACCGTCGGTAAAAAAAAAAAACAGTTGGTAGTCTTGATAAATTTGGTTATATTAGATTCAGTGTTGGTAAAAGGTAAAAATTGTTTTTCACACAGGTTTATATTTGAATGTCATATTGGCCTGATTAAAAACGGACTTGTAGTTGATCACGCTGGTGGCGAACCACTAAACAACGATGTATCAAATCTGAAAATTACTACACAGAGTCCGAATTCTTGATGTGGAAATACATTAAGGTATCAAAGATTCATAAAGAGAGCTATTAAATCCACAAATATAGAAACAGACCATCAAATAACTTCCGCAGCCAGATATTTTGGCATAAATCCACTATCGGTACAATTTGTAACAAATAAAACATACAAATCCGCAAATTCAATAACATACAACCATCGGATAATATTTGAATATGTCAAGTAGCTCTTTAACGACATATGTTGCTTTATGCAAGCGCAAATTATATCCCGGATATTTCATCGACTATCATTGCCAAGGTTTCTATTTAGTCATTACCACATTTACGGTTTCACACTCACTGTCACCGCTCTCACTTTCGCTCTCGACAGAATCAGAAAATCTACTCTTTCTCAATAGCATTACACGATTTTCTATCATGTATTTTCTATCGTATTCGTGAGAGAATGCAATTCTTATCATTTCGATTGGACGAGCGACAGGTGTAAATAGCTTTACTTTTGTCGTTTACCATTACCAAGGATTCTAGCATATATTGATAAATATATGTTATGAATAGGTAATTGGAAGGTAATGTGAATTTATTTTCAAATTTGCGTTGTTGTAATGACTAAAAGTCACACATAATCTTTTGAGGATCAAGATTATCAGATATCTTTATTCAGTCATGTTTTAACTTTTTAACAGCAGAAATAACATCAATGTTTTCACTGTTCACACACACACACACACACACATATATATATATATATATATATATATATATATATATATATATATATATATATATATATATATATATATATATAGAAAATCATTTAGCAAAACCAGCAACAGATAGATACGATAGAGCGTATATAGTTAATGAAGACGATTCAGTTCAGCTTGTTCCACACAATCGCTTGTTCATAACAGTATTTATAAAACATTTCGAAATTACGCTAGAAAAACTATCAACATTCATCATTCCCAGATTGAACATTGAAGAACTAAAGAAATCAGTGATCTTATTGATGAAAACTTAAAAAAGAAGAATGTCATACATAGAGAAAATTAGCCCCACCACCAAACATACTTAGGTAAAATAACGATCCATATGACACAGGACGTCAAATTTCACCTGATATGGTTAATATTAAATCAACTATCGCACTCAATCTAGTATGCGACGCAGTTGATAGTATTTATCAAGTAGATCTTTCAAAGTCTATCCAAGCCCAGCAAGGATATGTATTACACTCATTTACGTCGCCGGTTCCACCCGGGTCGTTGATTATATCCGACCCAGTAAATTAGGTCTACTTGCATGTACATAATCCATTATTCTCAAGAATAAAAATTAAATTCACAGTCACAGTACAGGAAAAGTCTACCATCGACTTCACTAAATGCCTAATCAGGTAAGTATTATCTGCTTGTATCATGAACTTGTAACTCAATTCTTCCACGTTCGTCAAGTACACGTGCGTCGTGTTTGGTATTACACCCTCCATGAAAGTTATAGACCATGAAAAATAATCGATGCGGAACAATATCTGTAAAATTATATCACCAAGAAAACCACGCTTTTTGTGAAATACAAACGCGCATGCGCGCGTGTGTCTGCTGTACATTGTGTTTGTGGAATATCTGCAGAAACCACCGTTGTTCTGGAATTGGTAGAAAGCGGGAATCACGACTGCAACAATTGTTATAGTGACACCAAAGGTGAACCACGCTGGCAATCAGTTATTTGGATTGTTTTTTATTTGGGGATTTTCTATTTTTTTTCGTTGCAGCGTCATAATCTGCAGCTGGGTTTCCAAGGTCTAGAATTTTATTTTGATTCATGAAAATGCTACCCGTGAATGAATCACTTGCTCGCTTGACATAATCGTTAACTGAATTACCAGAATCTTATATTTTACCTTGGTCAGTAAAAGTAACAATATTATCAACAACTGAGGTAGGTACATCTGGCAATTGTATATTGCTTTTCTTTAATCGTCATTGTTTATCCTGAAAAAGCGACTTCATTTTGGTCCACACTTATAATAATTAATAAATCGTCAATCTCATTTCTGAGCTGATCAAGAGTTGCATATTTAGATAAGTCACCTTGCTGCTGAGCTTTACCACGAGTAGATCTAACGTAAATATCTACCATTATATCTATCAATGTGTGTTTAAATGTGACAATGCGGTATATTCATGCACGACTTTATGTATTTTAAACACGCATTTTTAAAGCTTTCTAATACAAGATTTACGCCACTGCAAAAAGGTGTTCCTAGGCCCAATATGCCAGTCAAATTTAGTGTAACAACCATTCATGTCAAACTGAAGATTGCTCAATGTGTAATCAGACGCCAACCTGAAAAATACGATATCTACTGACGTGACTTATATAATGAGAAGCACTTTAGGGGTGAAAAGTTTAATTTAAAAAATTACATTTTCATCCTCAACTTTAAACTAATTTGCAGGATTCTCGCATACGATTGCTCTCAAAGTGCGTAAATTTGCAATAATTTTGCGCTATTTGTGCAATTGCTCGTCATGTCATCATCTCTAGTAAAATGATAATAACAGTTTTGTTTGGTTACTAATCTAAACTGAAATCTTCTACACCACATCACTTCTCTCTGGCACTAAAGCCTCGTGGCAACGTTTAATTATAATTGTGGGTTGGCATGCGTGCGCATTCGATGTCACTATAAAGCCATAGCTGGTAGAAGGCTTTGACTTAATTTAGTAAAATAATTCCACAATCAGTATTATCATAATACTCAAGGTATTCTATTTAATTTGATGTTTTGAGCTAGAGTCATGGAGAATCAGTCGAATAGTATTCGGGACTGCCTCAGCTATTACCACTGGAAAAAGGTATTGTAACACCCCGTGTGTTAAATATCGAAAAGACCAGAGTTAGGGACTTAAAATGATTTTAATAAATAAAAATATAAGTGAGATTGAACGTGCTTTTCAATCCCGCATATTGACTTGAGATAACCACAGTGTCTGTCACATCTACTATCAATTTTAGATAATATAGAGCAGACTTGTTTGTCTATATACGAAAAGACAACGTTATAATACACTATATCATGATGAAATAATTATGTTATTATAATGGATGTAACACATTCTGGCATGGTAGCGTGAATTAAATGAAAAGAAATAATAACTTTAGTACAGAGCAATATGGTTGGAGATAGCAGCGGCTTTATAAAGAATTATATAATAATTCTAAAGCATTTAAATTCAATCATAAATCTACTTAAAATTTCTCATAACAATTCAATTAAGTTTTGAGATTTTTAAAGTGCCAAAGTTAATATAGGTTATGTAAAAAAAATATAAATTATGGTTTTAGAATATGAGGCTGAAATACTTTTCTATTTTGATGTTCATACTTTGCCGCTCTGACAGCTATCTGTCAGTGCACTGTTTTGCACTCATATTTTAGGCGCTTTTTCACGTCACATGACCTTAGCTAGCCAATCATTGTTTGTCCTTCTCAGGGCTAGGGTGGCGCTCACCAATTATTATGTACTTTTGAGAGAGTGATGTATGTAAGGTGAAATTGTTTGCATTTTAAACATGCACAGTGGAGAGAATGTTGGTATACCTATATGCTACTTTCATGTAATGTGGATGAAATTTCTTTGGATATTGTACTTTTGGAAATTTTTAAATGATCTTAGGACACTGCTAACTAAAATGACTGCTCCCTTGTGCTCCAAAAATCAACCTCAATTTGTCTAAAGTACACTATTCTTGGCAGCTACTAAAATATGGAAAATGAATTTTGCTAAACCAGACAATAACAGCTTCTAACAGTGCAATGAATGAATTACCAAATACATAAAATGTCAAAAAAGTTATCGGCCCTTTTTTTACAATTTACCTCTGAAGTTCGAGAAGTGAAAATGAGCAAGTAGAGCTAGCACTTTTTTGAAAGATGCACATCTGGAGTAAGGCCAAGCTGTATACTCTCTAACCCATAATACACCCATCAATCATTCATCAAAATAAAGGGAATTAAAGGTTCTTTGAACAATACCTAAGATGCTAAATATGAAATTGTAAAGCGCCACCTAGCTATGGCGGTAACCAAGTCAACTGTTCAAACTGCATGGAAAAATTCCTCTGAACAATTGTAAAGCGCCACCTAGCTATGGCGGTAACCAAGTCAACTGTTCAAACTGCATGGAAAAATTCCTCTGAACATGAAATTTAGATAGAGTTATGTAACTTATGTTGTCCTCTCAATCTCCTTGTTGTGCGTTTTTACTTTTAACCTTATTTGTATATTCATACCTGCAATTACTTTAAATTGAACGAAACTGACAAGTGAATTTCAATGCGAATCGAGTGAGAGTACAACGTTCTGGTGATGCAATTAGTTGTAATATTGTTAGAAATAGTCTCTTTCAAGTGCGTACTATTTCTGCACATTAAAGTGAAATAACAAGTTCTACACGATCAAAAACTTACAATAATAAACAGCAACATTAGTTCTAACTTATTGTTCAACAAAAGTCTGACAAGTGAAATATGATTCTTCGGCCGGCACATTGATTCCATTCCTATCTTGCATCTCCTATGATTCCATCCCTATCTTGCATCTCCGCTGTTCCAGTAACAAAACTCACTGGGTGGTTGAAGTCACAAATTTATGGACTAGCATCATATTTCAGGCGTTGATATTCCAAAAACCATGGAAGGTATTTCATTTCCTAACCCATTCATGTGAAATTCCAACACGACACACGCAAGGTCCAACATGGAAATGATTTGTGGACAATGACTGTTAAAAACGTGAACTTTTTCCACTTATTGTTTATGTCCCAGTGCTTTTAGCACTGTTTTTGTCTTTTAAATGAATTCATTGACGCATTCATTAATAATCGTACCGAAAGCGTGACATTACGATGACCAGAGCAAGGTTTTATACTCACATTTAGCATAAAACTACAGAATACACGTTTATAAGAGATGCAGACGGCAATCTAAACAATGCTGGGTGGTTGGGTGGGTGGCATACGTTCAGGATATGGTAGACGTTTTAAGTGACAGACAAAAATGACATGATCAAATATGTCATAGTCTCGTAGGTCAACATCATCTCACCCCTCAACGATTAAGATCACCTAATCTTCACACATTAATTGGATAGCAGAACTCCATTCACAATACCATTAATGTATTACAACATACTGACCTGCATCATGCTTTTCGGGTATTATTTCATGTTTTTACTTTATCATTATTAGCATTATTGTAAAAATGAATGTAGTTCTTGATCGTGCTTAGTATTTTAGTTTGTTGGGTTTGGTATTACACCCTCCCCACCTTAACTTTTGAACCTTGGGGTCACATACATATGTTTATTGCTTATGCCTGCGAACTAATTCTCAAGTCTTTGGCTGACTCCTGCTTCTGTGATTACTTTGATCAAAAAGTCGGTAGATGTTTCCCTCCTGTCCTCTGATGTTTCATACAATTTCAATATTCTCTCTACTGTTAAGTCTTCCATAAATGAATTGCAATAGCAATGGATCTCATAAATATAATAACTTGCCTTCCTGTAAATCAAATGTTGTTCTGCTGTCATTGGGACCAACGTGCCAGGAAAGGTCAACATGTTAATTTTTGTCCAGTAAGATGCCTCTATTTAGGGATGAAGGTAACGGCTCTTCAATGGAATTCTCCAACATCATGGAGGTGTACTACCACTGGAGCAACTTCTCATCGGGGTTCATCCTCCTCCAACCCTTAGGTGGCCAAAGCAACATGCTCGATCCTGTTGGTATATTGATGGCTGTATCATCCTGCCACTCCAGTCATGCTTGTGGGAATAAAGACATACAGTCCCATTTTAATAGTTTGGCTACTCTTATTTTTATCCCGATTTTGGTGGAGGTCACGCCATATAGTGTTTGCCTGGAATGACTAGTTTATCCCTCTTCACAGACAGGTCTAAGACGTTCTCATCTTGCAAAAGTGTATAGCGCCTTTGTTCAGGTGACTGGAGAGTTGACGTTACCGGAATTGAAGGTCCTATATAATAGCAGCAGCAACTGACGGGGATGGACTAGTTGGTACTCTTACAGGTGCTATTGAACATGGAAAGACGAAGTTTGACTGATTAGCTGATGTAGGATCTTCAAATGGTTCTGGAACCTTTGTCTTCTTTGCTGACATTGCATAAGTTTTAGACGCTTCTTTCCTCTTGCAGCCTACTCCAAAGGTAGGTGACAAAGATCTATACATGGTTTCTAAGCTTCCCTTTGAAACCCCAAGGAGACCGATAATTTCATGTTTGATATCTGCTGATCTTTCCTGACTCCCGCCTTCCTCTGGGAATGGTTGACAATCATCCGTTGCAATCGCCATCATCTTCCTCACAAGGCTTCCGGCATCTCTTTCATCTTGACACTGGGAATTAACAGTATACCACACTTGATTAACTTTATCAAAGATGTCCACTACTGACTTCGAAAGATCTATCTTAATATGATAGATAGTAAGTTCCCTTTTTATTCCTGGTCTTGATGGCGAATAGGGAGGCCCATTCATGCCATCGACATCATCTTCATAATCTAGCAAAAACGCCTTCTCAGATAAACCTTGTCTTGTAATGGTAGATGTTGTATTCTGTTTATGTTTATCTCGAACATGCAGGGAAGGAGCTTCAAGGCATCGCCTTGCTCTAGCAATGTATATAACTTCCCACCCTCTCTGCCACTCAATCCTGGAGCGGGAGGTATTTGGGCACTTACCCACCCAAATTAATAACCTTACTCTGGCTTGCACAGCCGCACTGCTCTCCTTGGGGGTAGCATCAACAATTTGATTGTAGTCTTTCGGGTGAAGGGCCATCCAAAAACCATTCTCTTCTCCAAAGAAGTCCGTAGGTACGTCATCTACTACTTTAGGGTGTAATTGTATGACATGCTGTTTTAAGTTCACCATCCTGCGAATGACCTTTTACTCATCTGTACACCAGACTCAGACAACGCGTAACCTCGAATGTCGGTCAGCAGCTAGATAATTCTTTAACTCCCGCCTCCTGGCGAATTCAGCTGGGCACACCCAACACTTTGCAACTGCTTTAGAAAACAATCTGAAATTTAAACCATTTAATTAACTGATAAGGTCCATCAATATGCTAACAATAACAGCTCAGTCATCTGCATTCTCAGGTCTCAATCATCATTTGAAGTAAAGAAAATTGTTTTATATTTAAATAAAACAGTTAGTTTATTTTTTCTGATAACATCATTTTTGTCTTTCTACCGCGAAACATTATTGTTTAAAACGCTGCTTTTTCCAACCACAGATTGCAACTTGAATAGCAGAACGACCAAGAATGTACGTTTTCTATGCGAAAAGTTGTCATATTCTATCTCTGCATCGGCTGAGTTGTACTGTAGGTCAATATATTCCATCTGTAGGATCTCATTACAACGTTAACTCAAGTAATTAGACACATCACCATGAAGGTTCCTCTCGTTGTGCTTATTTTACAATCAGGGAGGACAGGGATCCAGTGTTTTGGGGCTTAGGTTGGCCAGACCTAGCCCAAAACGATCCATCATTGGTAGCGATACCTACCAACGTTGACTCCTCGGAGTCAAACTAAATAGAAATCCACCTGCATGCACGAAGCCGTCCACCATCATGTAATCGTCTCCTATTCTTAGAACTTCTCTAGCTGTTCTCTCAATTTTCCGCTCTTGGATCTTCATACCCATCAAGTAACTGAAATATGTGTAACAGGCACATGGTTCCTGATATTCAATTTGTGATACGTCTACTTCTGTGGGTAGAACCAACCCGGTATCTTCTTTCCTCTGTACTGCAATAGACGGTCAACGTGATAAGCTTTTGCTGGCGGCTGTTTCTTATATTTCTTAACTAAATAGGTCAAATCGTCTAGCCTCTTGGCAATCAAATATAGTCCTTTCCATTTTGGAACAAACTTCTGATAGATCCTACTTTTCTTAGTGGATTGTGCAACCAAATTGCCTGTCCAACTTCAAACAATCTCTTCTTTGCTTTTAGATCATTGTATTTCTTCTGGTATTGGGAACTGACTTTAAGATGTGTACGAGAGATGTTGTGTGATTCCTTCAACTTCAACTGAAGATTTTTTTACATAATCTGCATTTTCAACTTCAGTTATGTCCAGGTTGCTCAAATCCGTTGGAGTACCTATTACTGCCTTTATTGGTAAAGTAATTTCTCTTACCAAAGTCATCATGTTTGGTGTAAATCAAGTACTGACATTAACAAATGACCTATAGGCCATCATTACTTTTTGGAGATAATCATCCCATCTGTGTTGATTATTTTCACAATATATTGAAAGCATAGCTGTGAGAGTACGAATGAATCTTTCAACAGTTCCATTCGCTTGAGGGTGCATGCTAGTGGTCCTCTTCTTCTTGATGTGAAGATCACACATTTCTTGAAAAATCTTTGACTGGAAGTTAATACCCTGATCAGAGTGTACTTGAAGTGGTGTGCCAAATATATTAACAAAGCAGTCAACAAAGACCTTTGAGCTTCCCGATAAGGCACTCGATAAGCTTTTGTCCATTTTGTAAACAGATCACACATGACAAGGATATATCGGTATCCATTTTTACTCTTAGGTAATGGACCCAAATTATTCATTGCTATTCGCTACTTTAGCTCTCCAGCTAAACATTGGCCGAGTGCTGCCTTACGAGATATCTTCGGTGTTTTCCTTGGCACGCAGCTATCGCAGGTTATGCAGTAGCTTTCTATCTCCCTTCTCATATTTGGCCAGTAAAAGCTACTTTTGATTTTCTCAAGCGTTTTATCGGCACCCAGATGACCAGCCGAGGGAACGTCATGAAAGTACTTGAGTACAGCCGCCCTCGTGTTAGTCGGGACAACAAGCTGGTAATGGGTGGTCTTGCCATCTTCACTTATCCATTTTCGGTACAGCATGCTAAAGATCAGGTTTAGCCTATCCCAACTGCGCCATAACGTCTTTATCCCTGCTGTACTGGCTTAGATATTTGACATTTCTGGTCTGCCAGAACCTCCTTCAACTGGAACCATGATAGCCGAAATAATGGGATCCTGCAACTGATCTTGTCGTATTTAATCGCTAGACCATCCAACCATAACACCTTAAGTAGGTTTTGAAACAGTCTCCATATGCGCCTTCTGAGCTTGAGTTACGACCTTCACAAAGTCTAAATCGTTCTCTTGTACAGGAAAAGAATCAACATCTAAACGTTTCTTCTGACTGTTTCCGTTCGGAGATATCTGGACAAAGTCGGAGGGAGTTCCAAATATCTGAGATAGTGGTGATGACGCTTTTTGACAATTTGAAAGTTCAAAATCATCATCAGAAATTTCGTCGGATTCTTGTTTCCGCCGGCAAACAGCACAAGGATTCCGGGATAATGCATCAACATTAGAGAGCTTTCTACCAACTCTATGAGTAACATGAAAATTGTATGTACCCAGCTCTTTCAGCCATCTTGCAACTTTCCCTGTTGGACATTTCAGATTTTGTATCCAACTGACTGCAGAATTATCCGTGCGTATTAGGACCTCTTGCCCATAAAGATAATGATGAAATTTCCGAAGTGCAGAGACTACAGCAAGCAACTACTTTCTGGTAACACAGTATGAAACTTCATCTTTATTCAAAGCTTTGCTTATGTAAGCAATTACCCTTTCATGTCCATCTGTCTCTTGGGGAAAGTACAGCTCCAACTACATATTTACTAGCATCAGTGACTAAAATAAAGCGAATCGCAGGTTATACATAAGCAAGGATTGGAATACTGGTTAGGGTTACTTTCAAAGCATCAAAGAATGTAGTTGATGTATATCAAGCATTCCTTCCACTGCAATCGCCTTAAAATGTCTGCCATTAATCTTTCAAATGTTGAAGGACTTCCAGCAAGTCCAAATGGCATTACAGTAAATTAGTATAGGCGAAGGCCTATTGCAAAAGCTGTTTTCTCTTTATCATTTGGGTCTAAGCCAATCTGTTATAATCCTAAGTTGAGATCCATACAATGAAACCATTTTGATCCACTTAAGGCATCTAGGCATTCGTCTACTTTTGGTAATGGATAAGCATATTTAACAGTTACATCATTTAATTTTATATAGTCTACGCTAAAGCGTGTTGATCCATCTTTCTTGGTAACCAAAACTAAGGGGAAAACCCACCCAGAAGCTATTTGATGGCTCAATAATTTTCTGTTCTAGCATTTTCAGTATCTCTTGCTCTTCGACTTCTCGTTTCCCACCTGGTTGTCTTGTTGGCGTATAGGGGCAGCGTGAAGGGTATTAATATGGTGCTGCACTCTGTCAGTACGCCCTAGATCGTCTTTTGATTTTATAGAAAAAATTCTGATACTTAATGAGTAGTTCTAAGAAGGCTTGTTTTTCATCGTTTTTCAAAAGTTTGTCTTCTTTGCAATAATTCTTCGAGATGCCCAGGCACTTTGTCTGGAACATCATCTGCACTGTGCATAAAAACTGAAGCACATTTATGTTCTGTTGTTTCTTCTGTGTATACTGGTTCACAAGAGCCCAGCTTCATATTTGGATATACGCTAACATCTGAGTCATTTTCATTGACGACCTGCAATACGTTACATTCCCTTCTTGTGTCAATTATGCCCTGAACGATGAACGATATATAAATGTTCTTTTTCAAAGAGCTCATTGTTTGATTCAACAAGTCCGATATCCGAAAGGTATTCAATTCCTGGTATCATGACTGGTAGCCACATGTAGGAGTTAGCAGGTATAGTAATGGTACATTTTGCAACAACTCTACATGACATTGAAACTTCTCCCCCAATCCAACATTGTATGTCAGCATACTTTGTCTGAATAGTCAGGTTCTTGTAGTCAATTTTACTGGCAAAAGTAGGCATAAAATCTTGTCCAATGATACCCCCGAGGATAATGGTATTACGGCATGCTTCGAATGTCGGCACAGTAATATACAGAAAAATCATACATATTGTTGCCCGGGCATTATTCAACCTGAAAGAGAAACCCAATATATTTGGACCATCTAGGCTATTTCTATGATTTGATTGACTGTTGGATTGACCGAGAGGTTACAAATTTACAAAAATATGGTTGTTTCATGAAAAAAGCTGGAAGTGATTCAAATATCAGTGATCGACATTGCATTTATGGTCTGATTCATATGATTCACCTCCATGTTGTGAATGAGGGGAATGGCAGATGACGCAAGTATCTTTCCTGTTCCTCCTCCTACCCTTGCTCAAAGATAGAAGAATGTAGAAAAGCAGCATTATTCCCATTCCACTCTTATTAACACATCCCCTTTACACCTATATGCAAAAGTGAGTTTCATTCCACCTGGAACATTTGCAACCAAATTCCCAAACCATTGTCCAAGGACCATTTAAATTATTTCGCAGTTTGAAGTTTATCTTATACTGTGTTATAGGAGTTGAATGACATTGCATATGAGCACCCATGTCAATAGGGCAGAATAACATCTAGCTGTCTCTTATCAATTTGCTCGGTTTAAGGGATGATGGCTACAATGAAGTTATGTGATACTGTTGCAGGGCAAAGGTGCGTCCAAGTAACTTGCCAACTGTATGCTTTGTAAAGCTTACAGACGAGTCCAGTTTCAGAATTTAAAGATTTAGTTATTTTCTCATTTCTTTTAAAGATTTGGTTATTTTCTCATTTATCTCAAAACTCCATAAGGGTATAGTAAAATAAAACTTTCAGGTAAAATTAGCGTGGCATATATAACAAAACTCATCAAAATTTGTGGAGCAATCTCCCTGAGAAATTTATTGCTCACCGTATATGCATGTATAACTAACTGTTCATAATATGTATGTTTACTTAAGTATATGCAGGGCCGTAAAGAGCGATCACAAGCCCTGGGGTAAGAAACATACAGGCTTCTCCTAGTTCTTGTTCAAGCAAAACTTTTATTTTATAAAATTAAAAAATGTTGTTCGGCCCAGGCCCCCTTACGGGCCTGGAGACATATCCCCGCCCCCCCCCCTCTTTTTTTTATTTCGTCGTCCCTGAGAATATGTATGTATCAAAATCGGTCACCATCAATTAATGTTACAAGGTTTACTATAGATGTAGATACTTGCTGATGGGAAGTCGGAGAAATGCAAATAAAGACTATATAATATATTATTTGTGTCATATATCTAAAATAATGAGATCTTAAAGCCCAAAGACGTTTGCAAGATTATGAGTTACTTAGACAAACGAATGTACATTTTAATAATATACAGTATTGGCCAAAGTTCACATTAATAAATATGCCATATATTTCTTTCATTTTTGCCATAATTATGAATTGCATTAGTTTTATATGAATAATGTAAACCAGTCATCACAACTAAAAACAATATGCTGCTACCTTTTGTAATTTAAAAAAGCATAATGTATGAGAATTACAGATTCTTAAGGATGGATCTCATTCCTAATATTTGCAAATTTTTGTAGTACTTCTCTCTCTCTCTCTCTCTCTCTCTCTCTCTCTCTCTCTCTCTCTCTCTCTCTCTCTCTCTCTCTCTCTCTCTCTCTCTCTCTCTCTCTCTCTCTCTCTATATATATATATATATATATATATATATATATATATATATATATATATATATATATATATATATAAAACAATGTATTGGAATTACACTGCGCATATTAAAACAGTCTCCGCTTTAGTTTTTTTTTTTTTAAATAATAAAAAATCCACTGCTAAACAAAAGAAATAAACTCTTTACCTAATCGTCTACACTGCCACATTTGGTGGTTATAGTAATTAATCACGAATCGAAGTTTACACCCCTTCCTCCAGACCCTCAGTTTTAAACCACCACGCATAATAAATAGGTTAGTCTTGTCAAGTATGGCGGCCCTGTTATGAGCACGGGCCAATGAAAATCGTTATTTATAGCATCCAGTGGTTTACGGCTGTTTCAGCTGTGTGGTGGTTATGAATCACGAGAAACTGTATTCTGTATTATTTTGAATGTGCATGTCTACCCATACAGTCATCGGACAGAAAGAAGTCGGCGGAAGAGAAGAGGCCCACTTTAAAATTTCAGCTCCAACCGACCCACGGTGTGGACACAGAACTTATTCAGGTAAGCGATTGCCGAAATATAATATAGTGAATTGCTACATAATAATTGCTTTACTGGGTGAAGCGGTATTTTTTTTCCCCAGGAAAGATTATCAGAAACATTTACACAGTACCTGCGGGACCACTGCTGGTTAATGTGATTACATCTGCAATTTGATTTGAATAGGTCTGCCGTTGAGTGATAAGTAATTTTATCCTGAGTTCAGGGTGCAGTAAATGGTATGTGCACCGTATCCGTTTAACGACAGACGACAATTCAATTAATCAAAGCGTGTCCAATTTTTTTTCTTTCTTATTTAATAGTATTATATATGTAGATCAAATACGATGAAAAGTGAAATGCGCACTGAAAAAGGAAAGTAAAAAAGTAGAAAAGTCGGTGAAAATATAAAACCAATACCTCGTTTCCATTTTTTCGTGGTTGATAGTTGAAATTCTCCACCTTATGGACTTTGGTTATTATATTTTGAATGAAAATATTATAATCACAATGTATTTGTCTTGTAACGAGAGAGAGAGAGAGAGAGAGAGAGAGAGAGAGAGAGAGAGAGAGAGAGAGAGAGAGAGAGAGAGAGGGGGTATGTTCATAAGTATGAACATAGATATGGCTATTGCACTGCACTATCATATAGGGCCTAATAGCTCTTGAAAAAATATATTAGATTGTGTTGTTAACAATGGTCTACGACTTAAATGAAGCTGAGTGAAATTGCCTAACTTTGCCAGATTCCTCAAAATGCTCTTCCTCTTCCCATGATCATGATTTGTTTTCAACTTTCCATCCATGTCATCTAGTAAGAAAGAGTACAACATTGGTATATCTAGCATGTTCGCTTTTAGTTCAGATTGGTGCACTTACTATGCATATATTGCACATGAACTAGTTAAATCGTACATAAAAATTGGCTCAGTATGCCAGTCGATATGTTGTTGTTATGGGTTTATAACGCCATTTTTCAGCACAAAATAGACTCATACATGGCGGTCAGTATACCTGGTGGAAGATGGACCAGGGAGAATCCTTGGAAGAATCACAAACCCATGGGGGTGCAAATGATATGCTTTCTTACATATCCACATTGACTGAGTATCAGACTCGAATCTACGCGAAGAGAGGTGAGATATCAGTGATCTATAAAGGCGAGCGCCTTAGACCACTTATGCCAGGGACTCCAGTCTATCAGTAGTTTGTTCCATCAAATCAATAGTGTACATTTATTTTTCGTACTCTGCGCAAGTAAACTGCAATAGAACAATTTACTACACTGTACATAACTCTATTTCCCATGAAAACAATCAACCCAATCGATAAGCGATACTTGTATGGTGAATATTTATTTAGTGACATGTCCAGACTAAATTTAATCAAGGTATTTTCTTGCCAGCATGTATCGTGTGTCCTATTCCATTACTTACACTTGTAATTACCAGCCAGTAATATGACAACAATGACATCTCGACCCCACAAATCCGCATTTGTTTGATTTTTATTGTTGTTGTTATTTTCGGTTTAACGCCATTATTTAGCGCATGATAGTTATACATACATTGTAACTGGTGGAAGAAGAATCTCCCAAACTACGGAAACTTGATGTCAAGCTTTTTCACATACCCACATTAGCCGAGCCTGAGACTCGAACCCAGGCGGACAGAGGTGAAATTGCAGTGATTGGTAAAGGGGAGCGCTATAGACCTCTCGACTACTCAGACATTTGATTGCAGACCAGGCATTTAAATTGACTATCTTAATTATTCAGGTATTAACCACAGTAAAATTTTTGTTCTTTTCGTTCTTATAAGTGAAGAGTTTTTGTACAACGGAGTAATCTGTATCTAATCATGACCAACTAACCTACCTACGTATCCTACAAAATACTTGCTTGTCAGTGTCTACTTAAAATTGATCTAGCTGTTCTGCCTAAATGACTATACTCAAAAACATACTAGTCCATACCAAGGCAAACCGCTCATGTGGCTTAATGGTTAGAGCGTCCGCCTCGGATGCGGGAGGAGGTCGTGATTCGATCCCCGGTCGAGTCATACCAAGGACTTTAAAAAATGGTACTAACAGCTGTCTCGCTTGACGCTCAGCATTAAGAGGTTAGTGTTAGGTCTGGTCTTACTGGTGACAGGATAATGTGACTGGGTGATGCCGCTGTGCTAGACATCAAACTGCCACACTGCAGACATCGTAGCGATATGACTGAAAAATTGTTAAAGCTACGTTAAAAAGTATAAACACCACACCATCCCATGACTCAACAAATACGATAACAGCTTGCTCATGAGGTATTTGCCCTTGAAGTTTTTTTAAATTGCCCGAAAAAAATAACAAAATTATATATATATATATATATATATATATATATATATATATATATATATATATATATATATATATATATATATATATATATATACGACTTTACGACTTTCCATTTCTTGTTATTTTTGTTTAAACGTCTCGCCCAGAAGTAAAATTATCTGAAAAAAACTCTTAAATAATACAGGTAGGTAGTTATGTAGACGAGGAAGGAAAGGCTTGCTGGTATGGAAATATTGTTAAATGGGCCAAGACATGTATATACAAGTATACCTCCATCCCAGTGCATTACAATTTTTTTTTTAAAATAAAAATCAGGTTAACCATGGCGAAGTTGCACTTGTGGGCTTTTAGCTTACCCGAATATATTATAAATTATCATAACCAAAGCCAAAATTACATGGTAAAATAAAATATAAGATGTTTTAAGTAAACTGCTGTGTTCATTCTTCAAATATTGAATTTCATTTTCTTATTTTTATTCTCACCTTAAAACATTTAGTTGATACGTAAGGTTATCGAAAAACACACTTAAACAACACGTATTGTAGGTAGTTATGTGGATGAGGAAAGAAAGGGTTAGATTGCAAATATAGCGAAATGAGCAAAGACAAGCATATAAATGTATACCTGAACACTGATAAATGGATAGATGGATAAATGATTTAAATATTGCTAGATTGTTAGGAGAGAGGGGAGGGAATTTCGGTAAATGTTCTAAAACTGAAATATTGAAGAGCTAAGAAAAAAAGTGTTCCAGTTAATGTTAGTATTGTTGTAGTTTTGTTTGCCTTTCCACTTAAAGTTTCATTATGAAGTTTAATTATCAACCTTATCAATAAATAAGGTAATACCCATTTCCACACTGAAATATTTTAGTATAAATGAATTCCGTCTGTGCTTTTTAATGGGGACTCCTCGCATGTCTGCTTCTGCATCCATGTCATCTATTTTTCACATCAAAATTGGTGGCATGCAGTCTCAATCGGACTTTTCACAATGATTTGAGAGTAATTAATTGCTAAATGTAATTATTTGTCAATCAGTAAGTATCGGTTCTCTGCAATGATCATATACCGCAATTCTCACTTTTAAGTTCAGTCTAACCTCAAACAGCACGGAGACAGATCTGCCGGCGTATAATGCACATACTAATTAGGGAGTGTGCAGTTTGTTAGGTCTAATTAGTAGAACAAGCAAGATAGACCTGGTCTACAGGCATGGGCGCCCGCAGCATGGGTCAAGGGAAGTCACGTCACTAGACCCACCCCCTGGAAATCATACTGTGTGTGTGTGTGTATATATATATATATATATATATATATATATATATATATATATATATATATATATATATATATATATATATATATATATCCTGACACACACCCATTCCCTTGCAAAAAAAAAATCCTGCATGCGCCCATGTCTGCAGGCGCATTATCCTATTGCTGATTATGATCTTTGTTGTTTCAATTTGATTTTACTTTTAAGCCAATAATATACCCTATGCACAGTTTATGGATGCAAGATTTCCAGATCGCAAATTATTTGAGACGAGTGTCAAAAGGTTTTTGTAAAAGAAATGTCACCCGTTATGTTATTAGCCATTATCTGATAGTCACGGCATAGACCAAAATATTGAAATGTTTAGATTCGGTAATCTCTGCACTTTCGGAGCTTACAAACTGTCACCTTACGTTAGGACTTGAAAGTCGACAAAGCACACACACACACATTGGAATAATGTGGTACATACAATTCGGAAATAAAGGTTATGATATATGTAAAGGGCAATATCGCAGTGGTGTATGAAACCTGCGGATCATAATTACAAACTGCTCTCTCTCTCTCTCTCTCTCTCTCTCTCTCTCTCTCTCTCTCTCTCTCTCTCTCTCTCTCTCTCTCTCTCTCTCTCTCTGTGTGAAGCTTATTTTGAAACTTGAGCTTGCCTCGGGTGCATTTCGCTGCACGTGCACACGCGTAGAGATTTATTGTAAATAATTTATATTTTATGTTGTTCTGTTTATTTTGTGCCTGTCGATCTCTAGCGTGCTGTCTGTGCATTTTTCCATCCATCCACCCGTCCGTATGTATGTTTATCAACCTACTTCTTCATAAGGGGCCTCGAGTGGCCGAGTGGTCTGAAGCGCTCTCCGTTAAGGAGCACTGCCATCTCACCTCTATCTCCGTGGGTTCCAGTCTAAGATTTGGTATGTGAGAAAGCTTGCCAGTAGCTTCTTGTGGGTCGGTGGTTCTTTCCTTTGATTTCCCGGTTTCTTCCTCCACCATTAATACTGGCCGTCATGTAAAGCCTATTCTTAGCTGAAAAATGGCGTTAAGTCCATAACAACAACAACAACAACGACTACAACAACAACAACTTCATATTTGATTAGTTATGAATACATAAACATAACAAAAGCAATTTATGCTTGCCAGTCTGTACATTAAAGATAAATATAAAGATCCAAAGACGAGTGCATATTAGGACTCTTGTCTTAACAGAAAGATCATATGCTATTTACAGGACAACCCGTCATTCAATATCTTATTTTAGATCATCTAGTCATAGACTATACTAGTTTATGCGATGGCCGGTTGTCTGACGTCCGTCCATTGTCTGTCCTTAAACACAACTTTGTTAACGATTGTTCTTCTGAACCACTAGGAGGAATGTCATAAAACTTTACCGAAACCGTCATTCAAAGGTCTTGTTTGTTATGAATCATAATATTGCCACTGGGAAATACAATATAGCCACCAAGGCAGCCATCTTGAATAAATTGTTATAGCCACTTTTTATGAACTGTTGGTCATATCAGTATAGGTTTTCATTGAAAGACTTTTTATTCTTTTTATTTGGCCTTAAATACAAACGGTACTGATCTTACATACAGAATGGTAATATCAGCATGGGGATTTAACTGAAAGACTTCTGATGATGTATATATTGGTGTCCAAAATGAAGACGGTTCTGATCAGATACAGCTGACACAGCGGGCATCTTGAATATCGTTTTATGGCTACTCCTTCTAAACTACATCTTGCTAGTATGGGGATGTAGAATAGGTCCGATCCAGCAATCCCTTGGCTCTGTAGTTAGCTTTCTGCTTTCACGACCGAAACGGTGCAGGCTTGAATCCTGTCATTGGATCAGTATGGGTTTTGCTATTCTGGTGTGACCATGGACAAGACATTTTTCTCTGTTTTCCTCGGTACTGAATTGTAGACATTGTTATTGTACCGTGATGTACAAAACCAAAACTGCAGAACCAATGGCCATAACGAAATAGCGTTTTATCATAAATATTTCCTGTCATCTGCTGTTCCTGCTGGCCCTAAATGAAAATGGTGTCCATCTCATTTCAAATAGATCCGCCATGATGACCATCTTGAAAATATTGTTACCGCTATTCCTCCCTTACGGTTGATCTTATCGAAGTTTAATTTTAAATGCAGAACTTCCTTTGATTATTGGTCCTAAACGAATATCGTGCCTACGGGTATATTACTTCAATATATATGTTTTCAGTAGAAGACCTCTTATGCTAAGTAGCTTCAATGAACATTGTGCCAATTTGACATTCAGTATGAATACCATAGTAGCACGCTTGTATACCTTGTTATCACTAAAACGTCTGAACAAATGGCCATATCATTTGGAATTTTCACTAAACGACTTCTTATGAGGCCAAGTGATCCTAAATGAATATAGTGCCGATCTGCCCACCAGCATGATCGCCATTATGGCCAGCTTGAACATTTTTTTTTATCTCTGCTTCTTTTGAACGGATGGTATTATCAGCATGGGGCTTTTGCTCAAAGATTTCATAGGATGTCTGCCTGGCTCTAATTAAAAATGTCGCACCTCGGGTATTCAATATGACCGCAGGTACATTTTGAAAATATTACCACTTCTTAACTGATGATATCGACACGGACTCTTCACTAAGAATATTATGGTATGTAGTTTATCCTAAATGAAAGTGGTCGTAAGAAGATCTTCAGTACGGTCGCCATACTAACCATCTTGAAAATATTGTTATGGCCACTTCACTTGAACAAATGGTCATATAGACATGTGGTTTTTAACCTAAGACATGTTGTGGCATCTTATTTCGTTCAATTTACAAACAATACAGATCTATTGCTGCAATATTGAAAATGTTGCTATCATTTCTTCTCTTGAAGGAATGGTCATACCGACATTGAGTTTTCACTAAAACACTTTTAATTGTATGCAGTTGGTCGTCAGTGAAGGTGGTGGAAATGTTACCTTTCAGAATCTGAAAATCTTGTAATAGCTATTTCTCCTGACTGGATGATCATATCGACATTTTTATGAAATAAAAAAGGTCGCTTATTTTTCCTATATATGGTTATTCATATATTAAAAAGACACTGATCTAACCCCCAAAATGTCTATTGTCGGCCGTTCTTAAAATATGAGCATATGGCTGCTGATGGTCCTAATGGCATAGGGGTTTCACTAAAGGTTATCACAGTCTAGTGCTCATTTGAACTCCAGTATGGCGCCATCGTCAAAACCTTATTACTATATCTCTTGCGTAAATGGTGTCATTTATATGTGGTTTTCACTATAAAAAAAAAAACTCTTCTTGCAATAATTTAATTGGTTCTGAATGAATATGGTGTAGATATGGTCACCAACATATCAGCACTATTAGGAATGAGTTCGGAGAACCAGACCTAATTTCCAGTTGTACTTCATTTAGCTTATGAGCAAGTTACTTGAACATATGCAAGTGAATTTTAATGAGACTTTGTATTCAGTTGCATTTAGGTGAATATGTTTATAACCAGCACTTGGACATTGGTTTTATGGTCAAATATATTGACTTAAGCTTTATGTTGTCATGGCTTATGAACATGATCACATAAACAAGATTAAAAATTGATTTGTTTATCAAACCCAGTTCGTGCATGTATTTGAAGATTACGTGGAATGATGCTACTTAAATAATTTTGTTTATTTTCTTTTTCAAAACGGTATTATTTATACATTTTACAAAATTTAGAATGTGGTGATATTTGGACACTGAAATAAGTCCAATTAATTTCTCTCCACTGTACCAGGTTCATGATAGACACTCTGTACTACAGTTACATGCATATTGTAACCGGGGGGGGGGGTATTATTACATGTACGAAAATATTTGCGTTTCAAAGTTTTGGGATGTTAGAGTCTCACATGAATGTCAGAGATGGTTTAAATACTCAGCAGTTGAAAATAATTAAAAGAAAGAAAAAAACAAGACTTTTCTTGGATTCCTGGAATATATTTTTGGGATGTTGAGTGTCAGTCTCTTCTTAATACCCGGACTCTCGTATTTGGTCTAACATTGACCTTAGTGAAGTGGATCCGACATGTTTTAAGCCAAATAAACTTTCTCCTAATCAATTCATCTTAACTGCAATTGAATCACTTATAATTTCTCTTCGAAAGCTTTCTCTCTATGCAAACAGCGCTGGAATGATTAACTGGTAATTTCCCTTAACACTTTATCTCGCCTGAATACGTCGCTTCAATGTATAACATCTAAAAGTTTAACATAGCTGACGCCGCTTCCGCCGCCTCTGGCAAAATGCCAGCGCCTTTAAGCAGGGGACATTGTAATGTGAGAAATTTGCAGTACTTTGGAAACTTACCCACGCTGGATTCGGGCGATTTCTTGCAGTTTCTCCAAGTGAAGAAAAAAATCCCTATGCCTAACAGATATTTGGAGAAGGGTGTAGTACTGGAAATAATGATAAATTATGCACTATCTCTTATACCCTCATTTATTGTCTAAAATAAATTGGAAGTACTTTTTTTAGAAGGTAAAGACTCATTTAGGAGTCATTAGACTGGTATAGTATGCCCATCATTATTCCCACACCAGAATTTTTTTATTATTTATGGGATACGATATCTGTCGTACGTCCGTCCTTTATCACAAGTTTGTCATCGCTACTCTTCCCAAACTACTTGCAGGATTACCATGATAATGTTACAAACAATTCTTCCATCCTATAGTTTAACTGGTTCCAAATAAAAATAGTGCTGCTCGGCTTCCTTAGTGGCCATCTTGAAAAATCTTGTCGCATCTTCTCCAGAATGGATGGTCATATCAACATGGGGGTTTCACTGAATGGCTTCCTGTTATTTATTATTGACTCAGTGAAAATGAGGCCGATCTCTGACCATTTTGTCCCAAATTTTCACTATTACTTTTGAATTAATGGTTGTATCAACTCGGAGTTTATACTAACAACTTTTATATCGCTATTTCTGCTTAATTGGGTTTGAACTAACCGAATAATGATCATGTCTAGCTCTTCATAAATGAGGTTTTCGCTTCTTGTTATCTCTTCTTGGTTGTAAGTAAAAATATGGCCCCCACAGCGATTAATTTGAAAATGATGTTGTTGTTGTGGGTTTCACGCCATTTTTCAGCACAAGATAGGCTATACATGGCGGCCAGTATAACTGGCGGAGGAAGAACACTGCAAAACCCTGGGAAGAACCACCGACCCACAAAAAGCTACTGGCAGGTTTTCTCTCGTACCCACGTTAGCCGAGCCTGAGACTCGAACCCACGCAGACATAGATGAGATGACTGTGATCCGGAACGGTGTTCGCTTTAGACCACATGGCCACTCGGGACCCCGAAAATCATGTTATAGCTTCTTCTGCTGAATGGAAAGCTATATTGTCATAGGTTTTTTCACCAAAAGTTGCATTGTCTTATCAACATGGAGTTAGATTTTATCTTACTCTTTCTACTGGTTTCTAATAAGACTGTCACTTTGGCCAGCTAGTAAATCTTATCACCATTTCTCCTATATGGCTGGTCATAACGACATGTTCCACCAAAAGACTTCTAATGATGTCTGGTAGCAGCTAAACCGAAATGATGTCAGTCTCATATCCAATATGGTCACTATGGTGTCTCTCTTGAAACTCGTTTTTCCTCCAAAAGGGATAGTCATTTCACTATGGGTTTCACGAGAAAACTCTTTACGATGCCTCGTTAGTCCTAAATGAAATAGTAACAAGGTGACATCGTGTATAAAAGGGATAGTCATTTCGCTATGGGTTTCACGAAAAGACTTTACGATGCCTCCTTGGTCCTAAATGAAACGGTAACAAGGTGACATTGTATATAAAAGGGATAGTCATTTCACTGTGGGTTTCACGAGAAAACTCTTTACGATGCCTCGTTGGTCCTAAATGAAATGGTAACAAGGTGACATCGTGTATAAAAGGGATAGTCATTTCACTGTGGATTTCACGAAAAGACTCTTTGCGATGCCTCGTTGGTCCTAAATGAAATGGTAACAAAGTGACATCGTGTATAAAAGGGATAGTCATTTCACTATGGATTTCACGAAAAAACTCTTTACGATGCTTGGTTGATCCTAAATGAAATGGTAACAAGGTAATATCGTGTATAAAACGGATATTCATTTCACTATGGGTTTCACGAGAAAACTCTTTACGATGCCTCGTTGGTCCTAAATGAAATGGTAACAAAGTGACATCGTGTATAAAAGAGGTTAGTTATTTCACTGTGGATTTCACGAAAAGACTCTTTACGATGCCTCCTTGGTCCTAAATGAAATGGTAACAAGGTGACATCGTATATAAAAGGGATAGTCATTTCACTGTGGGTTTCACGAGAAAACTCTTTACGATGCCTCGTTGGTCCTAAATGAATTGGTAACAAAGTGACATCGTGTATAAAAGGGATAGTCATTTCACTGTGGATTTCACGAAAAGACTGTTTACGATGCCTCGTTAGTCCTAAATGAGTTGGTAACAAAGTGACATCGTGTATAAAAGGGATAGTCATTTCACTGTGGATTTCACGAGAAAACTCTTTACGATGCTTCGTTGGTCCTAAATGAAATGGTAACAAGGTGACATCGTATATAAAAGGGATAGTCATTTCACTGTGGGTTTCACGAGAAAACTCTTTACGATGCTTCGTTGGTCCTAAATGAAATGGTAACAAGGTGACATCGTGTATAAAAGGGATAGTCATTTCACAGTGGGTTTCACGAGAAAACTCTTTACGATGCCTCGTTGGTCCTAAATAAATTGGTAACAATGAGACATCGTTTATGTCCATAAAAGCAGCTAATTTAAAAAATCTTTATATCGCTGAAGAATAACAAAGATGGTTTCAAAACTAAGCGGTTAATAAGAAGAAATGGTCTTAAATTTAATTCATGGAAAGTCTTTTAAGACAGCAGAGGTCTTTACCTTCGATGGATTCTTGTTATTCTTGCATATACATGTAGGGTTGGACTGATTCATTGATATATTGAAAGATTTCCGGGGGCCCATTTAGGACCTCAATGTCCCTGAAGACCTAAAACTATCAGCGGTTTCCTGAGATGGGAGTTGGGCATATAGGTTGCCAGTCCGTACAAGTATGTGTATAGTCTGAAAAATAATTCCAGTTGGAATACTGCCATTATTTTGATTAATTATTTCATGTTATTTTTAGATTTTAAATAAGTTTGCCCAAGAAAGCGAATCTTTCTCTGTACCAAATTTATTAAGAAAGTGATTAATCTATGGTTCTCTCCGATTTCTGTGCATTTCTTCACACGTTTAAGATAAATGATGCAAAGAAATAATTACCTGTACTACTTCCAAACTACGTCAGCGTAGGCGAAAACATTTAAAAGTGTGTTTGTGGTGATTTTTTCATCAAAATTTATCCTAACGCATTTCAGTTTTCGAAAGGCGTCTACTTTGTGTTATTTGAGATTCGTGGCGTCGACATGGAACTAAATTTGGTAGTTTTTGAAATACGTGAAAACATTAATCTTTCAATCAAAGACAATTATTAGATGTGGGATATATACATAACAAATTGGTGGATTTGGAAGCGTCAGTTACAGACTAACTTGTTAAATTTTTATTGAAAGTATTGAGAGGCATATTTGATGTAGAATTTAGAAGTTAAATGTCTTGCATTTTAAAGACTTTAAAAGCATTCATGACCTGGATATTGCATTTCCTCAGAAACAGTAACATTTTTGTCTGCCAGACATGCTCGATACGCAGTTTTGTTGCACGAAGACATTATATTATATTGCTGGAAAGGTCTACAATTTTCAGTTAACTTGGAATTCTTCAAGTTACATCTTCCATGGATTGCTACAGCTCGAAAATGTTGCAATTTTCGGTTGAACTGTAATTCTTCAAACTAAATCTTAATGAGTTTGATTAAAAAATGGCTAACATACAATCAAGAAAGGCGGATTGACGTATAGTGATACTGTTTGTCTCAGTCTGGTTTTACACTCACCGATTCGAAAATGTCTGCAATTTTCTTGTGATATGTAGTTTCAAGTTGCAGCTTACATTGCGACCCAAACCCACCAAAGTGCTGTCTGCTGTAGAAAATTATAACTAAGCATGGAAATTGAGTTAAATGATTGATTTGCGCTGACGTCAATAATATGCTCATTGCATGCTTGTGGAGAATTGAGTTTTCCAAAGACAATGAGTTTTCATTGTCAGAAGATATTAAAATAACACCGGATGATATTTGTTTATTCATTTAAATATCTTAAAGCGACGAAATCCTGTTTATTTATCTTTAGTTTTTTTGGAAGCCTATTAGTAAGACCTACTATTAATCTGCTGTAAGTATTCATGAAGAGGTATATTGTAATTATCTCCTATTAATTTGTCTGCAAACATTCGTGAGTTATCCTACTATTAAGACTTGCTAATAATCTGCCAGCTGTAAGTACCATTGCAGATATCCACTTGTTAGATTTCATATAAAATAATTGTAGTCTGCTAAAGTAACGCAACGTGGGACAAAAGTGGGATCATTATATCGCACGTAATTTTGACGGCTGTTTATTATTTGCCTTTAATGAAGATGGCTGATTTATTTTGGAGTTTTGTACAATTTAAACGATGAAATTTGCTTTCATTTAAGACCTCAAGAACAAATTTTCATACTAAGGAAAATCTTTCTGGGTATTCTAATATTAATCTGCGACTTAATAAACCGGAAATGGTTTTGTTTTTTGTTTTTCTAAGGTAATGGGGCGGGTAAAATCACGCATTTATTTCATACGTATGTCTCCATTTTAATTTTCGATAACTGTCGCTTGCTATTCTCATCACAATTCTTATTATACAAGTTCAAAACTTAACTGTGTGGCTAAAGTAGAAAACTTCTTACTGATTTTGGTATTTGGAAAGGATCGTATGCTGAGAGACATGCATTTCTTTACACTACATCTAATTAAAAAAAGAAAACAATGCTAAACTTGCTGTTGACTGCAGATTTATCTTGGGCATACGTGTAAGGTAGAATAATCGATATGTATTTAAATAAGTCGTAATTGAATTTACACCCTGATGGAGAATGGGATTTTCGAGGAAAGGAATTACCAGACCTTGTTTTCTTCATGTAATTTTAGAGTTATAACAACTTAATGTCCTTAAATAGATTTTTTTTTTTGTTTCCCCTTTGGACCATATGCGACTATTGGAGATAGTGAAATTCCGTGCACATTGCTGTGGATTTATCGCTCGAATCAATAAAGCAAACACGACACACTGCAGTCGATATATATTATGCAAGACCTGAATCAACGTGATTTAAAACACTGCTACAGCCGGGCATTGTTGATAAAATTACATCTAAAGTGGTAGGAAAACTCATGTCTTCGCATATCTTCGTATCTATTAGTCTTTTGAACATAATAATTCGCCCAAAGCGTACCTCGCATCGTATTTCATTCTTTCGTTGTTGCTAATGTTAGTGTTTTTGACACGACCCGAAACGTCTTTTCATGTAAAGTACCCTCTCTTTTCTCGCCAAGATTACCGTCGAGCTAATAATGACTGTCATCTCCTGCACCCCTGGCATTTCGTGTCACCAACGAAATCTCTTGATGTCCACTTTTATGGATGGCAATAAAGGTAGCGATCGTACGGAAATCTGGCGTCGAGCCAGGCAATAATGGGAGCAATAATAGCCTGGAAAATATGGCAAATCCCAAAAGGACAAGTCGTCATATTGGACAGTATTATAACTAACGTTATTAAAGGTACGACTAATGGCAATGACTCGTCTCCTTATATAAAACTTTTACGTCACTCATACAACTTGGCAAAGCGGCTCTTGTTTGGTACTTTTTCAAGTGGTGATTATGTAATAAACAGATATTGCTATCCTGTGATAAGGTCTTATTGCGGTAGATATTACGAGTAAGACAATGTTTTGACGTAAATGCGTTTTGTTTAGCTTTTTAATATGTATAGCGATGAGATATACTGCCATATTTAGCAACATGTTAAATTGTATTATGTACCATAAAACTGTTTAGTTGATAGTATTGTCGATGATCGAGTCGACATATATGTGTATGATTGAGTCTTCATCCGAATTTCATAAAAATGGATTACTCAATGCATAGAAAATATATCTATCCAAGTGCAAGGTTATATAGTCCCATTGACACGATGTTTAAAAGGGACAATACAACTGCAAAACAGTAAATTTGATCATTGATTATCTGCGTTAAGAAGGCGTTTATGTAGACTATCTAAAATTTTCATTTGATGTGAATTTATTAAAACGAGTTTAAAAAACATGCAACGAGCTGCTTGGAGAGATAAGCGTGCTTTCGTATTGACTGAGTTTCGTAACTTTTGTATGATCTTGAGTGTAAAACTGTTTATCAAACAATTGTAAAGACGTTTCATTACTCTATGACGTTTGCTAAGAAGCGACGATGGTTTGTTACATTTTGTTGTTGTTTTGGATTAAACGCCAATTTTCAGCACATGAGGTTTGAACTCCGACTGAGTCATACCAAAGACTTATAAAAGTGGTACTAACAGCTACCTCGCAAAACGCTCAACATTAAGAGGTCAGTGTTATGACTGGTCAGCCTGGTGTCAGGATAGTGTGACTGGGTGAGACATGAGGCTGCGTGTCTGCGTCATGATGCCCTAGTATTAGACATTACTATAAATTGCCACACTTCAGACATCTTAGCAATATGAGATTTTTAAGCTACGTTACAAATAAAAATAACACACAGACATAGGTTATATCTGGCCGTCAGAATATCTGGTAGCGGAAGAACCCAGGCAAATACTGACAAGCTTTGTAACATGCCCACTTTGGCCCATCTGGAGACTCGAAAACAAGCGGACAGAGGTGGGATGGCAGAGATCGGTAAAGGCGAACGCTTTAAACAACATAGCCACCCGGGGTCCCTGTTACATTTGAGTACATTTAACACATAATGAATTACTTTTGAATAGGAAGTATATTCAGTGCCGGATTACCAAATAGGCAAAGTAGGCACCGGCCTATGGGCCTCAAGCCTTTTAGTGGCCCAGTGACAACAGATAAAATTAATATTGAATTGATTTTATCTTGACGTATTAGGAGAAAATTTGCGACGGGGGGGGGGTCTCGACTACCTAGGGGCTTCCATATGGTTTAATCCGGCACTGAGTATATCCGCCAAGAGCATCGCAACCACCCAAAGAAGCCCCACAACTGACTGGGCTGTGGTGGTGAAAGGCGTGAAGCTAGACTCAGTGAGGGCCAAAAATTGCTATCAAACAACTTCTTTCATTCAGAGCGTCTCCGAAATGAATGGGGGAGGGGCAGAATTTCTTGTTATTCTAATGATATCGGTGTACTGTAATGAAGTGACCAATCAAGATTTAATGACTTCCAGAAATATACATCCCGTCCATGGGAACAAATGCTGAATGCAAACACAATTTAAACCTGCAATCAACTGCATTGAAAGACTTAGAGGAGTCATGACCATTTTTATGACGGGGGAGGCATACATTTTGTGGGAGGTTAGGGTGGGGGACGAATGTCTGGTGTCGAAATTTATCTTATTATATCACATATTTGTTGAGGATAAAAATGGCTTTCGGTAAAAGAGGATAGAAAAATCATGGTCTGAAAGAAAATTCCAGATGCAGCTCTCATTCCCCCCACCACCACCACCACAATGAAAAAATTAAATGATGGGTCACTAAACTGAAAGCAAATCCGCCTGCTTTAATATATTCTTAGTGTTTCTATATGGATTAGAACAGTTGCTTTGTTCTACCATAAATATTAGCATTATTGACATTAGTAACGTCATTTCCTGTATTAATGATCGTACGTGTAACTATCCTTGAGATCGCAAAAGTAAAATAATGAATATTCCTAAATTGTTGGGCTTTTTACTTTTGGTAGCAATAAGTTTCATATTTGCTAAACTGTTTATCAAATGTTTATATCAAAATAGGCACACACACACAAAAAAAATCAGCTGAAATTGTGGCTGAAACGTTTAAAATGGAACCAAGGCTGGGTATCACAAGTAATCGCAATGTTTCCACCTACCAAAAAACAAAAACCCACAGGATTTTGACACATATGTATGTATCATAGGGTAAAAACCAAAGCTATTTAATGCAAATTCTGAGAGTTACGCAGACTGTGCTAGTTTGCATTATTATTTGTAATAGTAGTATAGATCAACCTAAAATACGTAGTAAGTTATGGCCGAGTACACATAGAATAGAGCTTTGCGGAGAAAGGCTAAATACGATAATAAGTGCTGTGAATGAAATTATTTCGCTTTCCTAACCCACCCTGTACGCCTGTTTGAATAAGCTTTGTGAATGTTTTTCCATGTAGGATTGGCGTTTTGGATGACCTGTTTTAACATCGGATATGAATAAGATAAAATCTGCAGTACCGTAATAGGTGTGATCACTTTATAACGACACTGTTGATAATGGTTACGTGATTATAAAAATTGATAATCATTATTATCAGGTTAAATTACTAATTTGATGTATTTCAATGTGTATACAATAGCGATAATCAACCTGTTTCCTATTTATTTTTCGCTTACAAACATTTTTACTTTAGTTTGCTAAATGTCATGTTTTACACTGACCTTTTTTTGAGTTTTTTCATACTTTAGTATCGAGTTTTAGTCTGTGTAGGGAATTGCGATAGTTGAATTAGTAGATCGTCAAACTCGTAAGTCTTGAGTCGCGAGTTTGATACCAGGGTCGGTCAGGTAATTCCAGACCAGGTCCGATGCCACGAGGCATTTACTCGTCATAATATAGCCATTACTGTGCTAAATAAAAGTACATTTGCGTCCATAACAACAACAGCAACAACAACAACAAAATATACTCATGGCGTTTTCCACACAAACGAAACTTGTCTGTATCATCTTTTCTTTGGAGCATGTTTAATTAAAACAATATTGACCGTAAGTCATACTCTGATATAAATGGCAATAAAACAATCAGAATGTTGTATATTTGGTGATTTACTGGAATTGTTAAATTATATTGCTGACGCTGGGAATTCTAGTCTTTATAGACGATTATTATGGCTCAGTGGTTAGCGTGTGCTACAATTCTGAGCTCATAAATAAGTCAAAAGAAGACAGTGAAAAACAACAAGAGTTTTAAAATTCAATAAATATTTTATTTATCTTTAATACGAAGTGAAAATTAAAGGAAAGAACGCACGGTATTGCGAATTAAATCCCAAAATAATCAATGAATCACAGACACAAGTCCTAAAAATAACAATTCCAAATAAACTTGAATGGAAATCGAATCGCATCTTAAGCTAATAGTGTTGATGTGTCTGTGGTGGCCTGTATCGTGTTGTTGTGTCTTTTGCTGAAACACAGTTATATAATTCCAGCTTAATGTTTACAGAATAAAATGGTAGTTATTATTAGAAAGTCTGTTACTAAAATTGCAATATATAACCTGGACTATGTCAGGTACTCCTGGTAAGTTATAGGGATTCAGATAGCCTCAATCCCGACCCATATAAACATTAATGATCCTGATAATAAACCCATACGCATCGAAAATATTTTAGCTATGTATTAGCTATTTACAGAATAAAATGTTATTTGTTAGGATTCAAATGACCGGTAGAAGATTCTAAGTGTGAATATTAACATACAATTTGCTTTAAGAAATTTGTTTTTAATTTTTATCTTAAGTTTTTATTCTTTAACCATTTTTTTCTTCACAGTTGAGACGTGTAGTCATCTAGCATTACCACGATGACAGAAGCTGCCACAAAGAAACTGGAAGAAAAGCTGAAACAATTTGAAGAGAACGCAACAACAGGTGAGCAGTTTATTTGTTTTTCAATCTCATTTATGCATTAATTGTCACCAATAGTTGCTAATGGCATTTCAGACCGAGTACAGAATTGTCTGCCTGGCAAAGTGAAACCAAAAACTCCACGTGATGCTCTCAGCTCGCCTGTCATTGATGGAGTTTCAGAGTGCGACATTCGCAACGTCCACGACCGAACGCATAACGTGCTACCGTCCAGTTAAAAATATAATTAAATCACCATATAATGAAAATTACACAATATTTAAGTGTAACAAAACCTTTGAAAAATTATGTTAATAAAATTCAGTCAAGTCGTTCGTTAAACAGTTTTTAGAGTTTGCATTTTTTTATAAGGGTTAATCCTGTGGAATGGCATAAGACAAAATTTTAATAAATACAAAGAATCTTTTGTACTATTATAAATGTTCATGTAGAATGCTCGAGAATTGTAGGTTTCACAAAATTAATGTCTGTCATTTAATATTTATTTTATTTTTTGCTTGTTTTGTATGGTTTTAACGGCGTCTTTTTTATTTCAGATGAAAATAAGGTAACCTTTTCAGTCAAACCTTACGTTCCTGACGGTCGGAAGCGAAACTTAATCCTGGACGAGGAAAGATTTGAGGACACTTTTTTGAAGTGTTTGATTTGCCGAGAAACGTATGATGAGGGAGACAAATTACCAAAAATGCTTCCATGTCATCACACCTTCTGCCTTGATTGCCTGCGACAAATGTTTCGGGTAGAAGGTGAATATCGTCAGACGTTGACGTCAGCATTTCGTAGTATGCCTGTGGCAGTAAAGATCAGTTGTCCGACCTGCCGTGAGGGTTTGATTGCTTCTGAAGCAGAAATTAGAAGGCTTCCAAATGACCACACAGTTTTGGAACTCGTGTCGTTCGTAAAACGTATTGGAAAGCAAGACGTGCCGTACTGCGATAAGCATCAACTGCAGCCATTGAACTTTTTCTGTGAACCTTGCATGGCGCCGGTATGTTGTGATTGTACAGTTATTGATCACAAAGAAAGAAATGGTCACTTGGTAATCAATCTAGAGGAAGCAATGGAAAAATACTCACCTACCTTAGACGTCACTCTCGGGGATATTGCTAAACAAAAGAAAGCCATGGAAGAAAAACGGCAGACTTTAGTAAAGGGTTTTGACAACGTGGAGCAAATACAACGCGAGCTTGCTGTTCAGATAAGACAAACATTCGACCGAATAAGAGATGCTGTTGACGCGAGAGAACGAGAGTTGTTTGAACTTTCAGAACACCAGATTGAGCGAAAACAGAATTCGCTGAAGGACATCATGAAACAGGTCACAGACCGGGAAACCATTTTAGATCAGCAAAGGGAGAAACTAGAACAAGCCAAAGAAAGAAAAGATCTAGTCCACATGTTTGAACTAAACGAGGCTGCCAAGGACACGCTTGCAGCAGAAGTTGATATTCCAGCAACCAAACCATCTGACGATTTCTCTGTTAGTTTCCAGTTCAACAGCCGCCAAGAAGCTAGCATCAGGCAAACCATAACAAACTTTGGTGATGTCACCTTTAAATTTGAATGATGAAAGAGACGGTTCTATTTTGTATTATTCCTCGCAATTACATCTTGGTTAAATTTTAAGCAAATATGTAAGCACTCGACAAATCAGATTTTAGGGACCATAAACATTTGTATTCCCAGACATATTATCGACTTTTTTAATACACCCCCTTGTGTTCGAACCTTCTCCATTATGCGTTGGTCCCAACCCAGCGCGTATTGATATAACCATGTGCTCATAGGCGTGATACGTTTAAATGGCGTCTGGGGCGACGATGATGGCCCCTGTTAGTGCACCACTGCATGTGCTTGCTGACATCTGGAGATATAACTGACAATAACCTGATATGGCTGACATGTCCTAGATTTTTCAAATCTAGTTTCTTTCAAAAGGTATGTTATTCGCTTTACAGTAACAACATTAACAAGAACGCATTTTGTATTGCCCATTCACCCATCATTTTTCTTTATTAGCTTTGCTAGAATGTCCGTTGCATGCACTGCAGATCGTCGGTATAGAGTTGTTACTGACAGAAAAAAAGGTTTAAGAACAACAATATAATGATCTCACAAAAATGATTGAGTGTTTAAATTTTTTATGAATCAAATAAAACTTACCAAAGACTATAATGATCTAGAGACTGATTTAGTCGATTTAAAAAAAAAGTTTTTGTATACCGATCTGAATTGCAGAGCTACGTTAAAAGTTCGGCTTTGATGTGTGCGATTGACATGACATTGCTGTCGTAACTTGGTTTTGTTAAAGTCGCTATAATTTACTGATATTGCGGATTTACTTTTAGGATTTGAGCGTTTGCATGGCGGCCCATTTACTCCATATACAAAAGACAATAAAGTTTCAAAAGAACTTCGAAAAGTATAAGTTCTGCGCGAGACCAAATTATCGGTTACGAGGTTTTTCTCGTTTTGAATTTACCCAATGTCGAAAGAGAGGGAATGTTTTTACATCTACCCCATGTTGACCATTGATATAATCCCGAATATTCGAGTAATTGATGTTTAAATTGTCGAAGATTTGCTATATTTGTAAAGTGTAAGAGCCGAAGTTTAGAGCTTAACGTGTTCAAGCAACTATAATATATGTCCTATAGTGACTCTAACAGTGCCGGATTAAACCCTGTGGAGGCCCCTAGGCAGTCAAAATCGTAAAGAGTCTCCTTGCAAAATATCTCCTAATACGCCAAGATCAATTCAGATCAATATTATTTTGAACCGTTCTCGAGGAGCTCCTGATAGGCATGAGGCTCATTGGCCGGTGCCTACTCTGTATATTGGGTAATCCTGCACTGGACTCCAGTAATCGAAGGATTCATACATATTTGTTCACTTAATAGGTATATATACCTAGTGTATCAATAGAAGCACAAAGCCCTGTATGATATATTTTTATCCTTATATGTTCCTTGATACATAATTCTAGCGTGATTCTCATTAAAGATAAATACACAGCCAGCATTGCTTTCTTTACAGAAAATAACATTTATATTATTTTAAAGTTAGTATGAGAGTAGATACATTAGTGCGAAAATGAGCCGCTGTGAAGGTCAGCATTGCAAATACAGAATAATGTTTTTTATTTGCTGATTAATTGACCATCTGGTAAGAAGCATTACTTTCATTTTAGATTCTCGCTCATTGCGTAAAATCAAAATAATTTCAACATGGATTGATGCCAGACTGTACCGAATTTAAATTGATTATGGGTAGTAATATAGCACGTAAAGAGAGCATATCACGTTTGAATTATTATTTTATAAATATTTTAATTTGTATATATTTCTCGTGACTCTTGTACAATTCACAGTAACAAAATTTAATCAATTGCATGTAAGTGTTAATGGGTGTGGAATTTTATCGATCAATTGAAATATTTCAGGGTTCAGATTTTAATTACATTTGTACTTTCATACAAAGGTACGTCATCATTTGACCCAAGCTGTTTCACGTATTTGACCCATTTTCGCCATAATTCAAATCGAAATTCGTTGGTACTTTATTTCAACTCTGTATCAGTATTTTGTATTTTAATTCATTTGTGTTTTACATTTTATTTCATTATTCTTAACTTTCTTTTTCGGCAAAATAATGGTTGATGGTTTAAAAATTCGACTTAGCTAATTTTGTGTGACTTTTTAAATGCGTCTTTAATGGAAACGGTTACTAATATTGCTGCATACATCTAATATTAAATATTATTTTCATGCGTTCTCTGATAATAGAGAATATGGCTTCTCGATATATTCAGTAGTGAATGTGACTTGCAAAGCAATAAAAGTATCATACAATAGGACACCATTCAAAGCAACAAAAAGATCAGACAATTGGACACATTCAAAGCTACAAAACTGTTATACATATGGACATCGAAGGCAACAAAAGTATCATACATTTAGACATTGAAAGCAACAAAAGTACCATACAATTGGACATTGAAAGCAACAAAAGTATCATACATTTGGACATTGAAAGCAACAAAAGTACCCTACAATTGGACATTGAAAGCAACAAAAGTACCATACAATTGGACATTGAAAGCAACAAAAGTACCATACAATTGGACATTGAAAGCAACAAAAGTATCATACAATTGGACATTGAAAGCAACAAAAATATCATACAATTTTACACCAATCAAAGCAAACTAAATAAATACAACCTATGTGGTGGCCGAGTGGACTACGGTGCTCACGTTTACAGATCACTGACATTTACCCATTGTTCACGTGGTTTCTGGTCTCGAATCGACCAACGTGGACATATGAGAACACTTGCCAGTAGCTTCGCTTGGGTTGGTAGTTCTTCCCGGTTTTTTTTTTCACCAGTTATACTAATGTGCATGTTCTAGTATGTGTTGAAAATAATGGCGTGAACCCCACACATTAATATATATATATATATATATATATATATATATATATATATATATATATATATATATATATATATATATATGACACCTTATCTACTGACCTATAGGCCTACAGTAATAAAAATCCAGTAGCACTATGATATGAACGTATTTTTTTATGTACTATGTATCATAATATAAAATCATTAATTTGTATTGTGATATTTTCGACAGGTTAGGTGCCAAAATTCATTTTAGTAATACCTGGTGATAGAAGCACATTTTTTCAATAAATTTTTAATTCGGCTACCATTGTTTCTTCTTGTTTACTTAAGGTTTCTTTCAGGCACAAGGGGTGCGCTTGTAGTCTATGGCGTTCGCTTTGACTGATCCCTTGTATCTCGTCTCTGTTCGATTTTCGGGACAAGAGTAACATGATTGTGACTTGTCTGTAAGGCTGGACGAACCAGTTCCAATCAAATGATGTTTCCACATTTCTGCTTCAGATTACTGTTTTGTATCATAGTTTATGTTCATTGGTTTTTTTTAACCGAAAAGATGGTTTTCATATCGAACACAGAATCGCCATGAAAATGTCGAAGTTGACAAGAATATGTTGTCAGACATAATACAACAGTAAACCAGATTGATTTACTGATCTTGTCATAAAACCAGTGAATTGCTATTTACTTTTGAAAACTAACTAAAATATGTCATTTACCAGAAAATTTGATCAAAAAAATAATTTATTTTCAAAAAAGACCGTGTCCACATTGTATGCCACATCATTTTCTTATAGTTGTTATATATATATATATATATATATATATATATATATATATATATATATATATATATATATATATATATATATATATATATATATACTACAAACACATACGATACGCATGTCAAGGCAGTACGTCTGGTTGCGTTTTATATTTTTTCATCACGTGTTTACGTAAGGATACGTTTCCCAAATTGTGTTTAAACAAAAGAATATCTTGCACACTAAATGCTGTCATATTAAGATGCAAAAGACGTACAGTAAATGAAACAAATGCAAGCCGAGCCTGAATTGGCATGCGCGTTGTATATGGCTTGCATATAAAAACCGTCAGCTGCCTAATATGCAGACTGGGTTACAGTTTAGTCTCGAATCGTTTCCATTAAAAGGCATCGCTTCGATATCGTGTACGCATTTAGAAATTAGGTAAACGTTGCAGACTTATACACACATACATACATACATACATACATACATACATACATACATACATACATACATACATACATACATACATACATACAATAGCAAGCCTTCGATAAAAAAAAATCATTGCTCTGCAGCATTATAGAACTGCATCAAAGATGTTACAAACTCAGGAAAATAGAGAAATAAAAATTACAAATCTTGTTATCTCAAGTTCCTTCTCATGCTTATTTGAATGGAAGCAGAACCCTGCATCGAAATTAATGGACATTTTTGTCAATTTGCACTGAAATTTCCCTGAATATATCTAGTGTTTTTATCAGTTTTAAAAATTTAGACTTCTTTAATCCCGAAACGTTCTAAGCACGACCTTTTTATATTAGACATAACAATTTAAACTGTAAAATTTTATTTATAGTCTCTGTATTATCCAACTTTTATGATGTATTTGACAGACAAACAAAACGCAATCCAAACATTTTTAAACGTACGACAAAGTTCAAGTGAGTGTGTGTGTGTGTGTGTGTGTGTGTTGGAGTTGTGTTGTGTTCAACGGGTCTAAAGTAGCAAACCGATATCCTTCGCAGTTAACTAGTAAAATCTGTCTCCCTACTCGCGCATGACTAGCATTATTTTAACAACGGCTAATTTAAAAACTACCCCAGAACATTAGTGATAATTAACTCATTGCGGTATTCAATGAGTAAAAAGCATCAACTTTCTGTACGCTGTTCGAAAATGGCGGTTGATAGTTGTCTGCAAGAACATTTGAAAAATAAGAATGATCGTGTAAGGCGGTAAATTCGAGTGTTACGCCCAAATAGTTTCATGCACGTCAGTGAGTTTTAAAGTTCGAGTTCTAGTAGCATATTTTTAATTACAGACTAAATTTAGCTATGTAATGTGCAGTTTTAATTTGAAAACATAAGATGTTGGTAAAGATAATAAAAAGCAAATGCGTGAATATTAGACAGCAGGTGCATTTTTGGACAAGAATATGTGGCCATGTGGCCAAGTATTGCAGTGTAGTTCGTAATTGGAATATTTATATTAGGGATCAATTTGCAAAGAAATATATGCTGGTCGAAAGAATAGAGAAAGAAAGAGAAAAGAGTAATAGTATGAAATACGAAATCAACTTTTAAACTGTACCTACTACGAAATCTGCCGTAACCTTGTACAAATGATATGTTCTCTCTCTCTCTCTCTCTCTCTCTCTCTCTCTCTCTCTCTCTCTCTCTCTCTCTCTCTCTCTCTCTCTCTCTCTCTCTCTCTCTCTCTCTCTCTCTCTCTCTGCATTGATGCTCTGGCATTTGATATTACTTTACTAAACATTGTGCACACTAATGGAAATTATAACATGATGATTTTATTGTAAATGTGAGTTATAATCTCATATTCTATCTACCTACGTGGTATGTTTCATTACCATCAATTTGATGCATTTTTGAAGAAAAAATATTTTGCAAACTCAAAAGCTTAACGATTTTTCTTCCAATGTTATTCGTTTAAATCACAAAAGAGCATCTGTGAATAATTTATGACTGAAGAATTTTCGAGAATTCGTCAGACGTCTGGTGCTGTTCCGGTTTAAACGCCCCGCAGGCCTCACTAAAATCAGATATTTGTTGACAAGAGTCTTTCAAGAAGGACTTCTCATCCTTTTTTCGTGTCAATTTTTTATGAAGTTGTATATGCTCGACTTACAAATCCACATCAATTAGGGACACGCTAACTGCAAAGTGTTTCGTACCCCTATAATAATACGTGCGTGTTTACACGATTGCAGCAAATACAGTCAAATATACGAAGAAAAAATAAACGATTTGTGTAAAACAAAAGTCTCCCGTCAGATCTTCTGATTATATTTAAAACCATTTTTATCTGAAATATTAACGTTTATGAATCGTAATTATTTATATTTTAACATAAGATTGCATCGCAAAAAGTGTAACTTATGACCGGAAAAACAATCTGTGACAGTCACTTTTTAGGTCTTTTGATTTAACTATCTTGGGTTCCTGCTAGATTTAAAATTGCCGCTGTTTTTTTTTTCGGAAAGAAAGAATATCTGAAAACATTAATTACAAGACGTTTGCAGTAACAAATTGCTGTATTTTTTTTTTCTCACTAACTGCTTGAACGTTCTTTTGTGTTGTTCTTTTTTTATCAGTCAGAGAAAAATATCTGCAAGAATGGTCTTATGAAAATTTTCGTGCTCAACAATTTTTTTTCCGGTAAGATTCTTCCCGTTTAATCAACTTTTGAACATATTAATTGAACCCTGACGACACAATTGAGTTCTTCTAAGTTACTTTATTGTTCGCCGGGCACTCTGAACAGTGATTCTGTAGAGAATACGATTTTTTAAAATAATTTTTTTAAAATTCTGACTTGGATGGAAAAGAAGATAGAACGCTTAATAAATTCTTGGAATAATGCGATATAGATTCGACCTCTAAAGCGTTTATCAACCGTATACGTAAGTGTCTAGCTACCAAGCTCGCAATGTGTATAACTAACAATGCCATAACGTTGAAAATGATGCAACACGCCAAAAAGGGTGCTTATATAAGGAGGTGGTTTGGAATAATTCTTGGCGAGATCGATTTAACATTCACGATCAGGAGGCAAATGAAGGTTCGAGTTTTTATATTCCATGTCGTAATGTGTTTAGTCATCTTGCCTGCTTTTGCACTATTTAAACATTGAGATGCTTAGAGGTATATCTAAAGTTAAAATGAAATAAAATACACTGAGCTGAAATGTTAGAGGAATTATGTCGTCTACCCGTAGCCTTAGTGAGAAATGAGGTCGTCTGTCGTTAACCTTACTGAGGAATAATATTGTCTGTCCCTAGCCTTAGTGAGGAATGAGGTCGTCTGTCGTTAACCTTACTGAGGAATAATATTGTCTGTCCCTAGCATTAGTGAGGAATGAGGTCGTCTGTCGTTAATCTTACTGAGGAATAATATTGTCTGTCCCTAGCCTTAGTGAGGAATGAGGTCGTCTGTCGTTAACCTTACTGAGGAATAATATTGTCTGTCCCTAGCCTTAGTGAGGAATGATGTCATCTGTCCTTAGCCTTAGTGACGAATGATGTTGTCTGCCCGTATCATTAGTACAATGTTGGATAAATATCGTATTGATCTAGCATGCATAACTCAGCATAAACTATTTCAGCATTACTTCCGTTTTGCGATTCTATTCGTTCTAATTACAAATGCGGTGCTAAGTGAAAAGATATATTTCCCCTGATGAGACTTTGACAAAATGTGGTAAACAAGGCTTCGAAATCTCCTGTAAAACCTCTCTCACGAGATATGCTAACTTTAAAGATGGCATTAATAATTACAGAATTGTTGGCAAAGAATTCAAATTTTCAGATATGCATAATGAATATATTTTAGTGTATATATGCTAATCTTATTTTATTGGCATAGAATTTTACAGGGCGCTAATTTAGAAGATTAAAAATCTTTATTGTCAATGTACACAGTTCAGTAAGTTTTTTTACTGGGGATTTTAGTACAAAAGCTGAACGATATGCATTTAAAAAATACAAGGATAATGCATTTCACTAGTTCTTGAGATATATTAATCTAGCTAGAGCTTGTTAATTAACAATATGTATTGGCTCATATTTGTGCACATTTGTTGTGTAGAAAATTTATGAAACTGAATTGGACCATGGCATTGAAACTTTGAATATAGACGCTATTCCAGACAATGTTAATAGAGTTTATTGCTCAATTATTACCACAATACAACAGTTAAGCCACACCCATTTCGGTAGCCAAGTTTCGGATATGTTAACCTTATCTACACCTTGGCGGATTGAGCAGATATTTTAGTGTTTTGTCCTAGCGACATCTATTGGATTTAATGAGTTGCATCCCTTACTGTGTAATGCCAACTATCCAATAGCTTACAACACCAATGGTGGAGGGAATTCACTTCAAAAGAATACTTCGTAGGTTTAACATGGATGCAGTGGCTTGCCGCTGCATTTAATGAAATTCGCAGATCCGAAACAAAGAAATATCTGCTCTATCCGCCAAGGTGTGTATTGTTGTTGTTGTGGGGTTTAACGCCATTTTTCAGCACAGGAAAGGCTATACATGGCGGCCAGTATTAATGGTGGAGGAAGAAACCGGGAAATCACCGGAAAGAACCACCGACCCACGAGAAGCTACTGGCATACTTTCTCACATATCCACATTCGCCGAATCTTAGACTCGAATCCACGCAGATAGAGGTGAGATGGCAGTGATCCGTAACGGACAGCGCTTTAGACCACTCGGCCACTCGGGGCCCCTTCCAAGGTGTATATAGGGTTAATATATCAGAAAGTTGGCTAGCGACACCACGCTCCCAAGGTCTAAATTCACTTAAAATGTCAAGCCATAATGGCCAGATGAACTTTAAAAGCGCATAAGCTTCAAAGACAAGCTATGTTATTTGGTTAAACGAGGGAAGACCTAGTTGCGGCGAATATAATATTTACAGAGTTTATAAAAGCTAAGAAGTTAGACTTCAGAAACCTGCAAAACAAGCGATGGAAACATATGTGGAAATTATACGTAGAATTTGAAAAAGAACATGACTGTGATATAAGGCATTTCTGGAAACTCATTAACGTTAGGACAGGTAAAAATACCTTAATTGATGTAGTTTGTATGTGTAATGATGCTCCCATTTACTGAGCGGGAATCAAGACAAGCTCTGCAAGATGGTGCAGGCCATATTAAAGCCTTTCAGAATAGTATCAGCGTAAGCTTAGAAAATTAAAACATTAACATTTATTAAGAAATCAAAATCATAAGGTCATGATCGAATTTGCTATAAACAGTTGATCTTCGGCAGTGGTTACCTCATAGAGTGTCTGACAAACTTAGCTGACCGATAAGTCTTAAATACCTGCATGTTACAAGAAGGGTTAGAAATATCATTGTACAAATGTAATAGAAAATCAAAAGAACTCTCTGAAACGTTATGTTCTGTTATCTCAGTTCCTGTTATATACAAAACCTTTGAGAAATTATTAATGGAGGTTAGGTCACTTGGTTCAAAGATATTATTTCTCTTAGCTCATAGCAACAAAACGGTTTTTGACCGCTCCAGTGGCCTAGTGGTTAAAGCATGCTCCTCCAATGCGGGAGGTCGTGGGTTCGAATCCCGGTCGAACCATACAAAAGACTTATAAAACTGGTACTAACGGCTGTCTCACTAGGCACTCAGCATCAAAAGGTTAGTGTTAGAACTGGTCGACTTGATGCCAGGTTAATGTGTCTGGGCGGGATATCATACTACATGTCTGCTGCATGATGCCCAGATGTCAGACATCGCTATAAGCTGCCACATTGTATACATCATAGACTGACACATTGTATACATCATATACTGACAAAATTGTTAAAGCTATGTTAAAAATCCAAAGACACAAACACGCCAAAACGGTTTTAAGCTGCAGGGCAGTGAGTTTGTCGCTGTTGCAATTTAATACAGTATGATGTAAGCATGTGTTCACGTATTTTATTTTGCTTTTGTATATAAAACATTAACAGTATACAGAAATCTAAATTTGATTCGATAAGATTATCACATCAGAACTTTGTCAATTGAAGATGAAGTGTACAGTAAAAAGTGAGGATTTGAGCTTAGTATCACAACGTCATACGTTATTATCGTTGGTCTGCAATACAAGAATTATGTCAAAGTACTTTGGATCGTCCTATTTGCCGGTTTTTGTCTATGCAACATGTATAAGGTACCAGATTAACTCACATTACGCAATAGTTGAAGCCTGCAACTAAGGGGAAAATTCCTTTCACGGTCTCTGTTTGATATTGACTTTAAACAGAATGGTTTAAACCGTTTGGTTGTCGCATATGTGATCAAAAACGAAAACGTTAGTTCAACGTTATATTATACGTACTTATGATATAATATTTCCAGAAGTGACCGGTCTTCTTAGATTATTTTGCCGAACATTTAACAGGCTTCCCAAAACCGACAAAGTCATAAATTGAACTTGGAATAATAGGTTTGACATTAGTACTTTTTAAAAGGGGCCCCGAGTGGCCGAGTGGTCTAAAGCGCTGTCCGTTAAGGATCACTGCCATCTCACCTCTGTCTGCGTGGGTTCGAGTCTAGGATTCGGCGAATGTGGATATGTGAGAAAGCTTGCCAGTAGCTTCTCGTGGGTCGGTGGTTCTTTCCGGTGATTTCCCGGTTTCTTCCTCCACCATTAATACTGGCCGCCATGAATAGCCTATCGTTTGCTGAAAAATGGCGTTAAGCCCAACCACCAACAACAACAACAACTTTTTAAAATATATGTAAGAAAACTAACGTCTTTGTGATGTGTCGAATTTTGAAAACTCTTAGAAGCTTTGTTTAAAGGAATTGTATCAAAGTCAACTTAATTAAAGTAAAAAGGGCTAGAGATAGTAAAAAGGGATAGAGATAGATTATTTTCATTTCATCTCTGAACGTCAAAAGGGAATTCGTTCTAGCCGACGTAACATGACCGAGTCAGATGCTATGGTACAAGAGAATGACATAAGTCCTTTCTCCAAAATCGGCAGGGTAAAGGCGGCATCTGGCTGTAGATGATAGCTCAAAGTAAAGGATTAATTACGGCATGATTAGTTGTTTAGTTTTCTTGTCAATCCAAACATTCTACGAACAGAATTAGGAAACTGTTTATTCCGATTGGTTAATATGGATTTATGGGAGTAACTCTGTAAGAAATTAAAGGTTTTACTTTAGGGAAATTCTTTAGTCGTCTTCGATCTTTCGCAAGGAAAGTTAGTATGACTCCGAAATTCGTAGAAAGTACGTTTTCGTTATTGAGTAAGGGGCCGGATAGTTCTCTCAGTTAGGAGACGGACTATACGTGAGGTTCGTGGAAACATAAAGAAACGGCAAAAGGTACGCAATCTTAGTTTCCCGATTTTAATATGTTATTTCATTTGTTGATCTATTTTGCAAATGTATTCTTGATATGATGTATGCATGTATTATTTCATTTTTCAGGATTTTAGTGAAATGCTAGTCATGACATTTATTCTTTGATCTCCTAATTATCAATTCATTTGGAGAATTGGCAAGATTGAATGTAATTAAAATTTCATTAGATTAGTTGAAAAGATTGCATTTAATTGAATCTTGAATACATAGGAGTGATTAGGAATTTAAATGAATTAAGTTTAAGGAATGATGGGTAATATTTCATAGTTTTATGGATTAACTCTGTCTAAAATGAGTATGACCTAACATTACATGTATATTCATATACTAGTTTGTAATATTTAATTGATCACTTAAGTGTATATCTATATGCTGGTTTGTAATATCTAATTGGTCGAGTAAACTATTTTAGAATAGTTAGATCTGAGGGTCTCAGCATATGTAACTTAAGACTGCTAGATTGGTAGAGTCAGCAGTCGAGTGGAGGTTACATACGGGTTCATACGGCTGAGTTGAATTTAATTGACCATCCCTAGCGTGACCCGAATTAAGGTCAGGACAAGCATCGACCGTTTATGTAAATATAACAGTTAGCTAACAGAAGTTACTGCGGCAGAATTTATGCCTTTTGTTTTCTGAGCCGAATTAATGTAAAATATAGATATACTTGGGAATTTGACCTATTGTCTATTGCGAGACATTTTTATTTATTGAAGGAAACAGCTTTCCTGGATTCACATGAGAAATCCCTGAACAATCACAGGACGAGACCAAGATCTACGCAGAAATCTAAGTCTAGAGACGATTGTTAAGTCAGAGTTCGACGGACAAGAGTCCAAGACGAAAAAGCTAGACAAAGATCGACAGAGCAGGGACGAACGGAAGTCTTGATGTCTGCATAAATTAGGTGATGAAGTCTCTCATCGTTACACTCAAAGGTCACATCTCATTGGCAATGAGGATAGCAATTTAACGTTGAAAGCAATTTTACATTTAAAGAAATTTGTATTGTCTTTTTTATTTGAGTACATGTTAGTACCATTTTTCCTTCTTTTGTAACTAAGTCATTGATTTCTTTTCATTTTAAATTCTGTTGATAAACTGATTAAATTTTATATTTGTTCATTGAAAGGGGGCTCGTATTGTTATTTCTTCAATATAACCGTTCAGTGATCTGCATTCTTCTTTCTATCTATCCACACTGGGTAAACTACACCGCGGAGGTCATTCCCTAGCAACGAACCGTAGTGAAAGAGGTTGGTGAGTTTTGCACGCCGCCAATTTGCCACAGTCTTGCAGATTAAGGTTGATGCGTCATGTTGTACATAGAAAACGAGTGTTTAAGGTTGCATTATTTTACTTAATTTCGAGCAGATGCAAGTATTCCTACGGATTAATTTCAAAAATATATATTATAGGTTAATGAAATTTGATTTGCTTTTAATATCTATCTCAGGAGTTTCAATCTCCAACCACCCTGATGGCCGCAAGAGCGAATTTTGGATGGCCCAAGGGTCGCAACACATTTGCTATTTTTCTTGTGTTGCCAACCATTTTGCAGTCCACAGGATACGACTCGACGGGCCGCATGCATCCCGCAGGTCATGTGGATTAGACCCCTTACCTTCTCTGATTATTTGCAGTATTCCGAAATTGGAAAGACATTGTTTGGTCGAAAATTGCTTTTTTTGAAAATTTTATTTCAATGTCTGATGACAAAGATTCTGAGAGGTTCTCTTCGATATACGAATCCTTTCTACCTGCTCCAGTATAGCAGTCTGCTGATATAATACAATACAGAAAGGTGTATACTTGTATGGCTAGAGTTTCGACTGCTGTTGCTTTTACACAGATCTATAGGTCTATTTAATGCGGAATGTTTATACAGACTTGATGTGTCATATTTTGTTGCAGTCCTTATATATCAAGTTTCTGGGATGTCCTGACATAACTTTTTCACTGAACCAACATGCTATGATGTGCAGCTGCGATGTCTTTTTTTTAAAAAAAAAAAGAAAAGAAAAGATTACCTGCAGGTGTAATTGACAAAGACAAAGTTGTTTGTCGATATACAGCACACTTGGTCACGCAGTGTACATACATGTTCTAAAAATAGAGGTTGTGTAACTTGAAACATCCGCAGATCATGCAAAACATAATGATGGATATAATGTAAGTAGCTCAAGTCTAGAATTCTACTTATAGCACAGACGGACTGTGCTGTGATGGTCGTACTACGTCTTTTTACATTTTCGTATGCACGAAATTATTTCTGTCGCTTCAACCGGCTATTATTGACTTTCTCCACATGAGATCAGACATCAGTTTGTCTACATCTTTAATTATTTTTGTATAATGTTTGCGTGGATTTATTTATTCTTTTTTATATAAAAGTGTTATTATTAATATCAAATGATTTTTTATACTTAATTATTAAATAATGATGATGATGATGATGATGATGATGATGATGACGACGACGACGACGACAACGACGACTCCTCATTGATTTGACAGTTTTTCACTTTTTGTCCATTTGTCAGTAATAGGAAGGACGGCCTAATGAAAGTGATCATGCACACATTTTTTAAACATATTTGTTGGTGAAACTCTTCCTGAATAATTGATCTTTCAATACACTCACTGAGCCTTGACGATACAATTGCGTTCTTTTAAATTATAACCATTTGTTATTTTAGCCTTAGCTGGATCAATTAAACGGCGATTTTGAAGAATATGCTACTTTTAAAAGAAAAACTAAATGAAGTTAAAATTTTTATTTACGAAAGAATCGAAGAGCACAATACTCAAGAAATCTGAAGGTATAAAACGAATTAGTATGCATGTACGAAAGAATCGAAGAGCACAATGCTCAAGAAATCTGAAGGTATAAAACGAATTATTATGCATGTACGAAAGAATCAAAGAACACAGTACTCAAGAAATCTGAAGGTATAAAACGAATTATTATGCATGTACGAAAGAATCGAAGAGCACAATGCTCAAGAAATCTGAAGGTATAAAACGAATTATTATGCATGTACGAAAGAATCAAAGAACACAGTACTCAAGAAATCTGAAGGTATAAAACGAATTATTATGCATGTACGAAAGAATCGAAGAGCACAATGCTCAAGAAATCTGAAGGTATAAAACGAATTATTATGCATGTACGAAAGAATCGAAGAGCACAATGCTCAAGAAATCTGAAGGTATAAAACGAATTATTATGCATGTACGAAAGAATCGAAGAACACATACTCAAGAAATCTGAAGGTATAAAACGAATTATTATGCATGTACGAAAGAATCGAAGATCACAATGCTCAAGAAATCTGAAGGTATAAAACGAATTATTATGCATGTACGAAAGGAATCTATTAAGTTTGTGTAAACCAAATGTTCTGTCAGAATTACATTTGCTTGAATTTGGTGAAATAAACACATTATGGAAAGGCACTTTTTCGCTATACAACTTGTTTGTAATATATCTAGTAGCATTATATATGCGATAATTTAGTGAATCAAAGCATAACGAAATACATTTGTACCCCATATAACTTGTTTGTAATTTTTATTTTATTTTTATTAATTTGCATCGTTTGTTGCTTTCTTTTGAGGCTATTCATTGTATGCTAGGGGTATGTAAAATTGTAATTTGTAGCTGACCTTTTCCATATCACGTTCATTATTTACCTAACTGGAATCGTTGATTCTTTTATTATTCTGAAAACAGCTAATATATAGTTTTTATTATTCTGTGAGTGTAGTTTGAATATTGGGATCCTTTATATTGGTCTGAGTCAAGGACATTATGCTTAAAATGTCTTTTATAATAATTTTATTAGTAGACTTTGTCTAATTATAGCTTGATTTGTTCTTGAAATGAGCCTGGCTCTTTTTTTGTGTCTTAGGTTTTTTTTTATAAAATCTATTTATCTGAAAATTAGTCATTCCTGTTAAAATGTATCGAAGCAGAGTCACTTGTTGTGTTGAGTATTTTATGTATGGCTGGAATTTATTTATTCCAATTATTTATTCACTGGAAATACAAAGTCCTCAACGATATTCTTGAACAGAGACATTAACTGGGAATTATAGTGAATTCAAACAAGTATATAATAGATTTATTATATTACCAAAGACTGTTGTCATATCATTGCAATTCAGGACACTGGTACATAAGTATATCGTAGACAACCGGCGACTACAAGCTTATCAACACCTTCAGCGTTGGAAATGATTTGGAATACTACCAAAGTTTTTTTTTCCCGAACTTTATTGATTAGGATTTGTGCATTAATTCTATGATTATTTGGTATTTATATTCGCAATAACTTAAAGTCTTTTTTATTTTTAAATTGTATTCTAGAGAAATAAATTATTGTTGAATTTGACAAAACTTGCTGCTTCTCATTCGTTTCTATTACATATTTTAAGACCGGAGACTCGTAATATAATATTTAAATTATACTGAAGAAACGTGTTGCATAGTTTCTTTCGACGCAAATATTATTTTTACAACAACAACAACCCCCTACCAGTTCATATCTGATCATTTTTTTTGGTATGAACTTTCGGAAGCACGGAAACGTTGATTACTATATGAGTTACGTCATTATGAGAGACAATAATCTCAATGTTTTCTTCACAAACATCGTTAAACCCGAAATTAGAGCAACGCTATTTTTACGGATTTATGTAAAATAATTAGGGAACATAAATAATTTCTTCAAGAATAACAAATAATCAGCTGACAAAAGAGAGGAAAACATAACATTGATCGTTTTGTCCATGAATAAAATGTACTATTAAAACATCTCACCGTACAATAACGTAATCATCAATATAAATACAATGTTAAAATAAAATACGCATTAATTAAAGTGTGCAAAATAATACTGACAAACTTTTATTTAAAGAAATAAAATAGAAAACATAAAGAAAAATAAACGGTTTAAATGCGAGTTCCGTGTGTTGGCTTCTATTGCTCATCGTAGATCTAAATGGAGAGGAATTCTAACGAAGTAAAAAAAAAAATAACATTTGGCAGATTTTAACATGTCAATTTCCTTATTTTAAAGAGAGAATTTGGAAACAATAATTGGTTTCTGTCTCACTTGGTAATACGGCCGAGTTATGTCAAAGACTTTTGAAAATGGCGCTGAAAATGGTATTAAAGCTGCCTCGCTAGGCACTCAGTATCAAGATGTTCGTGTTAGGACTGGCAGGCCTGGTGTCAAGATAATGGGATTCAGTGCTAAACATCACTATAAACTGCCACACTGCAGATATCGTAAGGATACGACTGAAATATTGTTAGAGCTACGTTAAAAATAACACAAAAAAGACAAGAAGAAAAAAAACTACTTGGTAATTTTCTCCTTTAAGATAAACTTGATCCATTTCGTTGCAACAGATTCTACCTATCTTAAATCGTTAAAACAAGGTCGGGATCAGTTTTGACAATGGCTGATGAGGCTACATCACAAGACATAATAAAAGTTGGATCGATACACAGTTTACTACAAAGATCCTTTTGCAATGACCGCCCGATCTAGAGCCCCAGTTTGTTCAGTGGTGTGTGATTCATTGTAGGCGGCTTAACTTCGGTATAGATTATTACCTGGGGGCTGGAAACATGTACTACACATACGACAGTTGACATTCGAAATATTGGTTAGTACATGCGCGATACACAATAGTCTTTTATGAGCCAAAGAGGGAGAGAGTGACTACTTCCTAAGGCGATAGAAACTGCGGATTTCTGAAGATATATTAACTGGAAGTCCAGTACCGACACTCTTCACCCATCATCCCGCCGCAGCATTGCACGCGACGTGCTTCAAAAAGGTTAGTGACACATGTTGATTTGACTAATGAACGGGCGTTAGTCGATTTGTAGATGTATATAAATTTATACCTTACATTAGCGGACATGACTACCTACGTTTGGACAAATATGATTGCAAATAAAAAGAAGGAAAATGCAAGACTTAGAAGAGTACTTCTTATTGTATACACAAAGACATACTATTAACTTGACAACTTCAACTTGGGAAGTCGAATTAACAAAATGGTGGTGTCAGCAGTGGTATACTTCGAAAATGATGGTAAAGGAAAGCAGTAAAACATTGCATTGTATATTAAAGCTATTTACGGGACTTAGCCGTATTATCGTAGACAGTAGTATAATGAACCAGAAAAAAAAGCCATACACTGATCACTAATAATCGACCTAAAGGTGCCGTCAATACTGTTTAATAACTAATTTATATACAATTAATAAATTGTGCAGCTTTCACTGTTCTTTTACGAATCGGTACTTTCATTATTGATCGGCATTGCATTTCTTATTTCCCCAGATGTCTCCAAATTCGCGTTAGATATTTTGACGGCTAGGATGGGATGGGAAACATAGCTACCAAAATATCTAGGCCAAAAAAAAAAAACAACCTGACTACTAGGCCAATAATTGGGAGTGTCTGTAAAGTAATAGAATAGTTGACTCAAATAGTGTATAAAGCAAAATTTTTAAATACAAACCATGCATTTAAATACACTTGAACCAGGATGGAATCGGACTCTATTTGAATTATAAAGACTGAACGGTGAGTCGCAAAAAGATCTTTGGCTACATGCACGCCGATCTGATAAAATCAGATCTCCCTGACGTACGTTAGTTGGTTGTTAGGGTTTGACGCCATTTTTCAGCACATGAAGGATTATCCGTCGTGGTCAGTATATTTTGTGGAGAAAGAATGCTGACCTAAGGGAAACTACTGGCAATTTTTTTCTTCACCTATTTATGTTGACCGAGCCTGAGGCTCAAACCCCACGCGGACAAAGTCTTATTAATTGAGTGCCTAAGACCTCTTGGTCAAAAGTGTCCCCGACGTACGCTGAAACCTACCTTTACAGGTGAAACAATATTAAGGACGATGATAAAAATTTGTATAATTATACATTAATCAGTATCATATACAAACTAATACACTTGTAGTGTCATCTACATGTACAAATATACTGCAGCGATCTAATAATAGGCATTATTTGCGGAACATTAAATTATATCTATTGAGTTCAGTAAAAACAATCCTAACAAAGAGTTCCCTGTTTTATTGAACCGCCATTTATAATTGTTGTTGTTGTTGTTGTGTTTAACGCCATTTTTCAGCACATGATAGGCTATTCATGGCGGCCAGTATTAATGGTGGAGGAAGAAGCCGGGAAATCACCGGAAAGAACTACCGACCCACGAGAAGCTACTGGCATGCTTTCTCACATATCCACATTCGCCGACTGAGGTGAGATGGCAGTGATCCGTAACGGACAGCGCTTTAGACCACTCGGCCACTCGGGGCCCCCGCCATTTATAATAATAATAATAATAATAATAATAACACTCAGCTTAATCTAAATAAAAACATAACGCTAATATTACATTGTGTGTGGACTGACATGCTGACGCATTTGCAGACAATAAAGTTGTCACAAGATTAAGCATCTGTCAAGTTGTGGTTTATATATATATATATATATATATATATATATATATATATATATATATATATATATATATATATATATATATATAGTTGTTTCAAAGCATTCTTGCCAACAGAGGATGAAAGAATGTATTTCCGGTCAGCCGATCGTCCCGTTTTCGTTGCTGACCCATCACTTTTTCCTTTATTGGAAAAAGAATTCCCCAACTTGATATGTATATTGTATCGAGCCGGTTTTGCCCAGCACTTAAAGCGCTTAGTAACTATATATATATATATATATATATATATATATATATATATATATATATATATATATATATATATATATATATAGTTACTCTAATTTTAAGCCAGTGCATTATGGAAGACACATTTTTTTACTTGCAGACTTGGTTAATACAGGTTTTTCTTTCTTCTTTTTTTACCTTAGATTATTTCTCTAAATCTATTGTTTATTTGTTTTAAATTTAGTTTTTGAATAAGAAAAAATGATTTACCAAATGAAACGTTTCTGCTTTGCTATCAACCCACAATGTCGAATGAAAAATGGCCAATTGGTCTTTGTTTTCCACTGCTACGGATTATATTTCTATCTGAAATTTACATGTATTATCCTGCATAAATTTGCTTAGCTCTTATGCTGACCATAAACGTAGTTATTTGTTTGGCTAAAGGAAATACTCTCTTCAGAAAACGAAGAATATATGTATTTGACCATGTCTAAATCGACTTGAGGAAATGAATCTTACAAGCTTGTATTAAGATAAATAAAATTACACCACCGATTTAGTCAATCGATATATGTATACTGTAATTTTAATATTATCATTTAAAGAATTATTTCCATTTTGTATATTATCGATTGATTATAATTATTTTCTCGACAAAAGCGTAAAATCCATTGTCTAGCCTATAAATTCAAAAAGCGATATCTGTCCAGATTTTCGATGACCTTGACCTTTTACCTTGTTGCCAATCACTTAAATATCACATGTCTTAGATGATTTTTTTTTCAAACCCAGATAATAATGCCAATCTGATTAAAATTAGACATTCGCTTACAACAGTGGGTAATCTGATTGAATCAGGTTGAAAACAATATAGAAAATATGTTCACTTTCGTACATCAACACCACGAAGACGGACAGGCTGGTTGTCGATTAGATGGCACAGTTGGAAATACAACAGTAACTGCTGATCCTGATCTCTGTTATTTGATTGATACTACTCATTATTAGCAAGGTCTTCTTTAATGTACTTTGCTGTTTTGTATAACATGCCATTCACTGATATATTTGCCGTGACATGGGAATAATCTCAAGACTACCGCAAAGGTAAACATAAACTATAAATATGAACATGCGCATTATCGTATTCTCACTGGACAAATAAAACGTCAGGTACAACAATAATGGTATGGTCAAATACTCGTAAAAAGGGCATTGGAACAGTTATAACATCAAACTACGTTGAGATAAATGCCAGTCGCTGAGTCAGTTCTTCCCTTAGAGAATGAAGACAGAAATGTAATGTACAACTGTACACTGAAAGGTAACTTGAAAACAAATCCCAAACCTGTGCTTACCGCTTTGTGAAAACTAAGTAAACATAGAATCGGTGACTTAACCGGGCACTTCATACAGGTGTCAGGTGAGACAACTCCACAAATTTGACCAAACATTAGGAACATACCTAAAACAAGGATCTTATATAAATATATATGATCTCTTTATGTAAATGTCTTTTCCCCTTCAGCAATAAATTTCCCCAAGAAAAAAAAAAACATTTGAAGCTATAAGACATTATGTCAGATACGTCAAAGTGAACAGTAAGTACTGTTTACTCTCAATCGTGAATACTGAACACGTTATCTTTAATCAGGTAAAATTTAGGGCGTGCGATCAAACACCCACACTCCCTCCGGCTACTTTCATAAAACATCTCTCCTTCACGCTGAAGAAATAGCAAGTGATGTCTGTGGTATTCTTGTATGATATAATACATGCATGCAGCCTTATTAAATAGTCTGTGTTTGATTTAATCTTCAATTTCTATGACATTTTTATGGTTGAAAATTAAGTGTTGGTGTCGCGAGTGTAAGATAGGGCAGATGTTAGCAAATGTATGGTGTGGTGTGTGTAAGATAGGCCAGATGGTAATGAATGAATGATGTGACGTGTGTAAGATAGGGCAGATGGTAACGAAGGAATAGTATAGCGTGCGTGTGTAGAATAGGACAGAATGTAACGAATGCATTGTGTGGTGTGTGTAAGATAGGGCAGAAGGTAATGAATGCATTGTGTGGTGTGTGTAAGATAGGGCAGATGGTAATGAATGCATTGTGTGGTGTGTGTAAGATAGGGCAGATGTTAGCAAGTGCATTGAATGACGTGTGTAAGATGGGGCAGATGATAACGAATGCATGGTGTGGTGTGTGTAAGATAAGGCAGATGGTAACAAATACGTAGTGAATGTGTGTGTGTGTGTGTGTAAGATAGGGCAGATGGTAACGAATGTATTGTGTGGTGTGTGTAAGATAGGGCAGATGTTAGCAAGTGCATTGTGTGGTGTGTTGTAAGATAGGGCAGATAGTAACGAATGCATGGTGTGGTGTATGTAAGATAGGGCAGATGTTAGCAAGTGCATTGTGTGGTGTGTTGTAAGATAGGGCAGATAGTAACGAATGCATGGTGTGGTGTGTGTAAGATAGGGCATATAGTAACGAATACGTAGTGTGTGTGCGTGTGTGTGTATGTGTGTGTGTGTAAGATAGGGCAGATGGTAACGAATACGTAGTGTGGTGTCTGTAAGATAGGGCAGATGGTAACGAATACGTGGTGTCGTGTATAAGATAGGGCAGATGGTAACGAACACGTGTTTTCACGTGTGTAAGATAAGACGTATTGTCACGAATGCGTGGTTTATTGCGTTGGCAAATGGTAACAGTATTAGTATATGCAGTCACTATTTTACTGACGAGCTGGAAGGATACTTAGAAAATAAATGTATGACTCGTTTCATGTTGTTGTTGTAGGGTTTAACGCCATTCTTCAGCACACTATAGTGTGTACAGGGCGGCCAGTATTTATGGTGGAGGAAGAATCCGAGGAAAACCCCGGAAAGAACCACCGACCCACGAGAAGCTACTGGTAAGCTGTCTCACATAGCCACGTTGGCCGAATCCGAGACTCGAACCCACGCAGAGGTGAGACGGCAGTGATCAGTAATGGATAGTGCTTTGAAGTTTAGACCACTAGGCCACTTGGAGCCCCGTTTCATTTTGTATTTGCGCAGTAAAATTAAGCGTGTATGACAGTGGTGTCAGGGTCCCCCAGTGCGGTAACTCATTGTGTCACCCCCATGGACCGTCTTCATGCACACAAATTATTTTTTTATAGACAGTCATGTGCTGTCCTTCATGGTGTCCCCCAAGGACCTCCTTCCTGAACACAAATTCAAAAATTTTGTAGACAGTCATTTTGGTGTCACACCCTCTGATAGTGTTATCCGGTGCGGTCCGCACCCCACCCCCAGTGACACCACTGTTGTATGGTTACCATTTTTTTTGTTTTAAAATGACAATCGTCTTTTATACGATACGGTTGGCCAGAATCAGTCCTACCCTCTGACATCATATCCGAAACAACAGCCTACGAACATTGAATTGTTATCTGCAATAAAATGAATTAGTAACTACTAGAGTCAGTTGCAGTCATTGTTATCAAAAAGGAATGGAACAGATGGTAACTTTTATCGCGGCAGGCACGTTGCTTTGTCATCAGTATTAGAATATTAAATTCACCACTTTGGGACCTTCAGCTCTTTCCATTGCTTTTGCATTCTAATGTGGATTAAACACTAGAGTTTGCAAAATTTCCAGTTGACTGTACATATGGGGCATCTGGTTTGAATTACTGATTAAACTTTCACCTGCATACGTGATAATATATGATAGGCCTACAATAAAGAAATTTTGTCTGTTACGCATTAACAAAACTGAAGTGCAGTACACTTGGGTTCTGATGGTCTCATTTATATAACTTTTTTAGTATCAAAATTTCGGGACAAAAAAGTCATTGTATTTATTCCAAGTGAAGTCAGCGAAGCCTCTACTCTTGTAATGATTGAAAGTCCAGACTGTAGCCGATGAGGAAGTTTTTACCAAGAGGTTCAATTCTTTGTATTACATCTCATTTCTCTACCTGAAATAGCCTTTTTCTTTTCTAAATAACTAATATTTTATAGCTTGTATGGTAGACCAAAAAAGGAAGCCATCACAAGTATCGACATGTCTTAAAGTTTTGACCAAACCTCATCCTTTACCCATCTATCCTGAAGCTGTATCCAGGATCCCAAACCTTTGTGGTCATCTATATAATTCGATGTAACATGATCCAGATATGACCACCTTCTGGTCATCGGTGTTAATGAGGTCTAGTTTACAATAACACGTATACAACTTATCTCCAACAAATCAGAGGACAGACACAGTAACCACTCCACCAATCCCTGTGGTTACTTTTAAGAGTCGAAGTTTTAATGGTCATCTATCTGATGAAACACCAAGCCGTATATGATCACCTTGTCTTGTTTGTGGAAATGGACATAAGATCTCAAAAAAAAAAAATAACTGATATCCATGGTTGACAGACCACAATGTATATGCAAACGTTCGAATGAAAGCATCTTTCCGTACATAATTACTAGAATCACTTAACAATTTTAATTTTTATTTCGCCTACCTGTCCTTAAGTATAGTCCAAAATCATCGATATAAAGTAATACTGCATCACTCGAGTTATCGACAAGTTTCGACTTGTGGATTGTCTATGCTTTGAGCTTGATGGACACCAAAGTTTCAGCATGTACATTCTCCATTATTGGAATTTAATGGAATCTTGCTGTTTCGACATGTACAATAGTTAGTTAATGGAGGTTGATGGAATCAAAAAGTTTCGACATGAACATTGTCCAAAATTGGAGCTTAGTGGAATCATAATTACGATACCTTAGATGCATGTAACGGCACATTCAGGCACATTTTAAAAATATTGCGACTTTCTATAAATGTAATGCAAGACGTAAGAAACTTTTTTGCCATTTACAGTTTCTAAAGATACTATATTTATCTTTCCTTGAAATAGACAAAAAGAGCTTATTGGATAGGCTATCATTCGTTATCCGTCCGGTTGCTATTGTATTCGGCCTAAACTACATGAAGGAATGCCACAAAACTTTCTATACACACTCATCCCTAGGTCTAGTTGAATTTGAATGAAAATGGTACCGCTCTTGACATTAACTATGGCCGCTACAGCGTCCATTTTGAAAACTTTTGTTCTTCAGAAACGGATGTTTCTTTCAAAATGGAGGTTTACAGCAAACGATTCTTTGGACGTGTACATACAAAACATTGAATGGAAAAAGAAAATTGCGGAACCAACGTATGCATATTGTGGTTTGTTGTTGTTGTTGTTGTTATTATTATTATTATTATTATTATTATTATTATTATTATTATTATTATTATTATTATCACCTCAAGTTTCGTATTTTAAAAGGAAAAAAACAACCTTTAACATCTTGTGATATTTTTGTGAAGCTGTCAGTAGCTATTTCGTGATATTTTGTGATAGACGAGTTCTTCGAATTACTATAATCATTAAGAGCAAATTATAGCTGGTAACAACAAATTTTACTTCTTCCCTTCAGATCATTGACAATAAAATTATTAATATTTATATTATGGTGCTAGACAACAACGATGTCTTGTTTGCAACAATCCATACCCCTCCCTAATTATTCTCATTCAATAGCAACATTTAAGTGTATTTCGTAAACAGAAACTAAATCCATTCATTGGATGCACATAACCTCTCTCGGTGTAAGCTAGGTTCAAAATGAGCCTAAATGGGCAAATATAAACTAAATCAAATTCATAAACTGTGCTGGCCTGCTCAATGCAATGCGCAAAGAAGAAATGTTGAGTGAAGCAACAGCTCAACAGTAACAGGTGTATATTTTAAAAAAAAAAAAACAAAACAATATATGTATGTGCGTGTGTGATTGATTTGGAATTTTAACGAAACTTTAACAATTTTGCAGTTATATCGCTTCGATATCAGCAGTGCGGTAGTTTATAGTGAGGTCTAGCACTGGGGCATCACGCCACAGACCTGTAGCATCATGTCCCCCCACCCCAATCACATTATCCAGACACCAGGCCGACCGGTCCTATCACTAACCGCGTAATGCAAAGTGCCAAACGAGGCAGCTGCTACTACCATTTTTGTAAGTATCTGATAGGACTCGACTTGGGTTCGAAGCCTCCCGTTTCTGTGGCGGACGCTCTAACCATTTAGGCCACCTGAGCTGTCGGTTTCTGAACTAAGAAACAAGCAGTACACCCAGAAATAATTTTGCATGATAAATTTAGAAGTGAAACATGTCTTCAGTTTGAAATCTGCTGCTTAAGGTTTACCACATTTTGTTTTATATATATATATATATATATATATATATATATATATATATATATATATATATATATATATATATATATATATATATATATATATATAATATCGACTTTAATCGGCGTGGAAGATAATTTAAAATATTAATACCTTATAAACATCACTTGAAATTGTCCAATATGTGTCTAAACACATAAAATTATACAGCGAGTCCATTCAATCTTGGTCATCCTTCTGTACACATTTTTGTCGGACATTTGCAGTTTTTGCATATGAATATAATCATTTAAAGAAAGTTTCTGTAAATCATTGTCTAGGAATGACCGGATTTTTGTGTTGTGTTTCATGATCGTCATGATCATGTTCACACCTTTTACATAATTTCATGTAAAATAATTTTCTTCATCTGAATTATTCTCTGTCTCTTAAAAAACAAACCTTTCTTTATACAAAGAGGCGGCATCATTTTACTTGCGTAATTTTTATTTTATAAGTTTCAAATATATTTGGTCATTGTTTTACAGTCCATTTTCTCTATCCATTACCCTTATTCCATTCATCCATGTTATTCTTTCTAATATATTCCATATGATTCTTGTTTTTTCTCCACTTTTTGTAATTCGTTTAAATAGTTTATTTTAAGAATTGCTGATGTATGCAGTTAATTTATTATAAGGTCAATACTGAGTTTACTACAATTATACATAGAAAGTTGCTGATCCTGTTATACGAAAAGAACCATTTAAAAGAACCATTGGTGATGTATTAACAAATGTGTGTATTTTTGCTACTTTAGCAAATTCAGTGCGTGTCTTTAAATAATTATTTAAACGTTTCTTTTTTATGTATATTTGAGAAAATGACTTCCTTTTTACTTGAGAATGGCCACTCATGTATTCTGATTCAACATTTATGTTTTGAATAATTGTGAATAAATTTCCCCAAAAAAAACTTTCCAGTCTGGCTTGATTTATTTAATTATCTTGCTCCATGTATACGTACGGATCCAAATTAAATTTTCCATGCATCTACTAAATTATGTTTCACACACACACACACACACACACACACACACACACACACACACACACACAAACACACACACAAGGCTAAATGCTATCCATGCTAAATTTATTGCCCTTATTATCTTTTTATTCCATGGAAGGTGAATGGGAAACTAAAATTCAGTAATATATCTACATCTCTTGAATTAGAACATGAACTGTATCCCCAGGTCGTCCATGTGATATTTTCCCATTTTTCAGTGACGTGGCTATTTTGAAAAAAATTACTCTGAATACTCTTTCGTGCTGTGCAAATTCCCTGCTCTAGACTGCCATTATTGGCCCTCTAAATGTAACATTACACGAGGACACTGGTACCTAAAATGTTCCCAAGGTTGAACAGTTTTTTAATTCTTATGAAACTTAATTTATTCCCCATCCTCTGAGAATTCAGTGGCGCGATATGGTATTGATTCAGGCTTTAATAAACTGTATAAATTAATTATGTTTTTCGTACAGAAGCCGTAAATAAAGGTGTATATAGCTTATTTTGAAAATAAAACGAGAACGATGTGGTACACAGACCACGACTGAGCTGTTATATGCTGTCAAAGTCTATGGCGGTGTGGTATATAGACCGTGTCTGAGGTTTATCTTATGTTGCTAAAGCTAAGAGTGGTCTGGTAAACAGACACAGTTTGAGGTGTCATATGCTGTAAAAGCCAAGGGCTATCTGATAAAGAGAACCTGTTTGAGGTTTGTCATGTGCTGTAAAATCAGAGGGCTATCTGATAAAGAGACCCTATTTGAGGATTGTCATGTGCTGTAAAATCAGAGGATGATCTGATAAAGAGACCCTGTCTGAGGTTTGTCATGTGCTGTAAAATCAGAGGGCGATCTGATAAAGAGAACCTGTTTGAGGTTTGTCATGTGCTGTAAAATCAGAGGGCGATCTGATAAAGAGACCCTATTTGAGGATTGTCATATGCTGTAAAATCAGAGGGCGATCTGATAAAGAGACCCTGTCTGAGGTTTGTCATGTGCTGTAAAATCAGAGGGCGATCTGATAAAGAGAACCTGTTTGAGGTTTGTCATGTGCTGTAAAATCAGAGGGCGATCTGATAAAGAGACCCTGTCTGAAGTTTGTCATGTGCTGTAAAATCAGAGGGCGATCTGATAAAGAGAACCTGTTTGAGGTTTGTCATGTGCTGTAAAATCAGAGGGCGATCTGATAAAGAGACCCTATTTGAGGATTGTCATATGTTGTAAAATCAGAGGGCGATCTGATAAAGAGACCCTGTCTGAAGTTTGTCATGTGCTGTAAAATCAGAGGGCGATCTGATAAAGAGAACCTGTTTGAGGTTTGTCCTATGATGTAAAATCAGAGGGCGATCGGATAAAGAGACCCTATTTGACGTTTGTCATGCGCTGTAAAATCAGAGGGCGATCTGATAGAGACCATGTTTGAGGTTTGTCATGTGCTGTAAAATCAGAGGGTGATCTGATATACATACCAGGTTTGAGGCGTGGCATATGTTATTAAAGCTGAGGGCGATCTGGTATACAAACCCTGTTTTGAGGTGTGCCATATGCTATAAAAGCTGAGGGCAATATGGTATATACAACTCTGTTAAAGAGTGCCATGAGTTGTGAGAACTGAGGGCAATCTTTTCATTTTCGAAAGGTGTTTTGTTTTTCTTCATTTTGCATTTCCTTGTATACAAAAATGGGCCATTGATTCATCACCTAGACCCACCGAGGTCGCTGTATTAATCCAATTCTTCACGCTACTTGATTAGTATTCTGTAAAGGACACTGATTCCCGGTGGAGCGGAAATAACCAGCGTGACTGGTTATAAATTGCGTTCATACAGTTGGTGCGTCCATTGGAAATAAATTTCATTGGTCAACTGTTTCTAAAACTATTACACAAATATTGGAAATTACATTTGTCAGTTATACCAAGAGTTTCCTTCCTTCACTTACCTTATATTTACGAAAGTGAACATCATAATTCAATGCATGCGTATTTCAGCATTTTTCAGCAAAACTCCACAAAGTAACCGTATGTAATATAAATGTTTAAGTTAGAAAATGAAATTTGGGTATTCACAGCAACACTTAAACAATCAAATGATCTTCATCCGCTCTTAGGACCATTCGGCTATTTCTCTTTTCCTTTTTTGCACTCTTGAACGTTGCAAGAATTTACAAAGGGGACAAAGAAAGACAGAATCCTGTCTTTATCAACTCAATCCGGATTCTCGATTTTTTTTTCTCTAAGTATTTGGTAGTCTAGTAAGGTCCGTTATATAGCCGTTCACTCCCGTTCAGCTCTAGTTCTTCCTCCTGCATACGAACTTGCATATAGCTGCTCTGATTGGGTTTGTGGGTTTAATGCTTGTTTTTCAGTACATAATTTGTTAGACATGGCAGACAGTATATTTGGTGGATGAAGACCAGTGGTAGAACCAACGACCCACGGGAAGCTGCTGGCAAGCTTTCTCTCACGTGTCCACGTTGGTCTATCTCGTGACTCGAAATTTGCCAAGACAGAGGTGAGATGTTCGAGTAGTCTCTGAAGGCGAGACCTAAGAACACTGCTACAAACAAAAAATACTGCTCTGTTCGACTCTTTATCGAAGTTACCCATTCGATGTGCAATATTTTTTTTTTTATATCTCTGAATTATATTTATTTTCCTACCAATATCTGCAAAGGATCTGTCACATTTTCAACAGTTTCGTTCTAATTTGTTTTCTTCTTAACTCTATTATTCAAGTCATATTTTGACAGATGCTTTTGGGGTATAACATTTAAGTTAATTTATCGTTTCATTGAATTTGTCGTTTACCAATTGTATGGAGCTGATGAGTACATTCTTAGTTCTCTTTTAACATGCTCCTTTACAATATCAGTGTCTGCTATCTCTTCTGTCATTTTGATCCATATCTTTAAAACTATTGCAATATCAATGACTGCCACCTCTTCTCTTATTTTGATTCGCTCCTCAGAAACTTGTACAATATCAATGACTGCCGCCTTTTCTCTCATTTGTTCCATTCCTTTGAACTCTTTACAATCTCAGTGACTGCCACCTCATCTTAAGGACACACGTTACTAATTGTATGGAAAAATGGGAACCAGCCTGGAAGTGGAGAAACATAAAATTGAGTATATATGGATTTGGCTGGCCAGGATTGGTCAATAGTGTAAGTTAAGTGTTAGGAAAAAGAATCACTTGAGAGTTTTTCCTAGTTGTGAGTGAAAAAAGAGACATTGTTTTTTTTTTTTTATAGAATTTCAGTCCTTTAACAGTCTTGAGTTTGGAACATTCATTACTAAAATTAGCACCCAGCTCTTTTGATGCGGAATTGAAAGCACGTTTCAAACACATGCTGGTCCAGAAAATGTCGCGGCTCACATCCTTTCCTCTACACAAAGGCTGATATCCGTGTTTCATCTGTATTGATAAATATAAGTTTGATCATGAGCACTCAGAAATTTTAAGTTATTGAAATTTTAATATCATGATGTTTGCATAGATTTACTTTGAGAACTGAATTAGTACCGTGAGTCCTTAAACAACCACCTGTCTCAGATTCGATACCGTATGCTCTCCAGAAGTCTTATTTTAATTTGTTTTCTTAAGACAGTTATCTTGTCGATCTAACACTGCTGTCCTATTTCTGTTAATGCAGGTTGTCTCACGAACTATTTTAAATGTGTTTTGGAGGAGACAGATGTCTCTGGCCTGAGATAAAAAGGTGTGAAATTTAGAACACCCACCCACACCCACCCACACCCACCCACACTCCACCCCACCCCACACACATACTATACTGAGTTTCAGACTCAAAAACTGCTGGTTCTAATGCTACCTACGTTAAACAGTATTAGGGAGTGGTTGGTTAAGATCGGCCCATATTAATAGAGTTGTCATTTCGGTGTACAGTGATTAAGTAAAGTAATACATTTGCTAGAATTTATGTTCATTGTTTATTATTTGAAAATTAGGCGGGTTCTATTGCAATCTTACAAACATCCTTGTTATTAGGTATTGACATGCCTAGTGCATGTCACGTTGTCGCGGGGAAAGCAATAGTCTGCCTACGATTACGATGACAAGATGAAAATTGTAGACGAACCTATAACATACTGAGGTATTCAAATCAAAAATGTTGTGGGCGTCCCGTTTTCATTGATAAATCTATCGATTAGTCTGATCATAGAGACCTAGAAAACATTCTGACAAAATAATGCATAGGGTCACTAAAAACTAAACTAGTTGCCGATAAACAGGACAGCTAGATTAGCAAGCGCGCACGAAGACTTGCGGCAAATAAGAACTTGATAGGATGACAAAGATGGAGTAAGAAAACAAGAATCTCTGTCTGTCTGTCTGTCGCTATTTTATTAATACATTCTATAGCAGCGTGGTGTTTGTTTTTACTTTCTAGGGAACAAGAAAATCAGAAAATGGCAGACGCAAAAACAGTGGACGACTCTAGTTTTAAGCCCGGAGTAATGAGTCCCACGTCAAAGCAGAAATTTAGAGGTAATGGCCGATATAATACCAGTCGATGCATGTATTGTCTTTGTTTTGACAGGTACAAGATTGTGTTCAAAGAATAACCCGTTTTGGTTGTTATAATCATTTTATTTTCATAATGGTGCTATGAGAGTGGAGATAGAATGACAGTCAAAACTACTTTGTTATTCATTTTGGTAATAGCTTTTTGGGGAGAGGGAGAGAGAGATCAAATTACTTTTTCAGAATAAAGCAAGCCAGGTACAGTTTTCATTCTCCTATATTATATTATATTATATTATATATTATATTATATTATATTATATTATATTATATTATATTATATTATATTATATTATATTATATTCCGTCTATTTCAAAGATATTAATTTTTGTCTCACCCCATGAATCTAAAGATCACCATTAATCTTGGAGCCAGTTCGTGCTGTAGTAGTCATTTGTACACATATCAGGTTTCCTGCTTGAAGTATCATGGCGAGATGGCATGTTATGTACGTTTTAAAGACCCTTTCACGTTGGAAATACAAAACGGGTATATTTACAACAAAATTAATGCGCACGTTTTCCCACTTCAATGCGTTTCCTTTATTTTACAGACAATACATTATTCAGCACCCCATTCGTAGCAGTGAGAAAAAATATAGTCCTTGACGAAGGCCAATTCGAGGAAACTTTTTTGAAGTGCTATGTGTGTAGGGAGCGCTTTAACAGCGATCAAAGATCAGCTAGACTACTACCGTGTCATCATTCCTTCTGTTTGTCATGTGTTCTTGGGTTCTTCAAATCTGAAGCAGAGTACCGTCAGAGTCTTACACCGGAACTTCCGGACTTGCCTTACGCGGTAAATATATCCTGTCCTATTTGTAAAGGAGCTTTCATTTCGAGTGAAGAGGGTATCAGACAACTAGCAATTGACCACAGAGTTGTTCAACTTCTGGACTTTGTTGGTAGTACTGAGAAGCAGACGATAAATTATTGCTCTAAGCATAATCTGCTGCCTTTGAATTTCTTTTGTGAAACCTGTATAAAGCCGGTATGCAGGGATTGCACAGTACTACAACACAACGACGTGAATAACCACAGGGTCTTTGATATTCACGGTGCTCTGCAAAAATACACCCCAGCGTTAGACTCAGCAATGAAGGAGATGGAAAGTGAGCTGAAGGCACTGACCGATAAAAGGGAATCTGTGGAAAAAGGTGTTGCCGAGCGAAATGAGGACTATGAAGAATTAATGAAACAAATACGACAGACTTTTGACAAGCTGAGGCAGGCTTTGAATGACAGGGAAAATGAGTTGGTAAACATGGCGGAGAGTATGGCGGGAAAAGAGAAAGACACATTCGAAGAAAATTTTAAACAAATATCTGAGAAAGAGAAATGTATAAAGGAGAATATAAAATCTTTAGAAAATGCAAAGGCCGCTGGAAATGTGCAGGAAATGTTTGAAGTATATCAGAGCGTGCGCGAATACAAGGCCACTCCACCAATTAATATTCGTGAACTCGACGATGGGCCCAAGACCAAATATTCTTTCAATGGTAGGGACGATAAACTTTTGCTATCCAGAATAGAGAATTTCGGTGACGTTTCCGCTCAAGTTGAAAGACCTTACTCGAGTTCATCATCTTCATCATACACTACTCCACGATATGACACGAACTCTCGCTTTAGGTACAGGTCTATCAGGTATTAATAGTAACATTGCTCTGCGCGTGTTATTGGATAGGATATTATCAGTGTTATATAATCAAGGAAATAATTGGTCAGTATTGGTACATTTGATGCATTAACACTCATGGCTAAACTTTAGTTAGTACTATGCGTAAACACTGTTGACATGTGTAATGCATTTATATTATAGGCTTCATATTTTAATTCCTTCCTGTTTTCTTTCATAGCTAATGCAGTGTAGCTGAAGTGGTAATGCATTAATTGCACCCTTTGTGTCCATCGACTTGATCGTTCTATACAGCTTTTATTTCTTAAAACCAATAACCCATTTGTGCCTATTGAATAACAGATCTCAGAATAAACAATAATGAATTTTCGATTTCTGCCATGAATTGCTCTTAGTATTATTACTGCAACATGATATTCATAGTCCAGCAGATGGATTAAAAGCACACATGCATTTGTGCATATGTTTGAACAGTTGTATGGACGCTAAAAACCATATTTACTCGCTTATAAGACGAGTCCAGCTACAAATTGCACAGACCCAGATCTTTTGTTACATAATGCTCCAACAGGTATGGGTTTGTGCTGTTTGTTATGAATTATCAGAAAAACAAACGACGTATGCCCTGATCTGGAGATGCATTAAACTACTGCAAATCAGTGTCTTTGTTGTGTTTTGGATGTTGGGGGTTTTGTGTTCTGGTTTTGTTTTGTTTCGTTTGTTTGGGTTTTTTTTTTTAATTTTATTTGTTGGCAGTTGACTCGACTTATAAGCGATCATTTAAGTAGTGGTGGAGTATTTATGAATAATACAGTAAACTCCTGAAGGAAATCAGATTAGATTGTATTAAGACGCAAAACCTGTATAAAATATTGTCTGCCTAAATTGATGGCTCTCGCTTTTTTATAAGACAACTCATCATTCTAATCATGTATGAATGCATTTTTAATTAAATTCGTTGCATTATAAACTTTCTAGACACGTTACAAATCAAGAATTTAAATGAAGTAAGCTCCACAATACTAGTTTAATTATTGTACACCAAGACAGAAATAAAAGCCCCCACCCCTTTTGACGCAATACTTTTTCTCAAATATTCTGAGTATATGTACAGATATTTGTGATGTACCTAACATAACTGTTTATCAAGTATGCATTAAGAAATTACTTGATATTGCTAATTCTTGACAGCCTACGTTACAAGCCGTGACAAATTTACTTTCAAGTTCGTATTTGTTTTTACTTTTTTGTATTGAATGCCTATAAATAAATGCCATGATGTTCTGATTTATGCTGTAAAATTAAATAAAAAATATTTCTATGTTGGATAAGGAAGTACCAAAATTATAATCCAGGAATTATGCCTTGTAAATGGTGCCTTCATTGTAAGAAAAATAAAAATTGGAAAAAAATATTGATAGTAATTCTTTCTCGTATGTACTTAGAACATGTATGTATGTATGTATGTATGTATGTATGTATGTATGTATGTATGTATGTATGTATTGTTTTCCTATTCTGACTCCATATACATTTGGATAAATATCATTTCATTTAACGTGTCTTTATATTCAAAAGTGACGCTGAGCATGTCATTAAATGTTAGAATCAGCAATTGAATTTAGGACCTGCCTGGCTAGTCACATCTTTTGTGTATTTTTAATAAACAGCATATTACATGACAAATATTTATTTGACTTTAGATTATATATTAATGAACATAATTAATTTGTTAATAAACTTGTTTACAGATGTTGAGTGCAGGCTCTCGCTTTATTTAGAAATTAAGAATGTTCTAGACACAAGGTGTTACGAATTTGATGGAAAATGACTCATCCTGGTTTTATAGTTGTGTCTGTCTTTTATATATAAATATTGTTTACGTAAATAACTACTTACTCCAACATTAACATACGACGTGGAATAATTCTTATTATTGTGTTCCGTTTTTATTTGAGAGGATGTATTTTATTAAGTTATTCACTGGAATTAGTTGGTTTTTTTAAATATTTCTTGGACTGTTTTACTATTTTGGGATTAACCTAAATTCATTCAAGGCCTATTATGATACATCTAGGTTGTTAACACATCGCCACATTCCAGGACAAACACTAATACTTACTAATCAACGAAAATGATGGGATGTAAACGAATGGGCATGAAATCATACACTATTACACTCAACAGTGTAGGAGTGGTAACATACATGCTATACAAAAATACACATAAAAACGCTATCAGACAAGGGTAGGAATGCTTCCACATACTCTTCCCACAAACATGCTTATATACTATCATCATACAAGATTGGTTACAGTACCAACACACATACAACCAACTATACTAAAACACACAGACTGGGATGTCAGTAGTATCTCTTTTATAAGATAACTGAGTAACTTTAAAAGAACTGATAGGGTAACCTATTTTTGTAGGCATATGCACTATTTTATTTATAGTATTATAAAAGAAGTGATTTAAATTAATTACTGCATCGTGCAAATTTGGTTTGGTCAATGTTGGTCGGTGCTTGTTACCACCTTGTGTACTTAATTCTGATGACCAGGTGATGGGATCTTATTCTTAATATTTTTTACCCCAAGGGCCTGCTGGTCAGGGGGTTGGGAGCACTTTACAGCGACCAAATGGTATTCTTGGTTTCATCCTTTAATACATATGCTCACCTTTAGTTGGTATTTTGGCAATCACTTACCATCTTGTGCAGTAGGGTTCTGATGGTTTGGGTTTAGAACCACCTCATATTTCTAATTTGTAAGTGAACCAGTCCAATTGGTCGTGTCAAATCATTAGTTTTTCCAAGAAATCTTGCCACACTATGTGGAGAGAGAGAGAGAGAGAGAGAGAGAGAGAGAGAGAGAGAGAGAGAGAGAGAGAGAGAGAGAGAGAGAGAGAGAGAGAGAGAGATGTTGTTAGTACAAGTTAGCAGTGTCTGCAGGTATGTGGGATTTTAGTGCGGAGGTTTGAGAAGGTCATACGTGGGGTGGAGGTGTTAGTCTGTATTAACAGTATTTGTCGATTTGTTGTTTATGTCGCAATCCCATGGAGTTTAAGATGTGTGGCTGGTTCAAACATTAAATGTTTATTTTTTAATTCTGTTGAGACTTGTTTGTCCATTTCAATGGGTATGGAGTTTCTGCCGCCACCGAAGGCGAGATTGGCAACATTCACCTCGCACCTGATTCCTTAATGGGGCCGGTCTTCCGATTCCTCCCTCGGTGGCCGAGCTCCTTGTCACTCAGAATAGACTTGTGGGATTGACACATTTTCATTATGCGTCATATTCTATATCCTGAAGAATTTTAAGTTCTGTACATTTTACGATTTGCAGTCGCAGTTATTTCTATTATATTTATGTTTTTGTATACTTAACCGTGGATTAGATCTCTCTCTCTCTCTCTCTCTCTCTCTCTCTCTCTCTCTCTCTCTCTCTCTCTCTCTCTCTCTCTCTCTCTCTCTCTCTCTCTCTCTCTCTCTCTCTTATTGTTGCGTACCTCCTATCTTAAGTGAGTCTAGGTAGCTGGCTGTTTCTTTTTATATTATTTCTTGGAATAGTTTCCTTCAATGTGTATGCTTGATGAAGTCATTGAATAGAAGGGTCAATGTTTCTAAGGTAAGACAAAAAGAACAGTTGATTCCTGTTTATTTTATTTAAAAACTACTAGCTAGTAGATGTATGCCTGTTTTAATTATAATTATAACTTAGGATTCACAGGGGTTATCCGTTGTTGTTTTGTTCTTTTTGTGACAATATTCCTACAAATTTGCTTCTGTGAAGTTTGTGTCCTTTTGTGTGTTGTCCCATTCTGCTGCCATTTTTAGTAAATTTTCTGCCTTATCAAACTGTAGATCTCATGTACGCTATAATCCAATTGATGTTCTTTGGATTCATTTAGCATCTTTTTGGCTCCTTTGTCAATCCTTCTGTTCGTATACAGAGATGTTAATATGGGAGGGTAGCCTCATACATTCTACAACATGTTTATGTGGATCAAAGTTTTTAAGTCTCAAGAAGACTTCTCAAATCATGTGCTCTCTGCTGGTTGAGTTACCCGATTCCACAGTTCTCAGAACACTAAGAATGAGTAGTACAAAGAGAACCACACTCATCAATACCTCTTGATTAATCCATACCAGGAAAAAAAAACTGACCGCATCAAAAGAATGAACAGGTCAGCTAAAAGAATAATTTCCTTATCAACTTCATTCGCAAGAACTATTTTGCCATAGGTCTAGTAACTGGAAGCTTGGTGTAAATAAGGTTTTCCATTTTAAAAGGATTAACCTAATGAATCTAACAAGGCTTATCAGTTTTAAATAGATTAAACACGACATTATCTGCAGCTAACTCATTGCCTAGCAATAAATGAATACCCTCAGTGGGAAAAGAAATCACACTTCTGATAGTCACTGGTCCTAAAACTAAGACTGATCACAAATTGACACAATGGAGTGGAATTTAATAAAGCCGAACTCTACTCTATGAATAACACTTTCAGAAGAAAAAGAATAAGACTTGTCAAATAAAAACACAGTATCTGATAATAAAAGACTGATAACACTTTCAGAAGAAAAAGAATAAGACTTGTCAAATAAAAGCACAGTATCTGATAATAAAAGACTGATAACACTTTCAGAAGAAAAAGAATAAGACTTGTCAAATAAAAGCACAGTTTCTGATAATAAAAGACTGATAACACTTTCAGAAGAAAAAAAATAAGACTTGTCAAATAAAAGCACAGTATCTGATAATAAAAGACTGATAACACTTTCAGAAGAAAAAAATAAGATTTTTCAAAAAAAAGCACAGTATCTGATAACAAAAGACTGATAACACTTTCAGAAGAAAAAGAATAAGACTTGTCAAATAAAAGCACAGTATCTGATAACAAAAGACTGATAACACTTTCAGAAGAAAAAGAATACGACTTGTCAAATAAAAGCACATTATCTGATAACAAAAGACTGATAACACTTTCAGAAGAAAAAGAATAAGACTTGTCAAATAAAAGCACAGTATCTGATAACATAACACAGAAACTCACGTGTCTCTTGACATTTTAATAGGGATATTATTGGCAGAATCAACAATAAGTGACACAGAAACTTTCGACGTGAATGGTTCATATTTTTTCACAATTAAATCAGACTGGTGTTTGTGTGGCTCAACACAAGTGTTGTTTCCAATACATGACCATGACTTGACCTCTAATAAACAAGAACATTTGGAATAGCGCTGTTTTTATTCGGTTGCTTATCTTTTTACTTACTGAAATCAAATAAACTGCACTATTTTCTTGCAAAATGTGTACGTAGAACGAGATAAGGGTATCGGTTTAGTCTTTTCAGATGTTTGATTCTTATAAGTTGTGCCAGATTGAGATTTGGTAACTTCTGTATGGGACTGAGATGTTTTCTTATCAAAACTCTTTTGAGATGGAAAGTTACTGACTAATGAAACTTTGTGAATCAAGGAATAGTGGTCAACTGTACTAGCAGTAATTTCCAAAGTATCTTCTAGGTGTTCATCAATGTAAATCTTGACGTCACAATGGACACAGTTCTTGAATGCTTCGACTAATATGAGTTGTCCAAGTCTGTCATAATATATATCAATCTTTTTAAATGCACATTACTTGTCCAATAGTTGTTTTCTCTCCATAACAAACTTGACACACGTTTAGCTAGTTTCCATTTTACAATTCCTAAACCTCTATGGACATGCCAATTCATAACCCTTCAAGATACATTGCTTCCCCAAACTAACTTAACATATACTTCTACTGAAAGCTTGACGAACTTTGCCTATAAATGTACGTTCTTTAATAACAAAATCCAGTGCTCTCTCAAAATTTCAGCTATTTTTTGAAAATGCGGAAAATATTGATTTACATGAATTTAACTGAAAGGAGATCCTTCTCTAATATTTTTGGTAACATCGTAACTTGAATTTTCGTGAGGAGAATGCTTTTTGTTTGCCAGTTCTAATTCTTTTAATTTCAATTTCATTTCAAACTCTTTTTTTCTTCATATTTTCAATGTTTTGGGTATCTCTTTCTTACATTTACATTTCTCTCTCTCTCTCTCTCTCTCTCTCTCTCTCTCTCTCTCTCTCTCTCTCTCTCTCTCTCTCTCTCTCTCTCTCTCTCTCTCTCTCTCTCTCTCTCTCTCTCTCTCTCTGATTTTGGATTTCCATATTAGCTTTTTCAACTGAAGTTTTCTTAACTCTATTTGCATATGTTGTTTTTAATTTTAGTTATATTACTTTCATTTCAGGGCTAGATATCGGTTTACTAATTAAATCCAAACATTTGTATTGAAAATTCCTTTTCCACCAAATACAAGACCAAAACATTTTTAATATACTGTTTGTGACAAAAATGGCCTTTCGCCCGAAAGATAGCGGCTGGCAATCTTCAGCAACTCATCTTTCCTTAAACACTCCAGCCCGTCTTAGGTCGGATTGGAAACAAAACTCTTCACCCTAAACGACATTGTGAAACTGAAGATACATTGGACAAGGAAAATTCTGAAACAAAAATGAATTCAAATTTAAAAATCAATTTTAACTTTTTCAGATTTTTCTGAAATTCATATCTTAGATGAACCCCCAGTTTCAGGTTACGAATCGTTGATTATAATTGAGTTACAAAAAGAAAGAAAACCTACAAGTTTTGTTTAACTTAACAAATAGTTTAGTTATCAAAGTTAAAAAATGAAAATTAAATAGGCATTGTCAAGAACTCTTTTAAATAGTTTACAAGAGTCTCAAAATATTTTTTATCTTAGTGCAATGAACATTTTGTAATTACTATGAACAGTCCAAAGAAATGTCTCCACTCAAATAATATCTAAACACATTATATAGTCTGCCGGCTCATGTTACAGCAAGAAAAGAAACGAAAAAAAAATTCAGCCTTATATACTTGTGTACAAGCATAATGAATGAATCGCATTTTGCGCCTACTTGCGGCGTGATATGTCAATAACCCACACCGTGCAAGAACTCGCATGACCTAACCCATCTAATGGGAAATTACTTAATTCTGCTAAGAACTCACCTGACATACCTATCCATTTGGAAACAACCCTATACTTGTAATCAGGTTTTATTATTAATATTGTTATTAATGATTTTAAACATCTACTTAGACGCCTAAACATAGTCCCGACGCAATCAACACCCTTAATATTTTAATATATAATTTTATCATTACAATTACTTTTATGAAACAATTATACATAATATAGATATACATAACAGGGGCTAGGTTGACTTCTCCTGTGTCAAACTGCCACATATAAGCAGCTATGTCTTATATTTCCTTATAGTAGCTTTCTGTTTATTAGCTGCCCTTTTTAGCAGGGAACACCCACAGCAGATTGCTTCCTCATCTCTTTCTACCACAGCAGGCGTACAGATGTTGACGATTCGGCGTCTGGTCGCAGACTGAATGAAATTAATGAAAATGAACGAATCTGAGAAATGGCAGAGCTGGCTTCCCTTTATATGCTTTAAGCCCGGACATGAAGGAAACATCCTTAAAAGTGTCGACGCGAACATGAGGAAAAACATTCATCGGTGTAGAAAACAGAGAGGAATTGGATTGAAAAAAAAAATTAATGATGGATTGAAAAGAAAAGAGGATGTTAAAATAACAATACACACTTTTCACGTATCTATCATCACTTACACCAAGATACTATATCACACAAACATACTATTAAATTGGTGATTGGCGTTTAAGTTGTGAATGTCATTCAAATATACACAAACAATAAACATAGACTGGCGATAGTTGAATTTTTTTTTCTAAGAGATATGACAGGCCTGAAAGGTGAAAAGAGCAGTTAGGTTTTGTCCTGGATCAAATCTAAGTGATGTCCAGGATAACTGGACTTCCCAACTATCCTGATTACACAGCAGGGTCGTGTCTTTTTCAATGAGAAATAGGGAGTCTAAAATGAGGTAATTATGCCTTCTTTCTCCCAATTATTTTGTTGTGAGGACAAAATAAATCCTTCCTCTCGTCATTATACCGCCAGTTCCTCTTGATCTTCCTTACTTCTTATTCTTGGCTGTTTTGAATGCTGCCATCTCCCTCTCTAGATCACGTTTGTTCATGTTCTTCCACCCCACCCAGGAGGCATATATATATATATATATATATATATATATATATATATATATATATATATATATATATATATATATATATATATATATATTTAGAAGCATATAGTTTCCTCAACTTTATTAATTGCACTGGTTGGCCCTATCCGTTCTCTACTGTCTGAGTAAAGATGGAAGGCAACGGTAGAGAAAAGGAAGTTAAAGAAAACATGAGAGAGAGAGAGAGAGAGAGAGAGAGAGAGAGAGAGAGAGAGAGAGAGAGAGAGAGAGAGAGAGAGAGAGAGAGAGAGAGAGAGAGAGCATTACTTCACATCACATGTTTATATCAAGTATGTCAAAACAGTGCTTTAAAACTGCGGGTGGGGAGTCTTTGAAAAAAAAAATCTGATTTTTATAAATCACTGCTAACCAAACATAAACAAACTTAGAGCTAGATGATTAAGGCGTTCCTCTTCATGTACAAATACTCAAGCAATGTTAAATATGTACATGTTTATAGGATTGACAACGGAGTAAGATTATCCCTCCAATGATCCAGTTCAAGGTCATCTTGCCTTTGATGATCGCTGCATTTTCGAGATAATGAAACAAGATATCTATCATATTCTCAAGACCACATTTCGTTTTCGGGATCAATTCTGGGGAAATCAATTTCAAAACAAACCTTTTCTAACATGAATCAAATACTGCGTTGATAAAAAAAAAATACCTACAGTGTTGTCATCAATATCGAATCTTGATTTTTGTAATCTCACATTATTGAACTGAATGGATGCATTATTTGGTCTCATAAAGGCTACGTTATTTGTTATTCATGGGATATAATCCACAGGTATCAAAATATTCTACACTGGTTGTTGGAAAAGAAACCTGATACACAGTGGGTTCCTGAATGATGATTGTGGTCCGTGTTGATAACATAAACTCAAACGTCTTAAAGTTTTCGCTGAAGACATTCATCTTTCGCACACAGCACAGGATTCCAAGAAGCTGTGTGCCAGCCTTGGTTCAAAAGGTAACAAAGTTCCCAACTATTCATTTTCGCAGGTAACGTGAAGTAGTGAGTTCACACTTGACTTTATCTTTAAAAGGATATATCAAGAAAATCGATTAAATGGAAGCATCGGTACTCTTCTGCAAGAGATCGCCAATGATTTTCCTTTCTTAAGAAGTCAATGAAGGTCAGGATTTGTCACTCATATCTTTATACCACTCTTTCAAGATACTCATTGGGGGGGATCGTTGTCCAAGAATCTTACAGATATTCTTTCAACTTCTCGTCTTGATTTATCATGGTGGTGTGATCGAATTGACAACCATAACAACAATGATATTTGGTTAGCATAGTAGAGGACTGTGCTTGTCTTGTTCTGTCCACTGTGACATCAAGACTGTATAGTTCACTTCTTATCTTAATGTCTGTGATTGAAAATATCATCACCATCTATGTGTATGACTTCATGTTCCGTGTTTTATATATTTTTCCTCAGACTGTTGATTTGCTATTCTGCATAAAATATCACGCTCCCTGTAAAAACTGAAGTTTCACACCGAGTTGGCCTTAATTTATACAGGGTGAAAATGTCCTCCGTCGTTGTCTTGGTAGGTAATGAAATAAATTCCCACAAACTACATCTTCCTGCGTAATCGTCATACCGAATGTCTAAATACTTTTGAGTTTTCATTGTCCTGTGGCTTCAAACATTTTCAAGCATAATCTCGAGTAATTTCTCTGTGTAAAGATCGGTTCAAAAGGTCAGGAACACAATAACTGACCATCTCTGGTGACTTCGATCTTGAACTGTTGAATTGTTGAAACTCGATAAGAATTTGATTAATAGCTCCGTTGAGAGCAGCATTGCGGATGATGCCAATAAACCAACGTATAAGCTTTGGAAAATCATGGCATCTGATTTTGAATCGGGGTCAGGCACAGTGATAAAGGTTTTGGCTTCAGCTCGAAGTAGAGGATGTTGTAACTGGTCAGAGCTTGGTGTAGTTTCCTATGCACACAGGATTTGACTTAGTTTTATAGTCGTTAGTTTTGCCATCGGATCGAACACAATACTACTAAGATGAAGGTTTAGACGTGATTCATCCCATTTAACAAATACTTGCTTTACAACGACATCTTCATGTGTACACAACCAGCTTTTTCTCAACTTTGCCTTTGTTGATTTCCTTTTCGCTTTCGTTAAATCCAACACTGCAAGAATCATTATCTTCTGAGGTATGTGTCGTTCAAGTCATGGTTAGGGTAAACTACAGAGGTATCTTTTCTATATGTTAATGATTTACGATTTAAGGTCGGTATGGGTAAATATCGCTGCTTCTGCTGACCAGTTCGTTCTTCAAGTACAAACCCATTACAAAAAAGGAATTGATAGAATTGTTGACGGGAGCCACAGTGGCATCGACATTTTTTACTGTTAGGTACCGTTACCTATTTAAAAACTCTGATCGATTTAATCTTCGGTTTGACCTTTAATTTCAAATTCTACAAAAGCTGATATTGTCAAAGATGACACGAGATGAAATTCTACCCACTGAGATTCTTTCATTTCATCATCGTCGGTGGAATGGCAAACACGTCGAGTAATGGAACAAACAGAAAGCACATCATTTGTTTCGTAACCAAGAACGGTCCAACTGTTATTCTTGTATTTTTCTTTTTCTGGAGTCTGAAGATCTTTCCACGTTTCTTTCTACCCTGTCCTTGATGTACCATAGAAGAATAACGAGTTCCAGTACAAGGAGTTCTTTTCCTGTTTGAACTTAATATATCCCCAAAACCATATCCCCTCAGTATACAAAATACATCAGTTGCAATTCACTAGATAATGATTTTCGGAAATTAAGTTGTCCAAAATCTCCTTTTATATTTATATTCAATTCACATTGTCAAAATACAATTGACTGACATTAATATAAAAATGATATGCAAATTCTTGGTGAACGTGATAAGTGTTTGCCCCTTCATCGTATGAAGCTATGGTAGAATCTACTTTAATAAGAATATCTCTTCGCAACGTAGAGGCTCTATTTGTTACTACATTGTACTCGACAGTACACAAAGATCAACTTCATCCTTTTGTTCAGTTCGAATGGGGATTGACAATACTTAAACAGCCAGTTGTTGTTGATGATGTCATTGTGTTTCCACCCAGAATAGCAAACAAGACCCCAAGACACTCCAAAACTTTCCTAGAAAACCCCAAATCTCTCTTAAAATATCCTCAGCTATCCCGTATACATGTCTGCAATTCAATAAAACGATAAAAACAAATTATAAAGTTTTAGATCTTGTTGACAAAATTAGTAAATTCATGCATTGCATGATTAACCCAGCCTTAATCTCCAAGGGAAAGAAATCTTCCGGTCTTAATACAGTCCAGAAAAGAGACATGATAAATTGAAAGAATTAACTCTTAAATATAAAGCACAAATAAGATTAATGTTTATGTGTTTAATGCAATAATTTTATACGACAAAGAGCGGTACAATTAAGTCAAAATCAAATGGCGTTGCCTTAGTGTTTCTTAAATTCTTTAAATGTTATACTTTATAATGGCAAAAAGCGACATGCTGAATAGGTCTGAACCATAGGACCCTATATTTATAATTCTTAAATTTTTTTTCCGAATATATTATATATTTCTATATTAAAAACTACACGCACACTGTCAAGTGTCAATAAGTCGGTTTTATGTTGAGAAATAACTCGAGGAATGTAAGTAGATTGGAATATATAAGAGAAATTTTGAATTTTACGACGAGTGTGGAATATTGAACCTTCCAAACGGTAACACTGTTTAAGTTAATCTTTGTTATCGAAAATGGAAATATGATAAATGATGAGCACAAATATCAGACGTACTGCCTAAAAAACTTGTAAAGTATGTTAAAAAGGAAGAAAAGAAGAGGAAAAAGAAGAAAGAATACAGGAAAAATGAAAAAGAAAAGAAGTCAAAAAAAGCCTTGAAAAAAGCATATACTCGTTATGTGGCCTGGATATACATGGATAAATGAAAAAAACAACCACAAGACCCTTTCCCAGCAAGAGTATTCAATTATTTTGCAGCACATATATTATTTATTTGTCCATATGTAACGGAAAGTTATTAGTCAGTGTCAAGAACCAGTCGCACGAACGATAATCTTTCGTCATTATGCGGTCCTAGGTAAAGAGCTTTAAAAATTTCTTGGGGTTTCTTAAATTTCTTAAAAATATTTCTTAAATGATCAATGTACTTATTCATACATTGTAGTATGTTTTTGTCCATAATTACAAATGAATATGTAACTTAAGATCAATGGCATGCAAATTTTCATATATTTTAAAGGTTAAAAAAAGCATCACTGAAGGACAGTTGCTCTACTTGCCGAAAATAATTGCCAGGAATAAAAAAAAAATAGATTGCTTCTGCTTTTTAACTGTCTACAGTTGAATCCATATCTTATATATCTTCAACAATACACAAGGCAAGATCGAATACTTCATAGACACCGTTTTAAATTTGGACCCACTATTACGTACATCTTTATTTTCTGCAACTTCTGGTACATGGTTCAATCTACTGTGTGCATTTCATTTTTGGCAAGTAGATTCTATATCATCAATAAATCGGTGCTGACTAGTTTCTAATAATTAACCCGTTTAAGATTTTGGAATTATTTATGGTTAGCTAGTTAAGTAATGTGGAAAAAAGTTCACGTGGGACGTATTGTAAAATTGAGATTAAAGTAGTAAGGTATGTCACGTGGGGTTATATTGTAACATTTAGTAGTAGTAGACTTGGGAGTTGTATACAAAAAGAGGACTAACAATTAATTCATGCCTAATCCGGTTTCATTCCTAAATATTTTTCATATCTTCTTGTGTTAACATCTGACTGCAGATTTGTTTAATGTTGTGTTCAGACATAATCTGAGAGAAAACATTTTGCATTATTCATTTGAATTAAACGGTGCTCATTGGTCTAAAATGTTATTCTGGAATTACTGTAAATTTATTCAAAGGAGCTCTGGACACTGTCATTGTGACACATGAAGACTGGTGACTCCTGAACAAGAGAGATAAAGATAATGTCAAGACTGATGCTAACTAATTAAAACATCCAATAAATGTATGACCAACAAAGCAAACAAAGTAGAGCAGTTGTGCAGTTTTATTTAATGCAATAGGTAGATGCATGCACACATGCATATTGTGTGCAAGCACCAGCATGTTATATACATCACAATCTCAAAGTCCTTAGACGGGTCCTAGGTCAATAGGGGGTGTAACAACTAGTAAAATCTTGCATTCAAGGCATAACTTTAATTCCATTCTTAACAGACTCAAGCATGCAGAGTTGTGCTTTAACATTGATCACAAACATCAAGCATTTCATCCATTCATTCAATTATTAATTATTTCATCAATTCATTTATTCATCTTCCCATCATTTTATTCCAAAACACTTTATGAGGAATGGTGCAATGCAACCTACAATACTGAAGCGACTTCACTAACAGCATTAACAAGACAAATTCAAATTTCTTTGAGATTTTAAATCATTGCCAAAGTAAACTTTTCTTATATCTAACATGGCAAAATATGGAAAGTGATTATAATCACCGTCCACATTATGATGTTGCTTCATTTTTAGAAAAGAGAAAGCCTAAATAAAAAAAATCTGGAAAATGTAAACCGAACTACAGTAATTAAATTATCATTAAAGTATGGCGAATGAAAAAAATGAAGAGAAAGTGTTAGTTGTGCATTTAAACAAATGACAAAAAATGTAACCAGTTTATGAGTTGGAGATTTTCTTCTGCTGAGAAATACGAATGGAATTACTCCTCCATCATTTACTCAGAATAAAACAATGTATTCCTTTTCATTAACCAGTCAATATTTTTTTCCAATCAAGTATCTCAATCCAGTACTCACAAAGTCTGTATGGCTCATTATTAATTCAATGATGTATTTAAAATACTGCAGAAAAAGTAACTAACAGCGAACTGTTGGTTAATCCGTTATTCTCAATATTCAGGACCTTCTAATGCTTATTTTCTTATATTGGAAAGGTTAACTTTGCAGATGAAATAAAATACAAAACAAACAACAGTTTTGGTTGAAATTAAATAATTTTCAGCATAAGCTAAGAAATCATTTATAAAAATTTCAAATTATTGTTCACTTTCTTGTCAACATTTAAAAGGAAACATTTTGGAACAGGAAAATTTGGTTCTTACTTGTACACGCACATTTAAGTATGTTTACACAGACCTATTTAAAGCAAACAGAAAGGATACATACAGCACAAAAACAAATACTGCTAAAAATGAATTTTTCCAAAATTCAAGCTTTCAGATTTCACAATGCCTTATTCCTTTTCAATCCCTTACTTTTATCCAGGTAATATGCAACAAAAATAAAGTACTATCTTTTAAAGAACACTCTGAAAACCTCTTATTATAAACACATCTGTATCACATTCAAAACACATAAGAAAACATTCCAAATCATATCTCTTGGCCAACAACTTTCAAGCCATGAACCAATTGTCATGGAGTTATCTCCCCTTACATGCTTTCTGTACACAGATCATTTCAATCTAGAGAAAATATAAAAATATTTTCCATATCTTGTTGTATTATATGCCAATTTCTTAAGTATGGTAATAACAATATATACAAAATAAATTAAGCAGAGAAATTTGATACAAGCTGATGGCACAGTTACATTAAATAAAGCAACTTTCAAACAGGCACTTTTGTGGCATCTTAAAAAATTATCTACTTAATGCACAGAAACAGAGTAATAAAGAAAAGAGAAGAATTCTTTCATGACTCAAGTTGTGAAATAAATATTAAAAGAATCATTTCAAAGAAAAAGCATACTACATGCAGAAGGTGCATTTCTAACATTAGTGAAATATCAAGAAATTGTGCAAAAATAGTTAACAATCAGGAATGTTTTTTTTTCCAGAATGTAGCAAAAATTCAATGATAAAATCACTGTGAATCGATCATATGGAAATATCAATTATTTTGAATTGTTCTTATCAAAATATAATTTTTTCTGCTCTGTGCATGGGAATTTTATTTGCATGACATTCTCTCAACTCTTTATTTCATATTAAGAAAGCAGATTTTTTTCTAGGAAAATATCTTTCTCATAGAGTACTTACCTGAACACATTAGCATTCATCCCAAATCTAGTTCAACTAAAAATTAAAAATTCTTTTCCATCTATATCACATAGACAAAGAGAAATGTCTTTTCAATTACCTCTCCTTGCCACTGCTAGGTGTCGTCAGTTGTTAAGCTAAGCAAACTTTAATTGAGGATGTTTACATAGTGGGATAGAGGGTCTTTAAGTAATGTGGTTGGGCAAGTATTCTCAGAAAACACCAGAAAACATTTTCTCCTTTGAAAACATTCCCAGATCATATTAACATTAGGAAAAAAGGAACCTATACCTAAGCTAAGCAAACTTTAATTGAGGATGTTTACATAGTGGGATAGAGGGTCTTTAAGTAATGTGGTTGGGCAAGTATTCTCAGAAAACACCAGAAAACATTTTCTCCTTTGAAAACATTCCCAGATCATATTAACATTAGGAAAAAAGGAACCTATACCTACGGTATAATTTCTGGAAGACTGGATTCTCAGTTAATGATAGCTGAATGAGAAGATAGACTGGAAAGGGTTGGAACACCTGGAACCATAATTGTTTGCGAATGTTCATATCATACAAAATCTTCCTAAGTAGATTTATTGTTAAATTGAGAAGATGACTTACCCAAGACTTATCCCATTTGAAAGGGAAGGGGCTATCAGAATTCTCCTGCAATTCTGACCCCTTATTTTATTATTTACGGCACCAGGATTACTGTTGAGCAGGCAATTGCCCTTAACCTCTCCCAAATTCTTGGCCAAATTTCTAGGTCCAGAATCAAAAAGAGTAAGGTGTGCAATTTGTGGTTCCAACTTGATACTAATAGGTTGGTCAGCAGACACTCCCAAAGCACACAAAATGAAATGAAAAGCCAATGGATGATGGGACCAGTCATTATGAATAACCAACTCCCAAAGCACACAAAATGAAATGAAAAGCCAATGGATGATGGGGCCATTCATTATGAATAACCAACTCCCAAAGCACACAAAATGAAATGAAAAGCCAATGGATGATGGGGCCATTCATTATGAATAACCAACTCCCAAAGCACACAAAATGAAATGAAAAGCCAATGGATGATGGGACCAGTCATTATGAATAACCAACTCCCAAAGCACACAAAATGAAATGAAAAACCAATGGATGATGGCGCCATTCATTATGAATAACCAAGTCCCAAAGCACACAAAATGAAATGAAAAACCAAATGATGATGGGGCCAAACCCTTTCTTTTGGAGAATGCTGGCCAGGACCTTTATTCTTCCAGGAATGTGGTGATTTGTACACTATTAAATTGTACATTGATCTGAAGTTGGTAACACCAATGTAGAAAATGCTGAACCAGCACACAAAAAACTGAAACCCGTTTTTAATAGTTTTCATGCTTAAGTTTATCTGATGAGGCAGTTCTCCATCCTATGTTATTATATTGCCATATTATATACCCTGTGAATAAGCAGTGAATATAGGTAAAGCTAGAAGACATTTTTTTGAACAGCTAATTCATATGGAGTATGATTGGCACTTTTTCTGGTCATGTGGTAGAGTGTCTGGTTGCTGCCATTACTGGTTGTGCCAAGGGCATGGCTGACTAACTGGATCCATCACTAAAATCACCATTATATCATTTTTGTGCTGCCCTATGCCCATCGTGGTGGATACAGCACTACAATCCTTGTAGTTGAATGTAGCCAAATGCATGATCATACTGATATATCACTCATTATAATCTCCATAACTGAAACACCTCATAAAAACTGTAACTGCCCAGTCACATCAATAGGTCACTATCGTAAATTCAAAAAATTGTTTTATGGCTATGATGGTTACTCCCTTTACTAATCCAATCTTTGAAGTACCAAAGCAAATGATATTTTTAACTAGCCCCCTCCCTCGCCATTATACTCTTGAAAATGATTAACACTAAAGGGAGATAAACCTTTACCTCTGCTCTCTCTCTTTCATACTGCAGGATTCAAAACTTAAAGACATAAGACTAAAAAAAACAACTCATTTACTGTGACTGTCCTTACAAGGGTACGAATGTTAATCTCTTAATTCATGTAATAATTCGGTTCCATTACTGAACATACAATAGTGTCAGATAAATGGAACCAAATGCACAATTCAACATGCTCATGGAAGGAAAATATGGGTCATTATGACGTAAGTTTGCCAGTAGTGTAAATGTTTCTAAAGTTCAATGAATTCTTCAGAGTTAATGAGTTTATAATGTCTCAATGAAATTAAGCTGGAAAAATGAAAATTATTAAAAAAATACTGTTGAAAAATGGCTGCCTATACCCTTCATATGCTTTGCAGCCAAGACAAGAAGCTTAGTGGTTATAATTGTGATGTTAGAAATGTAACTTCTGCATGAAATGTACGATTTCCTGAACCTAAAATCATAAAATTTAAATTAACTGACATAATGCCCACACAATAAACAAAGTAACTGGCTGCCAAATAGCTTGTTCAAAATCAAACATATCAAATACATCAATTAAATTGTATAAGATAGACTCAGTTTAAAAATTTACATAAGAAATGTAACATATATGCATATGAGATTGAAAGCCCTTTTCAGAATTGAAACATGTTTCATCACTTATGTCTAAATACTACTGCATACATGTATATTTCCAACTGAAATCTAAACTTCCACGGTTTAGTTTCAACAAAATTTTTTATTGCCACCATATGATACCATGAGATTGAGTGCAAGTTTTAAAAACTTGAAATTCCCTATGTATTTTATTGTCACAATGTAATACAATGAGACTGGCACAAGTTCTAACAACTTAAACTTCAATATGTGACAATATTATAGATTTTCACAATTAATATTTTCATTGCATATATACTCACTTGTAAGTCAAGTTCAACATCAAACTGCACAGACCTTATCTGCCAACCCATAAAAGACCAGAAGATCAGGGCCTATGTAGTTTGGTCTACTGATTACTCCCAACAAACTGCAAAAACCTAGACCTGTTGGCACAGTCCTGACAAATCTAGGTCTGTGCAGTTCAACTTGTAAATGAGTATACAAAGTAATTATCACAAATCATCTGAAAACAAATCTTCATAATAACAACTGGTTCAATGACTGAATCACTGAAAAAAAAAAGGAATGCAACTAATGGCAATTTACAACCTTGTTATACTTTCTCTGGCACATAAGGTTGATTGCAATGATGATGACAAACTTTTGACTCTATAAGCCCTTTTATCCTGCAAACAAGCTATGCTATTTTGCTTAGTGAAATGAAAATAAAAAGTATTATTTTCATGCCTTAGTTTACTGATTATTCTTTTCAATTATATATATATATATATATATATATATATATATATATATATATATATATATATATATATATATATATATATATATATATATATATATTTGCAATACAATTAGATCTTTACTTACTTTACTTACTCATTTCTCAGGTCCTTTACTCCCACTGTAAAAATGTGTAAAATCCCAAACTTGCCTTCATTCAAGCTAAACTGCAAGGAACAACATGTGCCTTGCAATTCAATGTGATTTTATAAAAAGAAAGTAGTTCATTATTCTGCAAGTGATAACTGTTGTACCTATATCTTTAAAATGTAACCCATCAATCTTCAGTAACGGATATGCCATATATCCACTAGTTGAACAAAACTGCATCAAGTGCATACACATGTATGATAATCATCCATTGATGCAATCATTTAGCCACTTCCATCAATGTAACTTCATAATACCAGATGCCTAATATTGATGATTGTTACAAGGGGGAAGGAAATTAAAAAAACTGATGGCTTTGTTATTGATAAAGCTTGCCTTTAACAGCAGCTGAAAAAGCAATGGCTGGAGAAAGGGATTTTAGAGTCAAATGTATTTGGCACACAAGCTTGTTTACATTTCATTGTAAATAACTTCAATTCTGATATTTTACTTTTGATACGAATTAAAACTTTTGATATGAATTATATGCTATGATAATATTGCATACATGCCAAGTTTTCAGAAAATTAATCCGGGAGATTGTGTTCATAATCAGGAATATTGGGTCCAAAATCTTGGAGATTAGCATAACGATGACTATTTTTCTTATAAGTTTAAGTGCGAAAGTGCAGATCGTACCATAACTATATAAGTAAAATAACTAAACTGGTTAGAGCCCAATTCTCATCACATACCAATTGTGGCCATATTAATTACTTGCGACCGTGTGCAAAGTATTGATTCCTGTTTAAAAAATAAAAATAGTGATTATAGCTGACAAGCCCGATTGCAAAAAAGCATCCCGTAATTATCATTACCAGAGTTATTATTATTATGGGGAGAATTGGTATGCGACATGAATTGGTCTCTAATAAGCAATGAATAATAGCTTCGGAATTAGTTGTAGGAATATGCATCAATTTTTATGTTTGGTGACTCACCTACGGTGGAGCGCACTACTTACTCTACAACAGCAAAAGCCGATGATATTCTGATCGTGATGTGTCTCCTTCCACTGCCAAATTGCTCTATGTGAGCCAAAGTAGTTCAGAAAATAATTCTCAATGGGAACGAATTATATCAGAGGTTTATTTCTCGAATTGATGAATTGATGGAAAAGGCAGAAAACATTCCAACTGTAATAATTTGATTGTGTGGTTCCCTGACCTCTCTATTCCATTACTCTTTAGAGTAACGGAGTAGAAAGAGGTAAGCAAATTAGACCAGTAACTTGATTGATGGAATACAGTAGTCATTAAAAGTGTATTGAATGTTGTTTTAGCTGGAAAAGCCTATGCAGCTGGAAAAGCCTATACACCAGGGGTTTTTTCCGGAGATCTTGTCAGTAAATTTGTAGATCAAAAGATGGGATCGAAAATCAAAAGACTCCCGGACAAATCATCGGAGACTTGGCACATATGATATTGAAAGTATTGAACATATGAAAATCTTTATAGCTGGAATAGTATAAACAACAATATCCCTGGTACAAGGGGGACAACTCCAGAGCAAACATTTTCAATATAATGATTGCTGGATTCATGGCAAATACAGAAGCATTACTTGCCTTAAAGATTATATAACACATTTCCCTTCTTGTTACTTCTTTCCACAGTTCAAAATTACATGAATTTACATTATTTAATGTTTTAATTAATTTTTTTTTACTTTTTGCATTTTACTATTTTTATTCTTAGTTTTTATCTTTTGCTATTTTTATTGAATATTTTGAATGCAACTACATTTATATAGGACTTTTTTTTTTAAAAAAAAATTACCACTGTTCAAATTCCTGTTTATTTTTATAATTGAAAATCTTTCCTTCCTAATTTACAAAAAAAAAGATACTTTCAATCCTTCTGCCTTTTTGTGGGAAGTTCACTTTTTGTACCCAGGTTATGCTGAATTAGACAAAAATTTTAAATAATAAAACTGCTATTATCACAAGATTTGGTACCCACAAATTCAAAATTTTGATTGTCAAGTTTACTTGTTTGTAATAATATACAAGCTAATTTACTACATCTGAAAGTAACCAAATGGATTTTTGTTTGCTACAGACCAAAAATTAAAATAAACAAATATCCGGCTATTTAAAAAACAGATGCCTTTTCGCATCAGTGGCATCTTAAAGAATGCAAGTTAAAAATAAAAAAACTCATAGTATTGCATACAAGTTATTTTTCACGAATGCTAAATTTAAAATCTGGCTATAAAATGATGATTGGATTAAAGATCAAAGGAATGCACCAACTACATTAAGGTGTGATTGGGTTGTTCTTACTAGAGTTATTTCCACATTACCTGCACTCAAGATATAAAAAACCAAAAGTAAAATTTGAACAGGAAAGTTAACATGCATCAACCTACACATACCTGATCTCCAAAATGGACTCTTCCAAACAAAGCTTTGACCTCATCATCATTTTACAGCCATTATCATTGTCAAAAGTTTCATATTTACAAAGACTGATTCTTAGTGATAGGTGCTTATTAAAGACTCCATGATAAACTATCTATAGTTATTTCTTGTAATTTATTTATTCATACAAAGAACTATTTTCTTGTTAAAAATTAGCAGTGTTTTGTTTATCGGAACAAGCTAAATTTTTTAAAACATAAAAAAATAAAATCTGTATGAAGCTTCTGGTCGACTGAAATTGAAATTATGATTCAATTTGACTTCATAATTGAAATCGAATTTATAATTGAATACTAAATTGTATTTAAATTTGAACTTATCACTGAATTTGAAATTATCCTTGAATCTGAATTTATAAACACTGATGATATTTAGGATTTATGAAGTCTCAACATATCACCATATTGTTACTTTAAGAAACTGTAACTTTATAAAAATTATGTAAAATGACAACCAATAACAATTTTGTGACAATGGGACACAGTTTTAACTTACAGATAGAGATTACAAAAGGTCTACACAAGAATAAAATGATGTCAAAAAGATCAGCAAAATCAATGAGCATTATGTCCAGATGGAAAATGAAAGCAAATATGACATTTTCAAGTAACAGAAATAATAGATCTCTTTAAAAATACCCATTGCAGTATAATCATATAATTTTAGCAAGGTCTTATTTGGTTTAGTGATCTGGAAAGCTTGCACACATCTCATCTCTGCACGAGTTCGAGTCTTGGATCTACTTACATGGGTATACAAGAAAGCTTGCCAGTAGATTCCCACTAGTCAGTAGATTTTACAGGGGTTTACCTGGTTTCCATTAAACTCTGCCAACAGTAATGCTTTTACACTTAGCCTCAGACACATTGTATTATATATCACAATTTGTACTGTATTTTTATTGCAAATATATAGAAGTATACTTTATCATACTAATCCTTTTACTTGATATTATCTCAAGCTTTTCAAGTGAGTGGGTCAAGAGAAGAAACAAGAAAAAATATACTTCAAACATATTTTTTAAACAGGTAACAAATGTCATGGTCTTATGCAGATCATTTTCAATTATACCTAAACTTGCAGAAATGGCTTTGGGAAGGATTGATTCCATGACCTGATTACCCTGTAGGTAATTTGGTATCCTACAATAAAAACAATAAAAGTGACTTTGTGGTATAATTGTTTTTGGAAGAACCTGCACTTTAGTGCACTTCACATAAAATTTATTAGCCAACTTGATTCAAAATCAACATTTAACTTGTTTCTTTCATTTTAAATGAACAAAAGCACTGATGCTGAGATTATGTTTACCCAATAATAAAATTTTAAAAACCCACAAAAAAACAAATATCTTTTAGTACAACTTGAATTGACCTGTCAAGCATATTGGATGTCAATCAACTACTGCATAAAAGACATTACAACTGCCTGCTAATCAGTCTAATCATTGAGCTAGTATTTACTGTTCACCTTTTGCATTTCGTCTAGGCATGTTCAGGTTTGTTTAGTAGTCTCACAGAACAGTCACCTATGAGGCTTTTGCTATATTATAATTTGCTATCTCCAATCATAACCATTTCAACATCTCTTGTGTAATTTCATTGAAATTTTCATTACCACAAACATTTTTTGACAAATACCATATTTATTCGGAGGAGAAACACCTAATTTGGATGAAAATATATATGATGAGCAGGCAGAGTTTATCTTAGAGGTCAATTATGTTCTTCCTTTGTATCATGTCACCAATGTGGTATTACAAATCTGTAGCCTTCTTATTAATGAACTTTTAAGTACACAGTACGTATATAAACTTTGAAGTGCATGTGACGGTGCAAATCCTGTCTGTCTGTTCTCGTTTTTTCACTTACATGTGTACTGTGATAAGTTATTATACATATTCCAAGAAAGGTAACTCTATTGTTCCACCAATATCACTTTAGTTAATTTTTGTGATCAGTATGACAATTTATGCTGAATAAGCCCTAAAATTAATTAATTTCTTCTTTGAATTACTTTAAAAATCTTAACCAACTTTTCATTTCATCCATCTCTCTCTCTCTCTCTCTCTCTCTCTCTCTCTCTCTCTCTCTCTCTCTCTCTCTCTCTCTCTCTCACACACACACACACACACACACACACACCAATTACAATACGTTGCCTCCAAATCCAAATGTGGGCACTAAATCTTAAGCCCTTAAAAATACTTGTATTGGATAGATTACTTTCCAAAAGACCAGGCACAGAAATCTACAATGACATCTCTGTAAAGCTTTTAAACCAAACTATTAACACAGAATGATAACCTGATGACACCACCAACAATAAAGTTATATCTATGTCTTGCCCTCAGCTAAATGCAGGCTTAACACAAATCATCTGTTTATTAAAGTTAGTACAAAATATGATATCAAATTATAAAACATCACATCATTATTGTTACATAACAACATTTGAAGATTGCAAGATAAAAATGTTTTTCTGCTTTGAGCCCCTATTTATTTGTATAACCAGTATTATGTCATTCCTCCTCAGTATTTAAATAACAAATCTGCTTCTGGTGCTCGCATCAAACCCGAGACCTGGAACTCCAACTGATATTTGCAATAATCTATACATCTGAGCAAACACAATGCATGTAACATTATAACAAAAAGGCAATAACTGTCTTACTGATGTCACACAATTTAACATGAAAAGGAGATCCTGACAAAGTGTATTTTAAGTTTTAAAGCTCTATTAATATGTAAAAATAACTATAAAAAGTTAAATAGCACTCCAGTATTAAAAACTCCCATTGTACACGCACCAATACTTAGAAGGCTGAGAGAATGTATGAACAAATAACACTGTCTATTAACAGTAATATTAGTATTGTGCTAATAACATAATATAGAAAATATATGAACTGAAGACATTGAGTGAACAACCTTAATAACCAATTGGCATCTGACCATAATCTAATGGTCAGCCATATTTGAAAGTCAGTGTGAGCGAGTATGGCAGCAGCTTGATATTGTCGCATGTACATGACTGACATTTTGTGCCTCTTTCAGCTACAAGCAAGACCTTTCAGTCAGCTGACCATCATGTCCATACCGAAGTGGCATCATTGAGTTCTGACCATTCAAAAATTTGATATCAGCAATAAATATCCAGCATCCTAAGTCCAGAATCACAAATCCATGGAAGGTAATTAGAAACGAAGCCTGTGCTATGAAATCCCTGTCTGCATTTGATCATACTCCAATATCAACTGCTTGATATGAGCGAGTTTTCCATGCAAAAATTCAAATCGTTTCTTTTGTTCAACATACTTTGGGTCACTTTTCTGAAGATGGTATTCTTTGCGTATCCTGTCTTTCAAGTTCTGAAATAGAAAAGAAAATTAGCATACTGAGTAATAAAATTTTGAGCAATTTTCTAGCACTGCTATAACATCATCCACCATAAGTAAGAAGTTATTATCAACAACATGAGGCATTTGTCTTATACTGCCCCATTTGGCCTACAAAACTTAACTGCTTACTGTTTTACTCAGTAAGATAATGTAGCATTATAACAAAACACCTTTGGAAAAATATGTAACCAATTGTTTATTTTGTCTATTTTACCTACTTAACTTATCTTGATAAATAACAAGAAATATTGAAAAGATGAAATAATCATTTGCACATACACTTGCTCATACTAAAAGTCACTCATGTTTTTGATGATATAAACCCATTTACTAAACTTTACAGAAATCAAATGAGAAAAACAATTATAGGTTGAGCAAGGTAACAAGTTCAACCATTCAGGTGCAAGTTATTTCATTAATATATCCTATTACTAAAGTCTGATGAAAATGAGATAAAAAAAAAAATTTGTCTTAAAGAGTTGCAACAAGTTGAGATGACCTCATCCATATGCATTGTTATTGATTATTATCAAAATTGTCAAGATCTTGATAACAAAAGCATTTTCCAAGCTTTATCAAAATTTATAAACATAAGCATTAATTAAATGTGGTCAAGATCATTATAACATAAGCAGATGTTCCAAACTTTATTAAAATTGGACCGGAAATGCAAGCTCCAGACTGGTCACAAGATCAGCCAATCCGATACAAGATGACATTATCAAAGCCTCAATGCCACCATTTACATGTATCATAAATTTCTCCATTCTTCCAATGTAACTCAAGTTTGGAAGGAAGTAAATGATTTATTGAAAGAGTTATCTGATGACATTAACTCTCTTAAAAATAATCACGCTATTAGGTATGAATAATGTTCAAATAGGTCAGACAGACAGACAGAGGCAGGAGGGAAGGGGGAGAGAGAGGGAAGGAGAGGGAGGGATAGATAGATAGACAGACAGACAGACAGATAGATAGACAGATAGATAGATAGATAGACAGATAGATAGATAGATAGATAGATAGATAGATAGATAGATAGATAGATAGATAGATAGATAGATAGATAGATAGATAGATAGATAGATAGATAGATAGATAGATAGATAGATGGATAGATAGTTTTTGACAATACCTCATAAGCTACTGTCCCCTTGGGGGTATTTCTCATTAAAACTTCCAACTCTGCAAATTTCTTTGATACCTTTTCTACATTAGCATGAAGTTCTCTATACTCTTCATACTCATTATTGAAGTCAGCTTTGTATACATGTCGCTGCTCTTGGTTCACTATTCTTGTGTATTTGCTGCAAATAATAAAAATACTCCCTGATACATACCATATCACATACTATCAACTTTGAATACATGTGGGGCCAAAAGTAGTCTAAAGCACTCACCTTTACAGATCATTGCCATCTCACCTATGTCTGCGTGTGGTTTGAATCTTGGGCTCGGCCAATGTGGCTATGTGAGAAAGCTTGCCGGTAGCTTCTCATGGGTCAGTGGTTTTTTTTCCAGGGGTTTCCCTGGGTTCTTTCTCCACCATACTGGCTGCCATGTATAGCCTATCATGTGCTAAAAAATGATGTTTAACCCTACTTATATTTACCATATTGCTTAACATACTTTCATATCAGAGCCTATCCTCTGCTCTGTCTGTGTTTGTATGTGTGTGTGTGAGAGAGCGATTTTGATTTTTAATGTAGTTTTCAAAAATGTTTCAGTCATATTACTACAATGTCTGCAGTATGACAGTTAATACACTGGCATATTAGAGCCTCTGTTCTGTGGGTGTGTGTTTGGTGTAAACCAAGGACATTCCTGAGATTACACACCAACATACAGAGGACACACCTCCAATTGAGGATGTCCTTGGTTGGAAAAATGGTAAAATTTTGCTTCTACCAACTATTTTAGCCTAGAATAACATAACATCATGATTTGTAGGAAGGTCCCCATTTACAAGCTTGGTGCTTGTTTGTGATTTTCCAAAGCTGGTGATACACATGCCCAAAACCATGTTCTCGGTTACTCGGAAAAGTTGTAGAGAGATCTCCGCTATCAAATTACACATTGCAAAAACGTATTATCTCCCTTTAGATCCAAGCATTACATACCAACTATTTATCTAAAGTATAAGAAGAAGAGATGGTACATATAACAGTCCCTGGTATTTTTTAATATTTCATGTATGTGAGACATTAGTGTTGGGAAACTCATGATACATTCATGCCATACACATCCAATACATTCCAATACATGCCTATAAACATCCATTACATGTACATAAGAAGTACATCAAAATACCATGGAGATATGCATCAATTCATTGCAGAGTTGTACTAAAATTGCCTTATTATACAAACCATCTCTAAAGTTAAAACATCCTGTTTGCAGTAAGATTTTACACACATAAAGATATTGAAAAGATATCCGTGATATGCAAAATTTATGTTATGATTATTAAATGAGCTATATCCACCCCTATTTCATCGTTTGCCTACTTAGTATTCAAACAGGACAGAACACATGTGAATCCATTGAAAAATCCTGTTAAAGTGAGATCAAATTATCCCTAATTGAATTTGGAAGTTACACACAGAACTTCAGTAAATATACAGAAAGATAAATATATTATATAGAGGTGAAATATTTATCATCAAGATGATCAGTCCCAAAATGAAAAAATTACAGCAATGTGTTTTCATTATTGCGCTCTTAAGACCTGCACTATCACAAGCAAGCAATCAAAAAATGTTTAATGCATTCAATGTTCTTGTAAATGTATATACTTGCTTCATTTAGTGATTTGATGACTTTGCTTAAAATATCAATGATTATGTTTGTATCAATAACAACACACAAAATGTAATGTAGATCTTACCTTTTTTTGGTCAAAAAGTGAATAGTCATTGCCAATACATTAAGTTCCCTGCCATAAATGCTGAAATCCAGCCAAATGGTATTGTTACATGCCACAGATATTTGCTTTAACGAGCAGTGTCAAAACCTGGTGAGATTCCACTAAAAGTCATAACTTTACCCCAAATTTCCAAAGATTTCTATACATCTTCAGCTGTAAATTAGAGAGTCCCACATGTCCATTCTATACATAATGTAAATTTGGAATATGTGCATTTGATTATAGCACACTGTTCAAGGAATTCTTAGATTTGTGTGATTTCTTGTCTGATTGGAAATCAGTGCAATGGAGTATGTGCATTTGGTTATAGCGCCCTGTTCAAGGAATTCTTAGATTTGTGTGATTTCTTATCTGATTATTTGAAATCAGTACGATGAAGATATCTAAAATAATTAGCCAATTAAGAGCAAACTTCATGGAGTGAAGTGTTAGTTAGTTTCCATGATGCCATGGTTCACTTGTAGTTAATTCAGGTCATGAATTCAGGTCATATGCATGAGTGTCCCTGGAGAACCATAGTCCCTATTAAAATCTAGTGGTGTATACTGTTGGTGTGACTGCAGTGGCAGTATTTACAGTAGGAGGCCGGTAAATGACACAAAGGCATAAACAAGGTGGAAAATGTGATGCAGTTAACTGGTGTAATGTGCCTTGAAGCCATGAATTGACTGGCCTAAGGAAGGCCTAGTTAAAATATTTCCCTGTGTTAGGGGACAGTTGCAGTTAAATTTATACGGTGTGAACTGCTGACAGTAGGGAAAGTTGATGAAGAAAAACAATGTAGATGTGCGGCTGATAGATATTTGGCAAGTTGGGTGATATGTGGTCTTGCATTGATTAGAATAAAATTTATTTATAGAATGAATGTCGGGTTTTCTAATTTACAAATGAAGTTGTATAGAAGTCTTTGGAAGTTTGGGGTAATCTTATGACTTCTAATGGAATTGTGCCAAGGTTTGACATGGCTCTGTCAAGCAAATATCCCTGGCTTGTAACAATAAATCATTGATATTTTTTCTGTCTGTGTAAACATGTCATCATTGTCCATTATGTCTGCAGTCTCTATTTTCTCAGCAATTACTTGCATTCTTTGTATTCATATTTGATTATATATGTTCAAAGATATCTTCTTGTGAAACCATTAAAAACAATTATATCAAATTCACTCATACTACCAACAAGAAAAATCAGTTTCAGATTTAATGAATTATATGATGGTTTATGATTTAGTAGAATAGTTTCATGTCATATATAAATTATTCTTGATATTATCAATTTATGCACACTTACAATATAACAATACATGTTTTGACACTTGAGTATATTAACAATCCCAGTACTGTGATTCTGTCTAAACACATCCATGAACAGTATGTAATCACCAACCTGCCATACTGTTGTATGAAGTAACAATTAAAGACTGATGCCTTGCTTAGAGCTGGGATAATAATAATGAGATTGGCCTTTTATTCTGGAAATGGTTAAAGATATTTCTGAGATGAAAAAAAATTAAAACAATTATGTTAGAGTGCACCAACCCTCTTAGTCTGAACAGTTCATTTGCGGCTTAATAATGTTGTCTCTTCATTTTCATTTCACAAGACAATGAATGTCACAGCTGGCCATGACGTCACATTGTCTACATTTTCCATGTTGTGATCAATAGTTATGTGTTTCCTTAGTTTGCATATATTATGCAGAATATTTGTGTAAACATTTGCATACTCACTTGCATTGCTAACTTTCATATTCATCAGGACTGATAATACAGTTTCCTCTGCCAAGCACTGGGGTATTATGCCATAGACATGTGGCATGATGTCCCACCCAGTCACATTATCCTGACACCAGGCCCAGTAGCCTAACATTAACCTCTTAATGTTGAGCACTTAGCGAGGCAGCAATTAGTACCATATTTAGAAGTCTTTGGTATCTTTGGTCTTTGAAATCTCCTCTGCTTTTTTAAACCCATGTCTACCATAAAGCTTAACAGATTGACAGATCTGAGTCTGTTGTTTGTAAACTCAGTTCCATATGTTTCAACAGACTGACAGATCTAAGTCTGTTATTGTAAACCCAATACAATATGACAACAGATTGACAGATCTGGGTCTGTTGTTTGTAAACCCAATACAATTTGACAACAGATTGACAGATCTGAGTCTGTTGTTTGTAAACTCAGTTCCATATGTTTCAACAGACTGACAGATCTAAGTCTGTTATTGTAAACCCAATACAATATGACAACAGATTGACAGATCTGAGTCTGTTGTTTGTAAACCCAATACAATATGACAACAGATTGACAGATCTGAGTCTGTTGTTTGTAAACTCAGTTCCATATGGTTCAACAGACTGACAGATCTAAGTCTGTTATTGTAAACCCAATACAATATGACAACAGATTGACAGATCTGAGTCTGTTGTTTGTAAACCCAGTTCCATATGGCTTAACACACTGACAGATCTGACTGTTGTTTGTAGAACAGTTCCATATAGCTTAAGAGACTAACAGACCTGAGTCCTTGTTATTTCTAAACCCAGTTCCATAGAGCTTAAGAGACTGACAAATCAAACCTCTGCTATTGTAGACAAACTTCACAGCATACACCATGATACAGACAAAAAAACATATATCTGTTTCAATGTTTACTTGCAAATACTAACTCAACTGCAACATTCAAATAAAAGAAAAGTAAGTTTTCTAGTCTGACAAAACCCAATTTGTAACATTTTTCTTGGTCTGTCCTAACTCAAAGTGTGTCTAGATAATTTTCTATTGTTTGATATTGACCCAATGTGCGCAATTTAGCCTACTCTGACCAAATGGGTATAATTTTCCTTAATTACCATAACCTAACATGTAGAAATTTAATTATCTCACCTGGTCAATGGATTGGGGATAGTTGTCATGTGCTTCCATGGAATGATTAAAGCAATGAATCATTACCTTGACAATTGTAGACTGAACACCCCACCCCCATCATGATGTGGTATGCAATCTCAAAAGGCTTTAGAGTACTTCGACAAAAAACAAAAAGCCATGGAAAATAAATACACATATATGTGTTTCATGATATATACATCTATGTTTTGTTACTCAGCTACATAAAACTACCTACTAGTCCTGGGTCTGCCTATGACATACATATGCCCATTCTAGGAGCATTTGGTATCGACTTTGACGATGGGAACCCTTGGGTCTGCCTCTAACCAAGGTATGCCAATTCTAGGGATATATGGTAATGACCTGGACAATGGGAGCACTTGAGTCTGCCTCTGACTAAGGTATGCCATTTCTAGGGATATTTGGTAGCAACTTGGATAATGGAAGCCCTTGGGCATGCCTCTGACCATACAAGGGACAATAGGAAGTGACTTGGACAATGGGAGCCCTTGGGTCTGCCTCTGACCAAGGTATATCCATTCAAGGGACAATTGGAAGTGACTTGGACAATGGAAGCCCTTGGGTCTACCTCTGACCAATGTATGCCCATTCAAGGGACAATATGAAGTGACTTGGACAATGTAAACCCTTGGGTCTGCCTCTGACCAATGTATGCCCAATCTAGGGACAATTGGTAGCAACTTGGACCACCATACACTTGTTCTGGCCACATGATAGTTACTTGGACAACTTGAGCTCCTGTGTCTGCCTGTCCTATGTATGCCTTACTTGGACCCATTTGGTAGTGACTTGGACAATGTGAACCATTGTGTTTGCCTCTAACATAGGTAAGCCTGTCCTTCGGTCATCTGGTAGAAACCTGGACAATGTGAGCCCTTGAATTTGCCTCTGACCTATGTATGCCCATTCTAGGGACATTTGGTGGTGACTTGGACCAATATATTATTATTATTATTATTATTATTATTATTATTATTATTATTATTATTATTATTATTATTATTATTAACAGATTCATTTTAATATACCCTTCAACTAAATCATAACATAAATGCATTTGTTGTTCCGTCCTAAAGTTATGTTCCACAAATATTAACCTATCCTGCTAATTTTGAATTCATCCTATAAATTAAATTAACACTTTTCAAGAAATTCAATAATCTTCATTTGTTTTGTGTGCCATGACAAAACACTAATTTCACTACTAATGACATACAATATGACAAAAAAAGATTACCGATTCTTTGTTTTACACAGCTAGTATAATTAACCTTATAAACAGCTATTCACACTTCATCCAATGTCCAGATTAACCAGTTCATCAGCTCATCACGAGCAAAATACAAATATTTTTGTTTTACAGACATGTGATTAATAGGAAAAAAAAATCCAATACTCAATGCAGTTATTATTAGTAATAAATAAAGTGAAACTTTATGCACCTTCATAGCCAATTGTTGTAAATATTTAATACAACCCTTATAACCCTAATGAAAAATAATGCAACTCACATCTTGGTTCAGAAATTAAAAAGTTTCCATCTTAGATTAAGTGAGTACTGATAATTTTTCCTTGTTTATTGAGTCTAAGCAAGTGTCTGTGATCAAGCAGGGAGTTTTAAAATAACTCACAGGATACAGCTTGCTAAAAGAGAAAAAATCTAAAAAAATTAGTTTAAAATAATATTTAAGAAATGGAGTAATGTATAGATGAATATATTAAACTATACAAGTCAGATTTCACAAAAGTTTAGTTCCATTTCTGTTTCAACAACACAGCAACTTTTTTCTCACCATCATACAAAGGATTTGTTATGACCCTTTCTCCTAATGATACAAACTGCTTCACTTTCACAATTGACATAGACACCTTTAAGTTACTCTAACATTGTGACTACAGTACAATGAATACAAGTGAAATAAGAAATGCCTTACACATTCACCTGACATGCTTTTATCTACTTCATAATAGATTAATGCTTTCTTCATGAAACTAAAGTTTAATTGCTTATACAAATCAAGACAATGTTTATAAACTCCACTAAAAGCAGTATGAACATATTACTTTGCGAATTATGATCACCTATTGCATAAAGCAGGTAACTATTATATACATGTTTTTTAGTATTGGAAATTTGCTTGGGGAAATGAGAATGGCATCTAAATGTTCCAACAGGTTTAATCCATTGCCCACCCCATACTTACATGAAGTGCTTGCTAATTTAAATGTGGGATCATCCTTAAAACTATGTCCTTATTATGTAACTAAATTACAACATTCCAACTACATTTAATTATGTTTGAACATGCATCCTATACATCTAATACAGGTCACTGTGACCGCTCATTATGCAAAGTTTCCTTTAATGGGGATAATTGACCTTCAAAAGTGTTATTACTATTATAATCCTCATTAGATTTGCAATCTTGTGGCTAATAAAACAAAAATTAAGATATACATCAGAATTTAATTGTCTCTGCTGTATTGATTCTGAAACAAACTGAACTACTGTGACTAAAGTCCATGATTGGATAATATTTTTAAATTCAAACTGCTGTCAGTTACTGTTAAAATCTATTCTTTAAATGATTAATTATACAAGAATATCTTATCATATTTATCCCATTATAAGTCTGCAAATTGATGACAACTTTCAGGATCCTAATGTTCAACAATCTAAGCATGATTTTATGTACTATTTACAACAGCTGAATTGCCTCAAGTACCATCAACTGCAATGCACAGCTGATACCTGTAATGGCCTGGAAGATAATCTCAAGCTTATCGGAATAACCAAAAGCAGAATACTGTCAGCATGAATATATACACATCAATGGAATCTTGCCTGATTAACATTTAACTAATAACTCTGAAACTCCCTACTGTCAGAACTCTAATGCATATTGTAAAATGTTTAATATCTATATCAACATACAATTCTCTTTTCTTACTATGCTACTCAAATAATGGTGCCCTAATGGAGACCGCTCCGCTAGCTTAATGGTTAGAGCATCTACCTTGGATGCTGAAGGTCACAGGTTTGAACCCCAGCCCAGTCATACTAAAGACTTATACAAATGGTACTGACAGCTACCTCGCTAGGTGTTCAGCATCAAGAGGTTAGTGTTAGGACTAGTCAGCCTGGTGTCAGGATAATGTGACTGAGTGGGACATCATGCTACATGTCTATGGAATGAGGCCCTATGGCTAGACATCACTACGAACTGCCATACTGCAGACATCATAGTTATATAACTTTAGAAATTTTAAAGATAAGTTAAAATTTTAAATAACACACACACACACACACACACGATTCCGAAATTTAACTCCACATTCTAGGTTTGAAGCATGATGCAGTTGTCCTATTGTAGAACTATATCATGAGAGGTGGTCCAGATTTAACCCTGTTATCTTTTAACTGCTAATGACTAGGAAAAATGACCATAACAAATAACTAGGATTGTATTGTCTTGAATGTCTGCATGTCCTTAGTAACTAATATAAGGTATATAGCCTTGACTTTTTCTTCATTCCATAGCATTTCCACATTATCTCAAATCGAGAGTCACATTTGTTCTCATCTAAAGAAAATGGAAACAATCTCTCCAGCAGGCAATGAATCAGTTTTTTGAAACTTTTAACTTCAAATAAAATAACCTTCGTCTTTTTTGAATTTTACATCTTCTATTCAGATTCCTGAATTTAGATCAAAGTTCTAGTTCCATGTATCATCTCTCTACATAAAAAAACCACATGAAGAATTCACACTGTACAATGGCATCAATAAGTCTATTTAATGCCCAAACATAACAGAATTCAATTGTGCTTAAATCTGGTTTAGTGTAGAAATAGTTGCTGGAAACTTTGGTTTCTTGGACATGTGTAGATTTAAAAAAAAAACACCTTTCATTACTGACAGGACTGCTCTGATGACCTAAGTGGTTAGAACATCCACTTTGGATGTGGTAGGTTGCAGGTTCAAACCCTGGCTGAGTCATAACAAAGACTTATAAAAAAGGTTCTAGCAGCTGCCTCACTTGGCACTCTGCATTAAGAGGTTAGGACTGGTGTGGGACATGATGCTACATGTCTGCCAGACATCACTATAAACTGCCACACTGCAGACACTGTAACATTATGACAATTTTTAAAAGCTACATTAAAAATCCAAATCTCTCTCTCTCACACACACACATACACGCATGCATGAGCACGACATGAACACAATACTAATCCACTCTAAGTCACAATAGATAATGCAGTCAAGCTAACATAAAATGAAATTCCAACTATAGTTTAATAACATTACTGTAATGACAGTGTATCGAACGATAGCAGAATGCTGCAAAAAAAAAATAAAAAGTCCTCTGAAAACCCTAACTCAGTCCCCTAAGAGCAATGAACTGTAAAAATGTTTTTATTCCAGAATTCAAAGTTCTTTGCAACCTATCACTTATCAATGTTGTAAAAACATCTTGAACAATTTACTCTAAAAAACGGCAGGTCATCTAGCCTGGGTACTGGTGATGGTTGTTATTGGCGCTGTGGTGCACTCTCCTGGAGGTCCATCGGTTGTTATTGGCGCTGTGGTGCACACTCCTGGAGGTCCATTTTGATTTATGCCCCTATGGAGTGCTGGAGAGACTGTCCACATGTGGACTCGAATTCGCGAAACAATGAAATTAAAGCCCTGTGCCATTTAAATATATCTGTATCTCTCTTCCAACCAGGAAGTAGGTGCCTGGGAAGCATTCCAGCATATCTACACCATTTGGTGGCCGTAGGATAGTCTGGATAGTGTTGGAGGTCTGTGCAATTCCACTAGATTCCTGAATAGTCCACAAGGTTTTGTGAATATGGTTTATGTGTCTAAAGTGCTGACAGCTATCAAAACCACTTGTGCTTGTGCAATACTTGCAGGTGTGACATCTCTCTTAATCTAAGACTGGGCAGGTTGCAGATCTTAGCATTTGTAAATACAATAATTCTCAAGTTCCAGTGGAATGTCAAGTTACCTGTAGACTGTTGCTCTTTATATCTAAACAACATGTATTGACTGATATATTGTGATGCTAGAGTCACAAATGATGAATATATTAGTGCTCTGCACAGTAAACTGGACACAGATTTACACTGTCAATATTATTGTAGCTCTGAATCGGATGATGATGCATCATAACGTGAAAATATCACAACCACCCTTAGGATTTGCCAAAACCTCTCCATTTGGAAGGGTTGTTTTTTTAATAGAGCTAACTTCTATATTAAATTTTACATTATAGTCTGCGTATAACCCTTTCCCTCATAGAGTGTATGGCTTTTTTTAGCCCCTCGATACACATGTAGCAAAGTTACACAGTATAGTCCACTTCGCATAGGCCTGTGAAGCAGAGAAATGTATGTTTAACAGCAATTTTAAGCATTTTACGTTTTTGGTATATATATATATATATATATATATATATATATATATATATATATATATATATATATACACACACATGTATGTATGGAAAGATTTAAGGGTAAATACAGTCATTATAGCTGTATAATTATTTTGTATGTGCTTTAAATTCTTGAGAGAACTCATTCACTATCAAATCAGTGAAGCTGCCATTTCTCATACTCGAAATTTACAAGTTTTTTGTCTGCGTCTACATCATTAAATCAGCTGAATTTGATAATTTGTAAAAACTAATGGCTTCCTACATCAGAATCAGAGCCTTTACCTAAGTTATTGAAGCTTTCATAGTTGTGATTCTACTCAGGCAAGTACTGAACGATATCATACAGTCATTTTGTCGAATGGAGAATATGACAGTTACAACCTACTTACGTTAAATAGCAGATTTCTACCAGAACATAAACAGTGACGTGATCTGATATAATGGTCATTCTCACCAATGAATGTAGTATCTAATAGGGAGTTTGGGAGTTTTCAACGAAGGTGGCACTACAAAAACCAGCTCAAAATGGCTGCTGTTTACAGAGTTGTCAAAAGGCGTTTATATGGGAATCTGGTAAAGTGCCAAAAGGCACCTGTATTGAACTTCAGTAAAGGGCCAAAAGGCACTTGTATGAGGTAAAGGGATAATACCCACTTGGGGGAGAAGCAAAAGACAGCTATTATGAACAGACTGCCCTTGTACACAGGTCAATGTATGTATAAATTGGACTTGTTAAACTTGTCCTTTATATCAATAGTAAAAGCCATGCGGGTCATGCAAGTTCATTTATGGATATAATTTTTAAAAAAAATTAATTTTAAAATTAAATTGTACTATAGTTAAAACAAAGTTTATTTTTAAGTGATCTGGGCATTAATCTTCATAACAAAACTTCCAGACAAAATTCATCAATTGCTATGGGCTTTTACAATAGCAATTCACCATTTGACTGGGTCAAGAAATTTCATACTGGATTGATCTATTACTAGTGCAGGGGGATTCAAAGTACAATCACATGAACAAAGTTGTGTGCATTTTGATTCATCTCCTGTATGGATGTTCAACTATAAATGGGATAGATGAGTAACAGACAATAAGTTTTATTCTTATCATGGACATATGACATTTCTTCAAAATGACAATTCAGAATGATGTAAAATTTAACTTAAAAAAATCAAAATTGATAGCCATGTTTCTATTGTTACTTACATGTATGAAGGAACATATCTGTGTGCAAGAAATGGTATTATCTACAAACTGAAATAAAAGACCATACGGAAAATATACATTCAGTTATATATTTGCCTTCAATTTATTGGATTTTCGTGCTGATTTTTTTCTGCCAGTGTTTTCCCAGGCTATGTTTATTAATGATGCTATGTTTATTAATGACAATATTGTTGCATCTGTTTATGTCTGAAGTACAACTTCTTCCCATCCACAGGCACATTCCCTGTTACATCATAGTTTGCAACAAAAACCAGTTTAAACTTGATCACCCCACTTGTCTGAGTGTGTGCCTAAAAATGTCAATGTATGTTATCAATGAATTAGCTGCTAAGTATTTTTTGAGGAATTAATACAGCAATCTTCTATTTTGATGGACAAGGTGAGACATAAAGAGAATTAATGCCATTTAAAGATATATCTAATCAAATTCTCTAAAATGAGATATATATAGCTGCAAAAAGGGACTCGGAGCGCATACACTAGCTGTACGAATTTTGTTCCTCATATCAATGTAGTTGCCATAAAGTGATTATATAACTGGTACCCCTTGTTCCTGTAGATGTCTACTACAACAAAGTCTGTATTTTAACATATCTAATTTGTACAAGGAAACATTACTTACGTTATATATTCTGGGGTATCCGATGTAGATGAGGCTTCTATTATGGCTTTCACTGAAACACAAAAGAAACAGCTTAATGTGGTCAGCAAGTCACTTGATTCAAATATGAATAAGCTTCAACATCATTCCTAGCAAAGTTTGTCCTGGTATTCCCAGGATGTACAAACTGAACATGGATTGGTTTTACAAAGAATGACAGAGACAGTAAAAACTCCTTGCAAGATATCCTTACACGTATCCTCAGATGGGATATCTTTTGGTCCTACAATACCGTAACTGCATGGAAACATCACTTCTGATAAGGTCAACAGAACTGAGTTACAACATAAAAAATTCTTAACTGTTCTGTTATGAAATCATCAAAACAAAACAGATACAAGAGTTTAGTAGCATAAACACTACCAACCAATATTTCCTCAATGCACAATAACTTTATCATATTTAATATCTAATTCCAGTCATTTGAACCAAAAATATCTCCACAATCAATGATGGGACATGTAAAAGTCATTGCCTTGTACATTTCTTAGATTCATTACCTCAATGTAAACCTTATCCAGGATATAATCAAGTTTACCCATTTCCACAATTCCTGATGAATGTACCAAAATGCTGGATAGCTGCTTCATCTGCTACCGTTTTTGTATTCTTAGTATCCATTTATCACTATACAAAAATTGAAGTTTCCTAACTTAAATTTTCACCAGGATCTGCCATTATTGTCATGTCACTGGAGTGAAATGAAATGAATTACAATATTATTCTAAGTCAAGCAGTTGAAAGGATATTATTCTAAAAGTCAAGCAGTAATAGGATATTATTCTAAAAGTAAAGCAGTTGATAGGATATTGTTCTAAAAGTTAAAGCAGTTCCCTTAAAAATTTTGTTCTAGATTCACAGTAACCAATGTTAAGCTCTACATTATACAACCAATGGGACCCCTAAAATATGATTATTGCAAAACAGAAAGGGATTTTCAAACATCGAAAAGAATAAAATCTATCCCGATCCTCAAGTCCTCAAGGTTTAGATTTTATATATATATATATATATATATATATATATATATATATATAATCAATTAATTTGAAGAGACTCAGGAGAGAAAGTAAGAACTAAAATTCTGAAATTTTGGCCTATGAAAAATGGCAGTTGTAGCTGACCATTACATTGATAAGAGTTCCAGTGCTTCCAAACAAATTATCATTGGCAGATACGACTCAGACATTTTTAACCAAAAATAAAAGACATAGGTGTAAAGAACTTAATAATCCCTGTTTCCATCAGACGAGTTAATTACATCTACAGCACTTTCATATAACTATTCATTTTAATAAGATGACTTTGGTTGGAATGATCTACTTAAGTCATCTACAAAGTCATATACAATCAAACACTGTTTCTTTGTGTCCTTGGGGAAGACATTTAACTACTCCTGTCAGCATAACACAGTCAATAATTTATTGAAAATGCTGTTAAAACCAACAAAACAGACAACCAATCATTTCTTAACCTCGCTATTTGACTACCTAAAAAAAAAACCACTACATAATAAATAACATTTGTTTAGTCTCATTTACAAATCAAAAGAGCAAACACATCTCCCAAAATAAGACCACTTTTTCACAGTCCAGACAGTGCTCTTTATTGGGAGGTTTTACCATACAAAGGTTCAATAACATATCAAGTCAAGCATTACAAAAGCAAGACATGAATCCAGGCACACAAGCTACAAACTTGTTCTATCCAGCAATCCTACCACCTCAGTTAAGCTGAAAACAGCAAGTGATGTAAACATTCTATGATAAGGTTAACACAAAATTTTTATTTTGTTGATGTAGCTAATGCTGCCAAAGAAGCAATCCCCGTCCTGTCACTCACAAAATTGAAAATTAGACTTCCATAATAAATACACTAACAGGTATTTATATTACCAGCTATATTTTCTTTGTGACTCTGACTGTCATGGTTTCCAGTGGTGGAAGTGACATCTCTCTTATCACTCTCTGTTAAGCCATTTATCGGCTTATTCTCCTTCTTCAGCTTCTCAAAGTGTGAGATTCGTGGCTTCTTCACAGCATGCGGTAAAACTGGTTCCTCATGCACCCTTTTCTGAAAGTATGGAGACAGAGTACTGTATATACCTGTTTATAAGTCTATCTGCAAACTGCACAGACCAAGATTTGCTGCTGTATAATGGGCCAGCAGATCTGGATCTATAGAGTTAGTTAAGGGTAATCAATAGAACAAATAACACAGACCAAGATCTGAATGTTGTTGTTTGTAGTTTGACTCCACTTTAAACTGAGTATACATGGCATTAATATTTTATATCATACACTGTTTTCTAACCAGAAATTAAGGTAAAGTCTTCTAATATCATTCAAAGTTTGAATATTATCCAAGTTCTAATGGCATGTCAGTTATATGGGTTTCAAATCTATTGCATACAAGCCAACCATCACACCCTCAGCTCCACCCTCCAAGAGGCATAAGTGTAATTATTTTAAGTGGTAAAAAAGTGTAATCTATGAATTACATGCCAGAATTACAGCACATATAAAAAAAGATATATATTTACAACTAACCTGGTTGTACACTTGGTCATAGTTCTTGTAAGAGCAAGACTGATGGATCAAAACCAGAATACAAACACAAAATATACTGAAAAATTATTTATATTCAGCACTCACAACTACTCTATATGTGTAACTTTCATTAAATGATCATGAACTGGATTTCTGCAATGATTATGTTCAGGTGCTAAGAGTATTGTATTACATTACACTAATATTCTTCTTCTAAAGTTTGTAAAGCAGTGTTGATTTGTTACTTTTTCTGATCTGATATGTTCAGGAGTTTAAAAAGATCCATCTGCTCTTTACATTTTACATTATAAAACATCCACAACTCACACAAGAAAGCATTTCACTTAGCATCTGGCACCATCTTTAAAAAAAATTGAGATGGTTTCATTAATAAGTTTATCAATAAAATTAATCTATTAGACAAAGTTCACTTTTGAAGTAACCAGTCTGTTTTTTTTGATGGGACAATCATTACTAATGCTTGAGTTTCAAATAAAAAGACTGAACAAGAGACCCAGGTGTGCCTTAGATCACTCAGCTAATTGATGTTAGTCATACAGTGAAACAATTATTTCTAATGACTGAGCTTTAGTACAAAGTCTGAAACACTGTGAAATAAAGTTTATATTATTTCTGACCTGAGGTTGGAATGTATTGGGTCTGGAAGTTACCATGGTTGTAGTTTGCATGTCAGACTCCCAAACCCAATTTTGCATGTTTTTACCATGCCCAGGCTAGCCTGGATTGAACCAGCTTTATAAAGCCATTATGCATTGATGTTCCATTAAAACACCAAAAACCAAAAACAACTGACATGTGAACATCTCAAATTAAAGAATGCATTAAATAAATCCAAAAACATAGCGCATGATTTCTGACCTGAGGCTGTGAAGTAGATGAACTAATAGGACTCTCTGGGTTGCTAGTGGCAGGGGAAGATGCAGGTGAACAGGCACTTTGAAGTTTTCTGTAAATAAAAATATTATAAATTATATTGAAAACATATATGCATAAGAACATTCACACAGGATAGGTGTACTGGGGACCATGAAATCTATTTTAAAAAGGTTGGCAAGAAAGTTAATGCCGAATTATTTGCTGAGTAATCAGTTTGATTACAGTAAAAACTGCTATGAGCAACCTCTGCTATGAGTAACCACCTGTCATTTCCGATCACAATCATAATGCACAGATCGATTTTATTATATAAATGCTCTGTTACGAGCTACTGCCTGCTCAATGTCACTTCGATGTCATGGCAAAATATGCCTTTTGAGACTGCTATGAATGCATCGCAAAAACAAGGATAAACTCCACCAACAACCACTCATATCATTCTAAATAAAACATTTTAAACAAATAGGCTGGCTACTGATGTCTGAATTGTTTTTAGCTATGTTTATAGTGTTTTTTTAGTTTCTGTTGTAAAACCAGACTTAAGTATATGCAGATTATTTCCTAGTCTGGTTCCCTACTTCATAAACTCCCTGTGTTGTTCTTCATCACAGTAAAAAACTGTCATGAACAACCTCTGCTATAAGCAACCACCTGTCATTTCCAACCAAAATCATAATGCATGGATCGATTTTATTATATAAATGCTTTGTTATGAATGACCACCTGCTGAATGCGACCAGCGACCGTGATGTCTTGGCAAAATATACATTTTGACACTGCTATGTCTTGGCAAAATATACATTTTGACACTGCTGTCTTGGCAAAATATACATTTTGACACTGCTATGTCTTGGCAAAATATACATTTTGACACTGCTATGAAGAACAACATCACAAAAAAAAAACAAGGATAGACTCCATTGACCTTTATTTAATCCTTGTAGGCACAACCATTCATACCATTCTCAATAAAAACAAAAAAAATATTAAATAGGCTGGCTAATGATGTCTGAATATTTTATCTATGCTTATTGTATTTTACAGTTTTTGTCGTAAACCAGATTAAAGTATATGTAGATTATTTCCTAGTCTGGTTTCTTGTTTTGTATGCTCCCTGCGTTTTTCTCCGCTATTGGTATAGGAGTGAGTAACACAGGGAGCATAGAAAGCAGGGAACCAGACAAATTATTCCTGCTCTTATCCTGCTTCCTGCATGTGAACAACCATATAACAAGAACATATGGACACCACTGGCCTATATGTAAGCAAATGTCACAATAACCACTTGGTTAGTTATGGCTGTTTTGATTAAAAACAAGCATAAAAGGAACATTTTGTTTGTCTTTAGAGTTAATCCATATTGCCAGGAGTATATATGGTATTATCTATTAAATTCACAAAAGAGAATCATTTGTGGGACTTGATTAAGAGTGTTCAAGATTTGTGATGTTTTTCCCCCCAATGTTAAGTGATTACAACCCAATCACAAAGCTGGGTTACACACTTAGCTTATAGAGCTAATCCTAGTACGGTATTTTCACACATATAAGACGAACCTAATTATAAGATGCACCCGTATATAAAACGTGGGTTTTGATGATTTGTGTAAAATATATTTTACATATGATGCACCCATATATCAGACTTGAAGTTTTGAAGATTTGTGTAAACAAAAATTACACAAGACGCACACGGCCTAACCATCTGCCGCAAGAAGCAATTTATATCCAGTGGTTTCCTTTCCTTTATCATAAATGAAAATTTGTTCATCACCCGTCAGATGTAAACAAGTCTTCATTGCCCTTTTTAGTTTAGATCAAAGAATTGTCTGATGCAGGACCACAACAATTATTGTTTATTCTTATCTTCTACCAGGCCAATAGTGGATGGGTCGAGTACCTGGTATCTAGATTCTAGAAACAATAAACACCAGATGTAATGGTGGCTTCATTGATCAGCTAGGCCAAGTCTTCAGTGAGAGAGATTAAAAAGTGTGGGATCTGATACCACTGATGAAATGAAGATAGATTAGCATCAGTTATGGAGTTATTCTGTGAAGACAACAGTGAATTTGATTCAAATTTCAGTGGATTCGAAGCCGAAACTGATCACAATGAAATGAAGATGAACAGAACGATATGGTACATTGATTTTTGAACGAGTTAAATACTATTTAGTAATTGTTTTCTATACTGTGTTTGAGGGATTTGATTAATAGTGTTTAAGACTTGTGAGGTTTATTGTTTTCCACCCCATGTTAAGTGAATACATCCCAATCACAAAGCTGTCATCCATTCCAGCTGGTGCAACTCTTAGCTTATAGAGTTAATCCCAGTATGTCATCTATGAACTTTTCTCACTGAGTAAATGGTCCTGTTTCTGGATGAGATAATTGTTTCTTAAGATTTCATTGTTAGATATCAATGCACAGGTATAGATTTTTCATATTTTCCCAAAGTCCAGTCAAAACAATCTTTACATTCAATATTACAACTGAGCACTAATAATTTTAACACATGGAACCTTAATAACAATTGATGAACCTCCAACTAAAATGAGACAAATTTTAAGGCTGTAGAAAATTATTGTAACTTCATTAAGTGAAAAATTGCAGACCACTCGCAAAAAAGAATTTTAAACATTGGTAAAACAAGTTTAGGTTGTTATAAAGGAAAAGGAGCAATTAAGATACTGCTAAAATGTGATCTTCAAATGTAAATGTAATTTCATATTTATTGAAAGAATTGTATCTTTACTGCTATATAAGTTTGTTTTTAGATGAATGCATACAATATCTTTGCAAGAACTATTAATAAAGAATAGAATGTATGTAGAGTGATTGTGTTTTTTTTTTTTTTGAAATTGTTTTGTTTGCAACTGATCCATAGAAACCGGTCTTTTTGTACAAACCTGCTAGAGAGACCATCTGTCTTGAGAGACTGCTTTTTTCAGTCTCTCATAACAGGTTTTACAATACTTTTATGGCACCAATAATCTATTTTACAGTATCATACATACTCGATTATAAGTTGAGTCAAACTGCAAACAATAAAGATCCTGATCTGCCATAGCATGATGTGCCTGCAGATCAGAGTCTATGTTGTTTATTTGACTTATTACTCCTAACAAACTGCACAGACCCAGATCTGCTGGCATATTATGCAATGGCAGATCTGATCTGTGCAGTTTGACTCATAAGTAAGCATATACAGTAACTGGACCCATTTGTAACTTGTTTGATGGACCTTGCTACCAACTTCAGCCAATACTTAATGATCCACTGCCGTGCTGGGAATTATTTTACTTTTCAGAGTGTTTTGATAAAATGGATGTTCATACTGACAAGGGATTTTCACCAAAGGTCTTCTTGTTATATCTAGCTGAACCTAAATGAAATGGTGCAGGTCTTATAGACAAGTAGATATAGTTGTGAAATTTAGTTATAATTTTAACATTTACCCTGAAGCAAAATTTTATCAACTCTTCAACCTCATCTTTATGCATATCTTATCTGACACAGCAATATATCATATGTATTTTCTTGCAACTTGAGTCCAACTTTAAAAATAACAGATCCTGATCTACTCTCACAATGGGCCTGAGAAAATGCATGTGCCTAAATCTGTTGTCGAAATATGTGCCAGTAAATCAGAGTTCATGTTGTTTGTTCTACTGATTACTCCTAACAAACCACATGGACCCTGCTGGTGCATTAGGTGAATTGGGTCTGTGCAGTCTGCAGATAGAGTAAAGCTTATAAGCAAGTACATACAATAACTGTCAAATATCAACTAGGAATATTGATGGGGAGTACACCAATTTACATGTATCACTTTGAATCGAGACAGTAATACTATCAATTCATTTATTTTTATGGGCATCAATAATCAAGGTTTCATAAAAAATGTACAATATTATTGATACTTTAATTTGTGAATTAGGGAATGAATTGTGATGTTTGCAAAGAAACACAGGTCCTTAAATTGGTGGTGTACAGCAAACAAAAAAAAAACCTCTAAAAATTGGTATCGTATGAGAAAAAAAATTTTGCATTTGCAGCATATTACATTAAAATGGAACAGTACATGCTTTATTGGATTCAATGAATTAAGAGTACTTTATAACCTAGTGCCAAATAGGCTTTATGACCATATTACATAGCTGCCAACCTTCCATGCTCACAATTAGTGAAAATAGGGATACAAATCCATGAATTTTGACATGGACTCGTGAATTGTCGAAAAGTTGCGATTTGCCAACACCAAATGGTTACGGCATGAGGTAGCCCACTTATTAGCTGGTCTAGCAAACTTGAACAACCTTTCATCGAGCTATACCCAAGTGAAATCAATAGAAATACGATTCATTTTCTCAGAAATTGCATGCATATCATTTGTTAATCCGCTGACGAGTTGAAAGTACATCATTGCTGAAATTTGACCTGGATCTGGCCATTTTCATTCCTAGTCAACGTGACTACATAAATCTCGCATCCTACACATCAGTGTTTGTGCAATACATTTCTTTTTCCTTGATGGTGAAGGCATTTTCAATATTGATGCCGAATGGCATTCAAATAGTGTTGGCGGTGCATTCGTGGATCAAAATTCAGGTTAGGCTCCAGTTACTCTCAAAAGCATTTGTAAAACTACTCTTATACATACAGATTAATATAGGCTAAAATGCTATCGAGTCAACTTTATCAATCGGCTACACTTGTACTAATATTGCAACCAGCAATACCAGATCATTTCTGCAACTTCTGATTATCATGATTAGCAATTATCAGGAAATCAGTCATTTTATTAAAGATTGTGAATTGGAAAATGTGATTTTTTTTGCATGCAGCGTGAATTCATCAATCGTCAAAAAAGTCCTGAAATTCACACCAATATCATGAGGTTTGGCAGCTATGCAAATATGCTTCATGACTGTGTGCCTAATAAGTTTTATGACTGTGTGCCAAATATACTTTATGACCATGTGCCACATGTGCTTCAAGACTGCATGCCACATATGCTGTATGACCATGTGTCAATATGCTTAATGACAACATGCCAAATATTCTTTATGACCACATGTCATATGTGCTTCATGACTGCATGACAAATATGCTTTGTGACTGCATGTCACGTGTGCTTCATGACTGAATGCCAAATCTATTGTATGACCATGTACCAAATATGCTTTATGACTGTGTGCAAAATATGCTTTATGACTGCATCCCACATGTGCTTCATGATTGAATGCCAAATATGTTGTATGACCATGTACTAAATATGCTTTATGACTGCATGACAAATATTCTTTTATGACCACATACTACATGTGGTTCATGACTGAGTGCCAAAAAAGCTGTATGACCATGTACTAAATATGCTTTGTGACTGCATGCCACATGTGCTTCATGACTGAATGCCAAATATGTTATATGACCATGTACTAAATATGCTTTGTGACTGCATGCCACATATACTTTATGACCACATACTACATGTGGTTCATGACTGAGTGCCAAAAAAGCTGTATGACCATGTGCAAAATATGCTTTGTGACTGCATGCCACATGTGCTTCATGATTGAATGCCAAATATGTTGTATGACCATGTACTAAATATGCTTTATGACTGCATGACAAATATACTTTATGACCACATGCTACATGTGGTTCATGACTGAGTGCCAAAAAAGCTGTATGACCATGTGCAAAATATGCTTTGTGACTGCATGCCACATGTGCTTCATGATTGAATGCCAAATATGTTGTATGACCATGTACTAAATATGCTTTATGACTGCATGACAAATATACTTTATGACCACATGCTACATGTGGTTCATGACTGAGTGCCAAATAAGCTGCATGACCATGTGCAAAATATGCTTTATGAATGCATGTAGATTGTTCATTATGACCACATGCTAAATATGCTTTATGACCATGTGACAATAATGCTGTATGACCATATGCCAAATATGCTTTATGACCATGTGACAATAATGCTGTATGACCATATGCCAAATATGCTGCATAACCATGTGCCAAATATATTTTATGACTGCCTGCCAAATACTTTTTTCCCAATTGCCAAATATGCTTTATGATTGAGTGCCAAATAAGCTGTAATGACCACATGCCAAATATGCTTTATGACTCCATGCCATGTTTCAAGACATTGCCAAATATGCTTTATGACTACATGCCCAATATGCTTTAGGACTGAATGCCACATGAGTTGCATGACAGTGTACAAAATATGCCATATAACTATGTACCAAATATGCTTTGACTACCTGCCAAACATGATTTATGACCACATGCCACATGTGCTTCATGACAGCATGCCATATATGCTGTATAACCATGAGGCAAATATACTTTATGACAGCATGCCAAATATGCTGTATGACCATGTGCCAAATTTGCTGTATGACTGCCTGCCAAATATGCTGTATGACCATGTGCCAAATATGCTTTATGACTACATGCCAAATATGCATTATGACTGCATGTCAAATATGCTTTATGACCATTGCCAAATATGCTTTATGATTTAGTGCCAAATAAGCTGTATGACCATGTGCCAAATATGCTTTATGACTACATGCCAAATGTACGTTAGGTGTGCCTACCATATTGATTGAGGAGTGTCTGCCAAATATGCTAAACTGAATGCAACATAGCTACTGCAGTTTATGATTTGAATGTGATACAGCCCCTACCATCTTTTTAAAATCAATATAGCTTTCATCATGTTGCTCAAATGTGAACATCACAAAATGATATTTCAATATGTGGACTTGTCCACTCTTTGGAGATCTTGCTTGTATTATCACTTACTTCTTAAGTAATTGTCTGTCATCTTCTGAATAAAATGGCCAGTCAAGCTTAACTTCATTGTAAATATGTTTGGCCAGGTGGTAGCTATTGTCCTTTGTGTTCAACTGAGCAACTTGGAGAAGCACTGAACTCAAGGAATGCTTGTCTTTTTCTCGGGTTCCATCTGAAAAAGACATGTAAAAATTTCTTTAATATTTTTAATTCAATGTACTTGTCTCAGCGACAAAGGACCTTTGAAATGTACTTGTTAAGCTCAAAATGAACTCATATTTACTGAGTAACTAAATGAAAAAGAAACAAAGAAAATGTTACAATCCCTAATTATTTAATTATTTAATAAACCTGCTTGCTATTTATTACTTTACATTCCAATGAATGCTGCTGGTCTTGAAGTTCAAAATAGTAATGACAAGCTTTTAATTTACATGCCCACACACTACGACAACTTGAAAAACAAAAACAAAATTTAAATTGCTAAGAGCTTCATATTGCAGCAACGTTGACAAAATGCTCAACATCTCTCTCTCTCTCGTGTGTGTAACTGAGTGTGTATTTTATGCAGCAGTGTTATGATAAAGAGCCTAAAATTAAATATGCTTCAACATCTCGTGTACACTACCCTTAGAAAAATGTATACATGTTCTGTAGAATATTATGTTATCTATTATTGTTTAATAAATAAATATTGATAATTTGACCAAAGACTTAAATTGAGAATGTTGTTGTGCAAATGCATATTTTTTTAGCAAAAAAATGTTTATAAATATTGTAATTAGAATGAGCAAGATATGCTTGTTTTCTCATATATATGTATGTTGAAAAGTAGGATCATTTCTTTAAAAGAAAATAAATTTCATATAGTTTTTTTTTTCTTTCTAAAACCTAGTTCTAAAATATATCTTACATTTTATCAACTTATTTTAAGAAAAAGAAATTGTTGAAACTATTGCCAAATTGTCTTTCAAATTGGGACGAATTGTCTTGGGCCAAATTGACTGTAACACAGCATTAATAATAAAGTTTCCCATCCTCTCACCCTAGTCTATCTCACAGCTTGAATTCACTTTTTTTTCTGGTAAAAAGGGTCTCATCATGACTCTTTTGGTTACATCCATATGCAACACAGTACATCATATTTGCTGTACAAAAAGCACAATCATAAGATTATCAGATAGACATTTACTACGGGAAATTAAACACTTGAATGCCTAGGTTGAATAGAAGGGATAAATGTATGTCATATCTGTGTTTTGCATTCGGAAACTACCAATTGTTTATGGAGATTGCCAAATAAATTTTTCATTTACAAAAGTGGATTTTTAAGTCTAATTAAGCATTTTTTGGTGTGCATACATAACAAATGTGTTTTGTTTATGACTATAATAATATCACACGTTTGTACAATATAGGTAGCTGGTGAACTTTAATGATTATACTGTCAGTGAAATCATCACCTTCTCTTCTGAAATTCACAAATTCATGGAATGATTCTTTTTTTTTCCCCAAATTTTCTGGGAGATGCCGAGTCATCAATGTCTATGCATGAAGCACTAGATTGTGTCACTTTAAAAACTGTTCACCATTTCAATTTATTTTCAAAGTTCCTGTTAATACCAGTAAAAAGAATGCAAAGATGGCTTCCCAATGTCAGCTGACTCTGTGTGTGTGTGTACATGTATGTGTGAGAGAGAACAATACCTGACAATATAGAGATCCATATTTGACAAAGCATAAAGCACCTGCAGATAATTGTATGTTGTTTGTGCTAGGATGACCCCTAACTGAACAGAATCAGATCATGTGGTATATTTTGCACAGGCATATCTGGATCTATACAATCTACAGTTAACTTCTAAGCAAGTGTATATGGAAGGATGTATTAATTTAAAGTGAAAACCTTTTCTATTTTCCTATGTAAGGACTAAGGAAACTTGACCAGAATCCATAGACAATAGATTGTGGTAGAAATTCATCTAGTGTAAATACATTAAGTCCAAGTGAGCAACCAATCAATCACACCAACCAGAATTAGAACAATTAAGGCAATAAATAAACCCATTTTGCACTACCTTGTTCCAGTTTCGAACAGTATACCTTCAATTTTCTATCTAAATTATCAGTTTATCCAAACCTCATACTGCAAAAACTTGCAGATTTAGTATAACCCAACTCATACTTCAAACAATTTCTGTGTCCACTGGGAGTTTGATTTTGTTGTTGTTATGGGGTTTAATGCCCTTTTTTGACAGCGAAAAATAGGTTATATATGGCTGCCAGCATAACTCATGGAGGAAGAACCACTAACCCACAAGAAGCTACTATCAAGGTTTCTCAAGTACCCATAGTAACTGAGCCAAGACCTGAATACACACTGACAGGTGAGATGACAGTGACCCATAACAGTAAGCAATTTTGACCACTTGGCCACTTTGGGCCCCACACTTTGAATAAATGAGAATACAGTGAAAATAACTTTTTGCTGTTGCATAACATGTATGACAGGTGTCACAAAGTATGCAAAAACTAACAATTCCAATAATACAAATCTTAATTAAAATTTTGAATCATGTTAGTTGAATTAATTCTTGGCCCCTAAAAGTAATTATTTCTTTTTACCTGCCATGAATTTGCTCTTTATGTGGAGATCCCTTGTTTTAGGGAATTTTTTTTTACTGCTATAAGCCACAAATCTAAAAATCTTGTTAACAAACTGATCAATTTGTGGGAAACATATGGGACCCTGCCAATAACCACAAACAAAAAAAAATCAATCAAAATTATTTAGTCATAAAATGGGGTATCCATATGAAAAATGATTTCACAGTACTTCTTATTTAACAGATTTCTAGCAATATCTAATTAAGTGCTGCTTTTAGTCCCTTTTCTATGTATTCATTCTTTTTCTTTCAAAGCTAAATAAAGATACATGGAAAAAATCTTGGGAGTCCCCAGTAGTCTGTTATAAATAGATTTTGTTGTATTGCCATTACATTATAAGACTATACACACAATTTAAACATAAAGATATGGTCCTTTGTGTTTACATTGTAATGTCTTTATTGTCTTAAACACAATGCAAGTCTTCTCCTGCAAGGTACATTAATTACAATGACAGACTGGTTTCATAATATGTATTGGATTATATGCCAGACTGGTTTAAAAATGTGTTATAGATTATGATGATAGACAGTTATCTTGACATACATAATTTCTGTTATAAATTAAAGCAGACTTATGAATCCCACCATAATAATTTTTTTCAAATTCTAATATCTGAATTTAAAAAATCTTAATAGGAAAAGATTTATCAGCTTAAAATTATAATATATAAACAGAGACAAGATTTACATAAAGTGCTCAAAATTTAAAGATTTCAAAGTATGGTACACAACACATCATGGTCTTGTTGCTATTGTTGTTGTAGGGTTCAAAGCCATTTTTCATGACAAGAACCACTAGAAAGAACCACCAACCCACAAAAAACTGCTGGCATGCTTTCTCACATAAGACCCAAGATTTGAACCTATGCGGACAGAGGTGAGATGGCAATGATCTGTAAAGGCAAGTGCTTATCCCACTAAATGAATACCAGTTACAGGCATGCTACAAATTTAAACAATCAAAAACATGGCGGATAAACCAGCATGGGCATCATCAAAAACAGATCTAGGTAAAAGTTTTTAAAAGAAAAAAGCTAAATTTTTAAAGCAGTATCCCATGAGTCACAATTAATAAAACAAGCCATGAAGGAACAATAATCAGAAGTACATTTATATTGCTAAATACAGATTGTATAGGATTCTGTACTGGCATATAGTAATGATGCTTAGGAGAAGAAAGAAGGGCTAAGTGACCAGGAAAGGAACCCTTATATCCTTTTTTAAAAAAAAAGAACAAACAAAACAAAAAAGCAACCAACATACTTCCCTAGTGAAAAGAATTGACATATTGGTCTGCATGTTTTCCCATAATACACCTGCTATAATGTGGTGATAATGTTAAAAAAAAACAACAGGATTTTCAGTAATCTAGAAAAAAAACAACAACCAAACAACAAGAAGAGAAAACCACAACTTCAATTGATGCCTGTAGCATGTATAAACAGTCAATATTGTAAGCTTCTAAAAAAACTATCCTTGGGGCAGTTTATACAGCATATTGTCATAGAGACAAAAGGCAAAAATGTCAGACATAAACCGCCACTATTTCACATATTACTTAACTGGATGACATTAGCTATGGTGATGTGTTAATTAGTTTGAACAATACCATGGAGCAACCCATTGTGATAATTTGCATTGGTAAAGTTCACAACATGGAATAACCCAATTCATTTTCATGTTTTAGGTATATCAAAGATATTCTAGATGCATGTTTATGGTCAAATGTTATTAAGCACAAGTGCCTTAAATAAGAAATGTTTAAGTTATCTGTATTAAACATTACATGAACTGGCAAGTTTGTAAACAGCAATAATGTTTCTTTGAAGTCTGATTTGACACCATAACATAAAAGATAATAGATGATAATTTTAATTGTCAGAATAGAGTTCAATCGTGATTCATTTTTTAAAGTGATTCTAGAACACAGGCTCTTATTTTGTCAGTTGAATAGGGGAAACTAATGATATCACCCTCTCCCACATGGATTGGGAGTTCAGAAGGGTAATACCATTAGTTCCTCCATTTCGACTGATGGAATCGAGTGTCAATGTTCAGTAAGCAACAAATTATCAGCAAAGCCCAGCAAAAATAAAATTTAGTACTGAGTTTTAGTTTGTGAAGCATGGCAGCATGTGGGAGCATTTAATTTTTTGTACATACTGCAAACAACAAATGTCATTCTAGAGTGTATGATGTCTTTTGAAATAGGAGCACCACCTGAAATGTATCTGACATACTGAACTGAACATTCAGATTCTCTTTATTATTATTCATTATCATCATCTTATTAAAATGCTAATAATTGACCCATGCTTTTCAGGATGATTTTAGCATGAAACAGATGGAATGAAAGACAATAATAAGCATATGGAATCAGTACACAATTAATAAAATCCGGTTCAGTACCCACGAATGTAGTCCCAGTCTATTTTTAGATCACTTTTTCCGGTCTAAATTTGGTGGTGATACTAGAGTTAGATTTTGGCATTCTTGGTAAGGATTTAAAGGCAATTGATTATTCTTTAAAATGTGAGCTTATGGTGTTGTTGTCTGTGTGTATTTCGGCGACAGTGCACATTGAGTAATAAGGTCATGGTGATGATCCGGAAGTGAAATCTGTGTTCCGTTGCCTGGTGTTTTGTTTACAATTCAGCCTCTCAAAAAAATGCAGGTCAACCCTTGACAAGAATTAAACCGTAAAGTCATCTTTGAAGGTATTTTAGATTAACATATGATTTGTATTGATTGTCACACAGTGGAAAGTTCAGTACTGAGGAACAAATGTAGAGAACATATAGTAAAATTAATTGTGTACTATGGCCATATGCTTATCTTTACAGCTGACTTGTATTGATAAAACATTAACACTCAAACTAGACAGGAGTTTATACTGCTGTGTTACCTGTAAACCCCCATTAACCTAGAAATAATTATGTCCCCTATTCCCTCTCCCCTTCCCCCAATGAAATGCTCAGTCCCAAATGTGGTGCATATTAATTTTTCTTTAGAGACAAACATACATGTATCTTGTGATCTGATACACTTCTGACAATGCTAACATCGTGGTTGTCAAGAACAACTCTGTTCTCATTCATTCAGATAATCCCGAAAAGAAGTTTGTTTTTTTTACAACAATAACATCCAGACTTTAGAGAGTTCAATGATGAACACTGTTGGGGATTTTTATGGTTGGGGTGGGTGCTCCCAATGTTTTATTTCAACTATTGTATAAGTCCCAGTTGGTTGGAAGTTAAATTAGTGAAAAACTCCCCTAGTCAGCAATGCCAACGTTTCTTGAATATACAAAAAGGGCTGAAATTGAATAATCAAATAACTTTAATTCCTGACTACATTCCTTCTGCTTTAATAGTTTATTGCATCACTTGATTAACAGTGTGAGATCGATCAGTCTGAGATCGATATCTACCTGTCCTTGTATTCTACTCATCTGTGGTATTCTTCTATCTCCAATTTCTCCCAATTCCTTCTCCTCTTCCTCCTCAACTTTATCCAAATTCCTTCTCCTCCTTTTTGACTTTTTGGCTCTATCAGAGTAACCCTACTGCTCAGCAAACTTCCCAGGTGAATACTAAAGTTTCACTTAAGAGATCTGAAAGTTATCATTAGGCCTGCACAGTAATCACAACCTATATCTCAATTCTGACTGTGAACTGATCCGGTCAAACTTAGTGGACAATGGGACAATGTCCTCCTCACCATCAATGTGGTGACAGATGAGAACATGCCCATTCACCCTACAGGCTCCCCTTTGATCTTTTGACTATTTTTTAACACTTAGATGTGATAATTGATAATTGCAAGCCTTTGCCAAATTGTAGGATCTACTGCCATTGATTCATTCCAGTCTGGGCCAGTCAGGTAACTCTGCCTGAGAGATTAACACTAGCCTTTGGCAACCTTTAGACATCAAACACATGGCCATAGTAATATCTGCAAGACAGGTAGATTACAGCTTATATATGAATTTACAACTGGGGCTTAGCAAATGTGACAAACACTAATAATTTTTGAGAAACAAACTGCTGCATTTAGCACATATTTTGCTGTCAGACTGGTTGTGATCATAAGTCTTTCTACATATGTGTCCATGTATGGTGGTTTTACCTGACAAGGACAAGTCTAGCAAATACTTTTTTTCATTGTGTAAGAAGTGCTTTGAAGAAAACAGACAAGATATTCTTCTTAATTCTGATTTGAATTTCCAATAATTGTATATCTGCTTATATGAATAGATGGCTTATTCTCAATTTGATGTTGGGAATTTGGCATTTAAACTCTCAATAGGCAAGCAAGCAAGTAAGAAATGTGGATATGGTACAAAAATGCACCTATCAAAGTGCCTAACAGATGACCTATATGCAAACCTTAACCAGACCCACTTGTGGCCTCTATATACCCTATCATATTTGTTGTTGTGGGGCATAACATCAACATGGTTAACTACTCTGATACTAACATGACTGATTCTCTGTCTGTCTCATTGTCTGTCTGTCTCTCAATACATGTTAACTACTCTCTGATACTGACATGTCTGATTCTGTGTCTGTCTCATTGTCTGTCTGTCTGCCTGTCTCTCAATACATGTTAACTACTCTCTGATACTGATATGACTGATTCTGTGTCTGTCTTATTGTCTGTCTGTCTGTCTGTCTCTCAATACATGTTAACTACTCTCTGATACTGACATGACTGATTCTGTGTCTGTCTCATTGTCTCTGTATGTCTGTCTGTCTCTCAATACATGTTAACTATTATCTGATACTGATATGACTGATTCTGTGTCTGTCTCATTGTCTGTCTGTCTGTCTCTCAATACATGTTAACTACTCTCTGACACTGACATGACTGATTCTGTGTCTGTCTCATTGTCTATGTCTGTCTCTCAATACATGTTAACTACTCTGATACTGACATGACTGATCCTGTGGTTATATTTGAAGTATCACAAATAGGTCTGATAGGTACCATTTCAGCCTGTTGTCCACTGTTTGGCATCCCCACAGATCAAAAGTCACAGACAGGGATGACAGTTATGCCATGTAAGTTGCCAATAAATGCCAAAAAGCACATTTCATTTTGATTGACTGCATACATAGACCTTGTATGGTGAGGAGTGTATATTTGCATTCAAGACCTGAATTTTACCCAAAGTTAGAAATATCTAGTCCAGGCTTTAGACATTTGATTGGTCAAGTCAGATTTCAGTTTCATCCAGTCAGGATGCTGGATTCTATATTCAAGTGCTACAGGTGGAATCCAGGCTAGTGTTGTACATGTTGGTCAAATTCACACCAACAGTCAACAATAATAGTGATATGACTGTACTGACAATATTGTATTGCATTCAATCAATGTAACAAAACTGCATTGTATTGTAAATTATGATATATACTGTTGTTCAATTATATAAATCATGAACAGAAATGGTTGCATATACATCATGAGTTTGTCATCATTTGTAGATCCAATGGGACATTAAAAGGTATAAATAGTTCAACTGAATTAGGATACAGAGGGGTGGGCATGGGAGGAACATATTTTCGGAGGGTGGGGGTGGAATCGGATGAGGGGATAAGACTATAAAAATGATGCAGAATAGTATTTATAATCATTAATTTCTGAAATTCTGCCCATTCCCTTCACTGCTGTACCATTACTTGTCATTAGTGGCCAAAGCTCTCCAAAAATGTATGGGTTAAAACTGCATGCATCGGCAGATCTGGTTCTAAGCACTTTGTTTGGGATGAAAACAAACTACAAAGACCCTCACCTGCTGGCAATTCAAGGTATTTATTGCTTGCAGTTGAATCAGACTAATAAACAAGTACATACTCTAAGCTGTACATTTTCCTGTCAATTTCAACCACACCTTACAGATGCAATATCTAATGGTATATTATACACTTGAACATCTGAAACCTACAGATTTAAAACTTTGGACAACTCTTGTTGGGGATAAATGATGCAAGTGATAGCTTATAATATACCATATCTACTCATCTGTGAGTTGTGTCAAACTGCCAACAACAAAGATCCTGACCTGTAACATGATGCAGATCAGAATGTATGTTCTTTGTTCTAGTACTCCTAACAAATTTCACAGACCCATATCTGCCAGCATATTATGCGCCAGCAGATCTGGGTCTGTACAGCTTGCAGCTGGTCTCATCTTCTTTGAGAGTACAGAGAGTGACAGTATATGTACTGACATGTACTTTTAAAAAATAGAAACTCGGAAATTTAATCTTTAAGAATATTTCCTAAGGATTTATCTTTTTTCATGATTGTTGAACAAACTGCAAAAGAAGAGAATAAGGAAAGAATTCCAAGAAGTCTAGATCCAAGGACTAATTCTATTTAACAGAAGCAAACTATGATGCTGTACTAAAGAAACATTAAGATTCGAGGCCAGTAACTTTTTCATGAATGATATTTCTCTCTAAACTGGTTTAAAGTCTGTACAAATACATATCACAGACCTTATTTAACAACAGGAAAAGAAATACATGAAAAATTGACCTGTTGTGTTAAAATAGCCTGGTCTAATTCTGAACATGAGCTACCCCAGGTATAAACTCACACCTCCATATAAGGTGTCACCAGAAAAACATGTTACTCTTAAAACCTTTAATATTTGAAATAATGTAAGCAACAGATAATTTTTTTTAAAAAAATTAACAGTGCAATAAAGACATTTTTTACCACAACTATATGTGTCTAACTTGCAGCCTGCATTAACAATAAGCAGTCTTGTATAGACCCCATATCCATGGGCAGTTTATACAATAGATTATGATAGAGGCAATTAAAAGGACAGGAGGTCAGATATAAGTAACTACCATTTCAAAGACTAATAAATTGATGGAGAATAGGTAGATGCTGCCAGTGTTAAAACCTCTGAAGACTACCATGGGAGGGCCCAGAAGGCTAATTTGCATAGGTAAAGTAAACAAAGTAATGCAAATCAATTCATTTTAAGTTTGGTAAAACAAAACATTTTGATGAACAAAGTTATTATACATGACTGTCTTAGAATTCAAATGTTTAAGCCATCTTTATCAATGACTAATGGCAAGTATATAATCAGAAGCAATGTTTCTTTCAACTCAGATTTCATTCCATATATAAAATGTACAACATAATTCTTTCAGTAGTCAGAAAAGTTGACAAATATGATTTAATTTTGAAGGCATAATATCAAAATGTAGCTGTGATTCAGGGAAGGAATAGCCATCTTCTAAGACTGCAAAGCCCAGAAAAATTTCAAACTGTGAAGTGCATGAGCAATGAGGGATTATTTTTTTGGCACACAAACAACATATCCATTATTCTGGTGTATAACTTGTTGACACAACACTATCCAACATGTTCTATATATCTTCTGATCAATGCAGGTGCAAGAAGATAATTTTCTCTGCTGAATGTAAAGAGGAAAGTTGATGAAACTGGCATTTCCTTTAAACCCCCACCACCACCATACATACTGACTTAACAAAGTAACAAAGACTGCATCTATTTAGAACAATATTCCACTGTCAAAAGCACTTTAAAGACAGAAACTTGGTGTGAATATGTATGTGTGAGATGACATTACTGAACAATGCCAAGTCTACCAACTATTTTTTTCTATTTAAAGAGTATCCAATGCTTCAAACAAACATGTTTTCTCAGGATAAAGGTTCCACATCCACTGTTCACATGAACATGGGACTGTACCTGACAGCCCATCTTGACTTCCATTGCCCAGAGTATTTTATAAAACTGTAACAAATCAATATATCAATTTAAAGTTTATTGCTATCAGGAAATTAATCTGGTATTGTGAGTTCAGTCTAGTACACCTTAGTATTCTGCAAAAATTGTGAAGCAGGTCAATATTTCAATTGAGTCTACTGGGCTATTAAAATTCCATTATGACAGCCCTGCCCAAGCATTCTGGTATTATATGACTCAAGGCACAAAGTTTGTTAGACTGTGGGACCACAAACATACGATATTATTCTAAGTCTAAGTGAAGGTAGAGTTGAACAACAATACATGGCCTCATAAAGTAAGGTTTATCAGCAGGTGGTATACAGGAGGTATAGCTGAAATCTAGCTGTGTGTTTATGTGCAGTGTGAAGCAATTCAATGTGCATGGGATTAGATAACAAAATTACAAACAACAATGAATGATATTAATGTTTCAGTGCACTTCACATGGGATGTTAAATTCTACTGAAAAAAATTTAATTAATCAGCAATGTCCATACTACTGCCTATGTCTTGACTGATCTGGACCCAGACTCTTCTGGTCATTTGTATGTCTTGACTGATCTGGACCCAGACTCTACTGGTCATTTGTCTAACTTGACCACTCTGCTACAGTAGCTCCTATGGGCAATTGAGTGTTCTTAGTTAAGCATTTTGTTAGTGACCCAAAATGGAAATTAGATCAGCAACCCAACATGGATGTACGATTTCAGAATAACCAACTTCCCCACTTTTTCAATCGATCCATTATTATTGTTTTCTGGTGTTAGTAAATCAAAGCTCTTTAATGGAATGGGGTTTTTTTTATAACAATTCAAGCACCTGACTATATACTGAGGTTTTCAAGAAATTCAGCAGTACTTTCTGAATGTAGCCTCTAATTTAAAACACTTCTGATAATTTTGTGAACTCTGCTAAATATGCAAATTCAGCTCCAACCCCATATCCCCACTTTTATGGGTTATATTACAGTACCTAAAACTGTACATCTACAGACTGCCTCCAATTATAACTTAAGGTTTGAATTCTCTGTCTTCATCCATGATGGCAGAGGTTCATGCAGGTATCCTCAGGTAAGCATGATTACATAATCCACACCTTTTCTGGAAAAGCACAGGAAAAATCAGCTTTCAAGCTTGGCATGTCTGCAAAGACCTGACACCATTATTACACCACTATTGCCTTTTATATGGTCCCCATCCCAATTTCATTTTGTATGACTGTCATCATGGCAAGGCAACAAATTTTAGCTGTAGGACTGGCACCATTTTCATTTAGTACCTACCAAATGTAGGTATCATAAGTGTATTGGTACCATTTTCATTCACCACCAACTTGACTTCATAAAAACTCTGCTGAATCAATGGAAACTCAATATGACTTTTTGTTCAAATGAAATATGATAAGATTTTTAAGAGGAGTGTCTTTGCAGCCAGATTGGATGCCATATCAGCACAATTTTAATTAGGACCAACAAGACATTGTAAGAATCTTTAGTGAAAACTCCATTTTGATATGACCATCCATTCAGAAGGAGCAGCAATAACAAAATTTACAACATGGCGGACATCAAGTCAGCACTATTTTCATTTAAGACCAACAAGACATTGTAATAAGTCTTAGTGAAAACACAATGTTGATATGATAATTCATGTAGAACTAACTATAGCAAGATTTTCAAAATGCTTACAGTGGTGACCATATTGGATGTCAAATCAGCACCAATTTCATTTAGGTCCAACTAGATATCATAAAAAAATCTTTTAATAATAATACCCCATGTTGATATGACCATCCATTCAGTAGCAGCACTGTAACAATAACTAGATTTTCAAGATGGTTACCATCGTGGCCATATCAGAAATTAGATTAGTGTCATTTTAATTTAGGACCAACTAGACAACTAGTATTTTAGTGAAAACCCCATATTGATATTACTATCCATTCAGCAGGAGTAGTGAAAGTATTTTCAAGATTGATGCCATACAGATAACATTGGATGTCCATGCAACATCATTTTAATTTATAACAAAGTAGACAGTAAGATGAATGTTTATGTAAAGTTTCATGGTAAACCTGTGTAGTTTAGAAGGAATAGCAACAATAAATGTGTTATAATTGACAGACAATGGGCCTGAGACCATCCCGTAAGCTTTTCTGGTCTGTGACCTGTAGAGCTAAAAGCAACATAAGGTGCATGTAGGAGGCATTTAAGGAAAAGTAATAATAACCACATTGAAGTAGGTGACTAAGCTATAAATAGGACATCTATATGCAGTTGGACTTTATGTTTTTTTTTAAATGTGAAAATTCCACCTGTTCTGTACAGAAAAGGTCAAACTGAAATTTATTCCCAATCACTATCTTTATCAAATGTCATTACCCTGACTGTGACTACACAGACATCATGTTTCATATAAATGCACTCAAGGGTAAGTGAACTTGGCTGTCTGAGGTGATTGCAGAGCATGTATTATATACATTACAAGCATAAAATCCACTAATAGTTACAGTACATGCTAGAAGTTGGGGAAAATCAACCTTCATGTTTCAAATATACTTTAAATGCTGTCATGGGGGGAGCAAGTTGATGGTGAAGGTTAATGCACTACCTGTAATCCTATATAGGTATACCAGGTACATATCAGCTGGTACTTAACATTACCTGATAGCCTTTGGGGGGTAAATCTAACATTTTTAAAACTGCCCTTCCCTATTTTTTGTCAAGCAATCAGTAAACATTATCCAACAGACCTTTTGAGAGCAAGAGGACTTTTTTAGTGCAAGAGTGAAGTATCACAGGGGTGTCAATTATTGAAAGACAGTGTCACCAATTTCTTTGACAAAAATAAATATGTATTCATTATAGCCTTTAAGAACACAAGAGTGTAAATTATTGCAAGACAGTGTCACCAATTTCTTGACAAAAATACACATGTATTCATTATAGCCTTTAAGAACACAAGAGTGTCAATTATTGCAAGACAGTGTCACCAATTTAATTGACAAAAATATGTATTCATTATAGCCTTTAAGAACACAAGAGTGTCAATTATTTCAAGACAGTGCCACCAATTTCTTTGACAAAAATAAATATATATTCATTATAGCCTTTAAGAACACAAGTGTCAATAATTTCAAGACAGTGTTACCAATTTCTTTAAAAAAAAAATTAATATATTCATTATAGCCTTTAAGAACACAAGAGTGTCAATTATTGCAAGACAGTGTCACCAATTTCTTTGACAAAAATAAATATATATATTCATTATAGCCTTTAAGAACATAAGAGTGTCAATTATTGCAAGACAATGTCACCAATTTCTTTGACAAAAATAAATATGTATTCATTATAGCCTTTAAGAACACAAGAGTGTCAATTATTGCAAGACAGTGTCACCAATTTCTTTGACAAAAATACATATGTATTCATTATAGCCTTTAAGAACATTGTTTCAAATTTAAGAAAAGGGAGCAGCAATTTTAATAGCTACTGTATGTAACTGCTTAATAATCTTTTCCAAATAATTTATCAGAGTCTATGTTTGTTACACTGATTACTACTTACAAACTACACTGACAACGATCTGCCAGTTCATTGCATGATGGCAGATCTGGGTCAATTAAGTTTGTAGTTGGATTTGACTAGTAGGCGAGTACAGATATCAATTCTTTCTTTAAACTGTATCAGGATTAAAATGAAGAACTTTTGACTAGCTTGTATAGAATGAATTTGATAAAATTCTGATGAAAGGTTTAGCAGAAATATGCACATTATACTTACCAAAATTTAATGCAAATGTTTTATCAATGACTTTAATCCCAAGATCAAACAAGCAAGTAAACATGATGAACTGTCTTCTAAGTATTATAATGATTAATTTCATTCAGAGATTTAAGATTTATAAGCAAATCAAAATCTTTATTTGGGGGCCCAAGTGTCGAGTGGCGTAGTGGTCCAAAGCACTGTCCATTACGGATCACTGCCATCTCACCTCTGTCTGCACCAACCGTTTTGCCTAAGACTAAGATTCTTTTGCCTAAGACTAAGATTCGATGTGGATATGTGAGAAAGCTTGCCAGTAGCTTCTCGTGGGTCGGTGGTTCTTTCGGGTATCACCTGGTTTCTTCCTTTACCATTAATACTGGCTGCCATGAATAGCCTATCATGTGCTGAAAAATGGCGTTAAACCCCACAACAACAAATCTTTAATCAAAACCACAACACAATACTGTATGACCATAACCATGACCCTAAGGAGAACAATGCAAGTGGGTTTGTAGCAAGGAACTAAAACAGAGTAAAAATAATGATAAAATATAATATGACTAATTTTGAGAGGTCTATAACATACCAATGTTATATGAAATTAAGTGGTATAATGAAGGATTTATATTGAGGGACCACCATATTGAAAGGGTACACATACACACCCCTTGACCAGTGGCCACTCAATTTATATTGCCAGAATCCCTTTGCATTGTTAAGTTTGCATTCAAATGTATCCCCTCAAACAGTCACCCCTGTAATGCAGCCAGTAGCCAGCATTTTAGTGCAATGACTGTCACATTTACCATTCATGAGCAGCCATGTTGTTGTTGTAGGATTTAATGCCATTTTTCAGCACAAGATAGGCTATATACATGGCAGCCAATATTAATGGTGGAGGAAGAACCCTCATCTGAAAATTCATTATGACAGTTATGGTGCTGAGCATTCAATAATCAAGATTGAATAGACTTCAGTAAAATAAAATTGGTACCTTTTAAAACAATTTATGTTTAATTTAAGATGACTAAATGCAAATATGAGACCTATATAACTTGTACTATAATATTTGTTAATTTCTCAATTTAACACATTGGTATTTGTTCCAATCTGGCAATAAAGTAACAAAGTGATGAATACTCGGTATTATCCTTCGGTGTTGGGTAATGTCACATCGATAATTACTAGCTATTTTTACTGATAACCATTAAGATGACAATAGCCAACTGCTCAGAAGCACAGCATAGTTCTTCGTAAGGCAGCATGATGTCCAGACACGAGAATGTAAAATGGTATGTTACCCTTTTTGGCTTCCCTTTCAAATAATACCAAATGTATCAAACTGGGAACCAGACTAAAAACAAAAAGAAAAATGTTGATCATGTGACAAGATTACTTTTGTTTGTAAACAATTAGCATCTGTCCTGACAACTGCAAATTGCTAATCAAGGAATGAGTTGTTGCAAAAAGTGAAAAATGTCATCAGATATTCTCAGTTTAGAAGGAAAAGTGAATGCAATTTGACAGAATGAAAAGAGTCCTTTGTCACTTATGAGAAATTGTATCTTTGAAAGATATATTCAACTGCAAAAAGTGGGAAAATGGAACTGACAGATATGGTGAGATAGTTATAACTAGATGTTAATGCATAGATTTTATTGACAACGTAATTTTCTACTGCAGTTCACGATTATTCATAACTTTAAAAAAAAAAAATTTATTGTCACTAGTTTTATCATTTTAAGCCCACAACTTGATAACATTCTTGTGACTTTTAAATGAAAATATTAACTATAAAAAATTAGTTAAGCCTTATACAATGAACCTCTTTGTTGTTATCACTTGCATCTGTGTGCTCACCTTTTAGAAAGGCCACCCCTTTTATAAGGCCACTTTCCTGCAGCATATTGGGTAACCTTACAGGAGGGGGACCACTGTATAGAGAAAGCAGCCAGGGATCTTAAAAAGTTCTCAAATACTGCATTTACACTTGCATACCATTTCTCACCACCCACCCCTCTGCAAAGTAGTGTAAACTCTGCTTGGAGATCCAGGAAGATGATGTTAGTTCTATGCAGGATTTCAAGTGATAAGCATGAATCCTGATCTGTCAGGCCATTATGAACTGGTAGATATGGGTCTAACATGATCAGCTGGCTTAGTGTAAATAATGGATGCTTCTTGATAATGGTTCTGACTCAAAAACACAATCAATGATGAGTAGGCACTGATGTCACTGAAATCACTCATCATAACAGCTGCATCTGCAGTCTTTAATTGCCAAGCTTGGTACAGGTTAAACAAAGATATTACTCGAAACATTTTCATGCTTCCTAGCAACTGTAGTAAATTTTCTTTTTAGGTCAATGTCATCCTGCAGTGAATTTGTGTGTACATGAAAAACATAGTGCCACTGATAACAAAAATCTTTCTTTAAACACTCACCTGCTCTGCAGATCTAGCTACAATGTTATGCTGCTAACTTGTAAAATTTGAAGGCTGAAATTCAAAAACACTGCTGCTAAAAAGTGGCGACATATGGATTAAGACTGATCAAGTAAATATGATCAATATCCTAATTACACGAATTATGATTGGTTTAGTAAGTGTTGCTTCACGACATTATTATGTGAAATAATGTGCACCATAAATGCACCCACATTCTTGTTGTATATTGGATGGTAAGTTAATTAACTTCCCTCTACAGCCAATTAAGACTTAACAAGTAGACAACAGGAAATAAGCTTCAGCTGTTGATCTGTGTCTGGTAGTCAAACAGACAATCAGATGACAATAAGAAGCAAGCTTCTAAATAACACAGAATCTGATCTGAAACAGATAGATGTATATACTGACTTTTAAAGTGGGACCTTAACCTTTAATGATATCTCCAAATTGTAGACATATCTCATCGCTCTTAAAGAAAACCCTTCTACAATGCATTTCATTATAACACAGATTCATATCCATGGCTGTGGAAATGATCCTAAACTTTTATAAATTTATAAATTATTATCAAATTTTATTGCCACTTGCATTTTATTTCTTATTCTACAAAGATGTACAATAATATTGAAGAAAAAAATTTCTTTTTCAACAAATACAGATTTAAGAAGTTTCAACTTGCAAATGTTTATTGCAATCTGTCACCAGGACCTTACTTGAGTTTGTTGTTAGTTTGTCATTTTCTTTTTAAAGATGCTAGCTCTTACAATTTTCTGACAATTTACAGTGAACCATTATTTCTTCTTTGTGTTGGTTTTCAATACATTACTGTTCACTCAAGGGCAAAGATAAGACCATCAAAGCTTACTCAATTAATGTGCATATGCACTGATGTACCAAATAATGCCCTTGTCCAATATATAAATTAATTGAATTAACTACCCAATAAAAAAACTGCAAATTAAATTAATCATACAATGAATGATTGCTGCAACTACTAATTGCTGTTGTTTATAACCAAGCCCAATTATGATGTCTTTCTTTTATTTTTAATTCATTACAAGAATATATCAATATCCTTAAAAACTGACTTGATCCTTTTCATTTTGATAGTATGTACTATATATACTTGCTTGTAGGTAGAGTCATACATATATACATCCCTGTATCATGTTTATAATTTATTACTGCATACATATGCAAAGGAGAAACTGACAAAATTATTTAGGAAACATTCCTAGCAATGAAGAAAAATAACTTTTGAGTCTTCAACACACATCTCTTTGATTTATCTAAGTTCTTATGAACTGGATTACTTCCCTTGATGTACTTTATGCAACTTGGCCTAATGGGTTCTCCTATTAAGGATGATTATAACACAACCTGAACCTAGCTAATGTTAGTCAATTCCTTCATCAGGGCAAGGATAGTTGTTTATCCCAGATCCACTTACCTTTTAATCGCCTCAATATTAATCACTTACAGGTAAAATAATCACTTGTCAAATTCCCTGAGGTCTTAAGTACTGCTCTGGAAGGTTTGTTTATTGATCAGATTATATACCAATACCTTGGTATCAATAAAGGTCTCCCCCTGTTGTTTCTTTTTTACCAAGATTACTGGAAATCCTGTAATTGTTAAAACAGGACTATTGTGGGATTTTGGAAGTAAAACAATTGCAGTTTTTGCCTGACACATGTTGTGGCAGATATCCTTAGGTGGCTGAAATATCCCCTTCTAAACACAGGTTGTGGCAGATATGAATGACATATATCCTTAGGTGGCTGAAATATCCCATTCTAAATGTGGTAAGCTAGCTTTAGATCAAATGATAGCTGATTCCAGGCAACAGATGTTCCATATATTGGTCTTTTCTTTTTTTTGGTGGGGGTAGTTTTAAAGCAATGGCTGATCTTGTTTAAGAGTGCATAGAGGTAGCACTGCTGGTTTGGACAATTATATAATGATGGTAAAAAAAATGGTGTTAAATTATAAAGGTTTTAACAACAAAATATATATATATATGAATCATTCTTTTATTAAATGGAAACTTGTTTGAGGACTGGATCATGTGTATTGACATCTAATATAATTTCATCTGCATACTGGTGAAAGCTCATAAACAATGTTTCAGAATTGCTCCATGCAGAATTGAGTAGGTGGCTTAAAGTACTCTAAAACTGAAATCAGTTTGGGGTGCTTTAACAGTGTGCTTTTTCACATCATTCTGCCACATGACCACAGGGACTCATATTGTTGCTTATAATTTATCTGTCAAACATGTACTATATAATAATATTAGTACATGGTACATGTATGACTTGTAAATTATAAACAACAATACCAGCCCTTGTGCTCAATTCTAAATGTAAAATTCACGGCACAATAATGTACAAAAAGCATAAAGTACATCGATGTTTGATGGCTGAATTTTGGTGTAATCCAATCTATACATCACATTTTGTGGAATACAAATCTTTTTCCTTGGAACTGAAAACATTTTAATTTAAATCACTTTAAGAAAGTCATGAAATTTATGCCAAAATTGTGAGGGTTAGCAGCTATGTGTGTGCATAAACCACAACAATGTAAAATTACCCAGTAATCCATATTAGATAAAACACACAGGTTCAACAAGACTGATGGGCATTTAATCTTCAATCTTCAATGTAGTTTTGAAAGTTTGTTATAAACATGACATATTACTAGACAATTTAAAGTTACTTTATCATCAATATAAGAATTTATGATATTCTACTTTAGATGCATCACACCTGTAAACTCTCACACTGGGGGAATAAAAAACCTCCCCATTTTTTGAATTCTTCCATGCTAACCTCCAGATTTTATAACATCTAATATGTCTGCTGATTTTCATTTCTCCTAAAAATAATTCAAAATAAATATATACATTGTATGAAACCCACAGAATTCATGTTCTATTTTTATTACCTGTGAATATTGTTATGAGGAAATAATTATCATACTACAATTTTTTTCTTCAGAAAATAGAATGCAAATTTTAAACATTATTCGTGTAACGTTATGAATTTTTTAAAACCCCAAAACAATTAAAAAAATCAGAAAATAAAGTGGAACAAAAAATAGACCACAGCAATAAAATTATGAGCAATTAGTTCGAATCCCAAGAATGATTGCTGTGAATGCTGTAGATCTCCATTCCCACAAAAGAATCATACAGGAGTAAATACTTGGCATTATTGTACCATATAAACAAATGTTAATTACCATCATTAAATTAAAAAAGGAATTTAAAAAAACATAATACACAGAATAAGCACCCTTAAAAACTAATAAGGTAAATATCTTATTTAGTTACCAATGTTAAATGCTTACAAATTGGCAATAAGGAAATAAGGCAGGATGTAAAATGTGGGGAAAGAGAGTTGCATGTTTACACTTAAGACTGCATTTAGGCAACATTAGCTACAACAAAATATGGCATTGTCATTTTGCTAATCAAATGCTGGTGCTTACATAACACACTGTTGAGCATGATTTCTTTTAAATGTGTCAGAGAACCAGTCCTTTTCATAAGAAAACTGTAATGATAAGAATTAACTGTTAATTAGCTACATGGACATTCTTGCTAGTTCATGAAAGACTAATCTTAAGCTACTGTGCAGTTTGGCCACAGCTATCTGAAAATGAAAAAGGGCATGTGGTGGTGAAAAGGAAAGCAAGTCACAGGGAGAAATGGTGACTCATTTTGAGAACTTCATACATATATTTAGTGAAAATGGGCTTAAAAAGTGCCATTAAAATAACCTCCCAATTTAAGGTCCCAATTTCACTTTTTTTTTTAATTCAATCTCCCTACCTGGCCTTTAAAAAGTTGAAAGGTATGATATACATTCACCATTTACAGACATTTCAATGGGGTTTTGCGTGGATATGTCTGATGTTCCTATTTAGCATTTTGTATTTTAAATACCTTCTACTGTCTTGATATAATTTACCAATATGACTAAGATCCTGCTGCTGATGTTCTTGGATTGGTTGGGTTCTTGACCTGTATACAATAGCACATTATTATTGTTAAAGAGGGACCTAGGACTGATCCCTGAGGCAGGCCATATTTTATTTAACCAGGGAATGCTAGAGTACTGTTTGAGTTGCTCTTGCTGGGTTCTGTCATTAACATAATATAGTACTCAGAAAATAGGGGGATAATTAGTATTAAAACAGTAACAAAACATCTTTTTAAGAAAAATGTCATGGTCAACAAAGTCAAATGACTTGCTTAATCTAATAAAATTGACCCTGTTATGACAGCGTTGTTTTCAAGCCATTTATCAATTATCAATTATTTCAGCAGTATGTCACAGAGACTCAATAAATGTCTGATTGGTGTTGATGTCAGAGATCATTTGTTTGTAAAAATGTACTATCTTGTATATTTTTCATTTTTTTTAAAAATCAAACTTTGAGAATGATCTGTACATATTTTTAAAGATCTTCCTCACTGCCTTTATGTAATGCCATTAGTTCTGCCCTTTCTTACGCATCCACTCTGGTGGCCTAAGTGGTTAGAGCATCTACCTTGGATGCGGTAGATCACTGGTTCAAACCACAGCCAAGTCATACCAAAGACTTATAAAACTGGTAGAGACCGCTACCTCACTAGGCGATCAGCATTAAGAGGTTTGTGTTAGGACTGGTCAGCCTGGCATCAGAATAATGTAACAGGGTGGGACATGATGCTACATGTCTGCGGCATAATGCCTCAATGCTAGACATCATTATAAACTGCCACAATGCAATCATTGTAGAATATTTAGAATGATCAGAAGTGACTAAGGCATCAGACTCAGGCTTTCTCATTTTTCTTCTAGACTTCTAATTTCTAACAAGGTAGGGGGCAGTTTTCACCTTGGACTGGAGGGTAACACCCAGATTTTATATCACTGGACCAAATTCTACATTATAACATGCCCTTAACTGAATTGTCTAACTACAAAGGAGAGGTGATATGAAGGTGAGTGTAGTCTCATATTAACTGTCACAGTCTGCAGGCTAGCACAAAAAATCCAACATGTTCATTTATTAATTAATTAAAACATTCATTTGTTTTCCTCATGTACCCACAAAGAGGATCTCATGTAAAATGGAGGATCATCTAGTTTTATATAAAACAAGACGATAAAATTCAGATGACTGCTGGGTTTATGAAAATCTTCATTCTGGGCAAATAATCCATTTAAGGATAATTCCAGTGCTAACCTCAAAGCCAAACAAAAATTACTTTGAAATACGACTCCAAAAATTAATAAGAATCATCATTTCAAAATTACAAGGATTTTATGGAATAAAGTCCTGAGCATTTAAGCAAGGACCCAAGTTTTTTTTTTTTAAAAAAGGAATTATATAATAAAATAACCACCAGTTCAAAATGATGACCAATAATGACATAACACCAAGCATATAAATGCAATCCTATGAATGAAAGATACCTTTTAAAAATAATGATTTTCTTGGCAAAATGTCATTTTTTTTTTGAGCTATCTCAAAACAATGCAGAAATATATGGGCAGTATTAAAAGCCTCTCTGTCAATGAAAACAAATTTATCAAATAATCAGTGCAATAATCATTGTTAACTAGTCCAACCCAATCTAAACTAGACTTTGTACCCAAATGACATGCTCTCAACATACTTGAATAAGCCAAATTTTCATTGGCAACTGATGAACACATTAGGAAGAGACTTAGTTTACCCATTTAGGCCAAGTAAACAAAAAATATGCTTCTTGCGATGCAATAAGACACAATTAAAATCCCAGTAACTACATTTTGATTTGTGATTATTATAACCCTGTAGTTAAATTATGTGTTAAAATTTGAATTCTTTTTAATTCTTTCTATTTCATTTTTATTTCATTTTTATATCATTAAATATAATTATGATGATGATGATGATGATGATGATGATGATGATTATGTTTGCAGGGTCTGATATTTTGTTATAAATATTGCATTTATTTGGAATGCAAATGTGACTTGTGTAAGCATGACTTTTGTACGACTGTTTTGTCATAATAGGTAAAAAGTCAAAAATAGCTATGTAAATGATTGGTTGTTACTAATATTACTTCTTGAAATTCTATACTGTTGGTGATATTTCAAAATCTCAATGATATCTTCAAACGAGTGCATGAGGTGACATTAGTTTGCTTTAAAATTATACTCAGGTAGATGCAAACTAGAGTCATATTTTAACATCTTAGAGAGTCTCATCATAACATCTTATAGAGTTTCTAATACCTTAATATGGTATTCCTTTGTTTGTTCAAATGTTTGTAGAACAATATGTGTTTTGTTACTGATGATAGCTGTACTTCAACTACCTTTTAAAGAATAATTATTTTCCCTGGAGAACTACACAGCTGGTTTTGGACAAAGACATTTGCTGAAATTAATTCTAAACTGGAACAGGACAGTACAAATTGAGATTCACAGTGAAAATTCTGGACATTTGTGATAGCCTTTGTCTGATGTCATCATCCAGCATCTTGAAACGGAATTGAGATAAGGACATCAATTTAGAATTGTTAAGTCACAGGACTTATGTGTTTTCACAATTTTAGGAAGAAATTTTGCATCTTCTTCATAAATCGTAAGTCTTGTTTCAAATTTTTTTTTACTAAGCTTTCAGCAAAGTAATGAAGATCAGCCTATCATCATCCTCATACAGCTATAACATGTACAAATTTAAACTGTTAACCCACTTTATTTTACCTTTTTCACTGTGTTTTCAAGAGAAATAAATTTTGTTAAAATTTACAAAGATTGTTGTCTTTGCTCTTTTCTTTATGTTAATTTAAATGAGCAGATATGTAAAAGAATATTTGCTGAAGTTTTTACAACTGGACTTTTGAGTATTATTTTTAAATTTCAGCATTTAGTACTGACTGCTCTGAATACTTTATAGCTCAGAAGTCGGAGAAATGGAACCACTTCAAAATATAAAATTCATGTATTTTTTTTAAAAATGTGCCAACCATTTTTTAAAGTCTGTTACAACTGGAACCATTAAAAAATATACAAATTCATTTATTATTTTAAAAAAAAAACAACCTGTCAAGCCTATTACAGGAAATAGATTTGTTTTTACTAAGCCCTTAGCAAAGTAATAAATATCAGCCTATTATCATCCTCACACACCTATAACATACAAATTTAAACTGTTAACCCACTTTTATTTACTACATAATTTTGTGGTTTCTAAATATTACATTTTCATGGCTATGAAATCATACAGATGTGAAACTTTTTGTACTTCAAATTTTAAAGACAAAAGGTTCCTGTTTGTTTAATTTCTTGAAATCCAAAAATGCAGGCTCATTGTACACCTAGGTCAGCCCTGGTTAATGTCTTGTTGTGTCACTGGCTCCAATAAACTCTATAAGTTACAGCAAACATATTGCATGTGCCATTAGCACCAACAAAAATAAAAAAATAATAATGTTGCAGATATATTTCCCATGCATATTTCATGAAAATGAACAGCATGCAAACAGATGTTTATGGTATTTAATTCACATACCACCCCCACAATAAAATTCATGGATCACTGGAAAAACTTAGTTAAAAGACCTAGAAACTTCAGGTTCAGTTTCCAGAACATTTTCACATTGTAAAAGATATTTAGATGTTTATTTTGGGGTGGGAGGCAATAAATTTAAGAATTAGTCACAAAGTTTCACTGTTTTTAAAAGCTGCAACATCAAACAGTATGCTTTTTAGGTTAGGAGAGAACAATAATATTGAATATCTGCAGTACCAACCAGTACGCTATTTTAGTGTGGGAAGGAACAGGAATATTGAAGCATGTCATAGATGTTCACCACTTTTCCCCTATCTGCAGTATCAACCAGTATGCTATTTTTGTGTGTGAAGAAACAGGAATATTGAAGCATCTGTCATAGATGTTCACCACTTTTCACCTATCTGCAGTATCAATCAGTATGCTATTTTAATGTGGGAAGGAACAGGAATATTGAAGCATCTGTCACATTTGTTTACCACTTTTTTCCTATCTGCCGCATCAACTAGTATGCCTTAACAGTAAAATTAATGGAAAATTTCCACCTCCATTTTAAAAAATTTAATGAGAAATTTCCACCTCCATTTAAAACAAAAAACAAAAACAAAAAAAAGTGAAGGGTAGTATCTGAATATGGCAATGTTTTATCAAAGAAAAAAATGTAGCACTTCAAAATAAAATGCGCAAGTTGATACATTCAATTAATTTTCTGGCACTATAATTTTAAATAACATTGGGAATCTTATAACTGCACATCTTAAAATATACCTGCATCTGTGTGTGTCTGGCTTATCATTAGTTACATGTTACAAACTAACTGTTCCTTCCTAACAGCAGGGGCATTATCATGCAATGAGGGCCTAACAAGCATTAGAGGAATAAAAAGGGAGTGGGGGCCAAACAAACAGCACAGGCATAAGGAGTGGTGGCCTAACAAGCATTAGAGGAATAAAAAGGAGTGGGGGCCAAACAAACAGCACAGGCATAAGAAGTGGGAGCCAAATAAGCAGCACAGAAATAAGAAGGAGTGAGGGGCAAACAAACAGCACAGGCATAAGAAGTGGGGGGGGCAAACAAGCAGCACAGGCATAAGGAGTGGTGGCCTAACAAGCATTAGAGGAATAAAAAGGAGTGGGGGCCAAAAAAGCAGCACAGGCATAATGAGGGGGGGGGGCTAACAAGCATTAGAGGACAAAAGAAACCCTGTGAGCACAACAAACCATGTGGGCAAAAAATGCACCTGGGGCATAAGTTGTGTGGGCATCATTAGCAGAATTGTAACAACCACAATGGGGCATAAACATGTATTGAGGTCAAACAAAAAGTTCATTATTTTTGTCTACATGGTGTACAAAGATCAGAGCGGAGGAAAAACGCTACACAATTAATAATTAGCTTTACTTATCCCTTGTTAGGTTTTTATATTTTTATCAACTTTTTCAAAACAAATCCTGAGAATATTTAAGAGGCATGTGGAGATACAAAAAAAGATACTACCTTTTTGAAGTCGAAGAATAAGTTCAGGTTTCTTGTAAGGTCTAACAGCTAAAAGATGAATGATTCTGTCTCTGCAAAACAAAAATGAGGGTCATAGTGAATCTGTTGCAAGCATTTGTTGGCACAATTATGACATATGAGAAAGTCTGTTTACACGAAAATCTGATGCAACATTACAACTCCAAAAAAAATCAACCACTGTGATGAATGCAATCTTACATAAAACAGCAATCCTCCTATCAAATTCTATTTTTCATATCTCAGAAAAGAATAAAATCTGATTTTATATTTCAATGACCATTGAAGAAGCTTAACATGCTTCATTTGTCATTAAAATATGTCTAAACAACACCTCTCTATATTTCTATGTATATTTTTTGTGCTGGAAATCTTTGTGAGAATTTCAGCATTGATGCATTCAAAGAAAATTTAGTTTCAAATAAATTATCACTGTGCCCTAAATTAGAGGAATTTTCAAAAACTGCTCCCAGTATGTTGGAAAAATTGTGGATGGGTGCCAAATACACAGCCATAAGTTCACCAGCAGCTGATATCATCCCATTGCAGAAAGTCATGCACAATGTAACTTCATGCCACTGACTCTGTGTTAAGCTCTACCCCTGTGATACACCAGCTGGCTCAAAAAGATCCATATTAAAAAATTAATGTCAGAATTCTAATTACTTACCTTTTTATGATAATTCTTACAAACTGACTCTCTCACAAAATTTTGTACCAACCTATATGGCATTTTCATCACGGCAGCATTGGCTGATGGCTTGGGCTGGGAATTTGTATTAGCCATTGTCACTGGTGATGCAGATTTGGGGTAGCTTGTTGATGAAACTGGATGCTGCTGTTGTGGAGGAGGAGGATGGGGTGATAATGAATGGCCATGACTACTAGAGGGTGATGGTCGCTGTGTAATGTTTGTGGAAGGTTGGGGATTGGAAGGCTTTGGTTTGCTAGAAGTTGGCTGTGATACTGGTTGGTGTTTTGATGAATTAAGATGGCCATCTCGAATGACAGTTTTCACTCGTCGGCTGATGTGAGGACCACTTTGTTTGATGAACTGTGTACTGCAATAGGGTACAGTAACATTAGCTTTAATATGCAATCAACTCTTTTAGACAATGCAAAGAATTAGGTGGAGACTTATGCATTAGTTTTATATAATTTTGACTGAAAAAAATCTGTATAACAACCAGAAAAAAAGTCATTGCTTGTCTCAGAACAAAGGTGAGCAGTTAATCATTATGGCAATAACATTTTCTATATTTAGTCATGACATTACTTCACATAACGTGTAGGTTCAATCTGAAATGCATAAACCAGTGAACCAGATTCCAGTCATTACTATATATGCAAACATAAATATCCATAATAAAAAAGAAAAGTAGGAAATTATAATGCATAAACACTTTTCTCACAATTTGGGATTCAGAAATAAATCCTTTGAACTGAATATTATGATGATACAGCCTGCAAAGGAAGGAAGGATGGATGTGTGTGTATGTGTGTGTGTGTATGTGTGTGTGTATGTATGTATGTATGTATGTATGTATGTATGTATGTATGTATGTATGTATGTATGTATGTATGTATGTATGTATGTATGTATGTATGTATGTATGTATGTATGTATGTATGTATGTATGTATGTATGTATGTATGTATGTATGTATGTATGTATGTATGTATGTATGTATGTATGTATGTATGTATGTATGTATGTATGTATGCATGAATGAATGAATGAAAAATGTTAAAATCAACATTTTCAAAATAATCTCTTCCAAATAATGTAAACAAATTTTAAGTTAAACTATAAATGTAAAGCTTTTGGAAACACATTTAAATCTTTAAAAATGATCTTCTAACCCTTGACACATGTGATAACTGCATTCACAAGAGTTGTTGCACAACTCAAAATTGTGTAATGAAAAATTTTTGGTTTCACTGCCTTTAATTTTCACTGAAAGATAAATAATTAAATTATCTTTAACAACATTAATTTTAGCCATTTGCATCTTCTAATTTTTGGGTTTTAGACAGCTAATTGGAATACTTTCTAAGTCTTGAGTACACATAAAAATACTTTAAAAAATGTCAAATTGACCTATTAATGTGAATTTAGTGAATTGAAGTCTATACCTAATATGAAGTGAATAGCAACCTGTTTATTTTGACAACCCACATGTCAAGCGTTTGGTCAGATCCTGAAAAAAATCCTTTATTATGCAATTTTTTGCTCACTTATCTTGAACTCTATTAAGTCATAACCCAGTTATATCAGGCATAAGTTTTGGTCCAAAAATGACATGTGGACCCACTACATTTCAAGGAAATACAACTTTTTAATGTCAACGAAGAAATTATATAAGAAATGGTCAGCAAAAGCCATCGATTTTCACACACAATTTAGGTAAGTTATGGCGGTAGTCACATGTTTATTTAGTATTCTTTCTATTTTTGGTTCCTAAGAGTAGATTAATTAAGTTCATTAATTATTAATTAGTTTTTTAAGAATATATCATTTTCACTGCATAAAATTTTCAAGGGTTTACGAACACAAGAATGTGAACAAACTATAATGTAACTTTTTTTTTACGAAAACACAAAATCGTTTTCATCAGTTACATGTGTACTTTATCATTTCCCTTTTATTTTTTACAGTACATTTCAGATCTGAATCATATTTGGAAAAGAAATAATGATCAAGAAGATCAAAGTAATTAAATTAATAATCAATGTGCAGACAGAAAATTGCTGATCAGCTGAATATTCAAAAGTCATGAAATTGTTCTATATGTATGTAATATCATGATTTATTTTATAGCATTTTATGACAAAATAGTCAAACATGTCAGCAATATTTTCAAAATATCTAGGTATTATAAACATATGATCTGCACTGCATTATACATTTAGCAAATATTTAGTAATATCAGTGTGGTATTGTTTAATCTCATGTGGATTTGTAATAAATGATTCAAAAGCACTTATGTTTTCCTATATATGCTTGGCACCTGTGACAATCGAACATAATAAAATAACTACTAAAAAAACAATCTGCAGATCAGTCTTGCTTTCTCAAAGCCCATTTCAATCACATCTCTCCAACATTCTACTTTGTCATGTAAGCAGCTAAGCCACTTAGCATGAATTGGCTTAATGGTGGATGTTTTCAGGTCAGTTAAGAACTAATTTCAATGTACATCTCCAATGTCCAGTTTGTTTTATGTATTTTGCAGCAAATCCTTAGCTTAAGAATTTGGCAGGATTGTTCCAAACAAAAAAAGGCTTAAAATCACTGACATTGTTCAGGCAGGTAATCTCTAATTCTGGAGGATTTTTGTTTTGTTTTGATGGATGTCTTTAAGAACTTAGGAGAATTTGATTACCTAATATTACAACAGTGGTATTAAATCTGTTAAATCAGACATGTGGAAAATGAAGTAGGCAATTTCTTTGAAAAATTCACCTATACACAGGTGTTGACAATGAATAACTTCATTACTTGACAGAATAAATGCAGCATAGATTAAATCTATTTGCTTGCAAATATGTGGAAATGAAGGTCAATATATTCATTTATAGAGACATGTACATTGGTGCTTTTTCTTAGAGGTGGAGGTAAATGACAAATATTTGAAATTAGGTACTTTTTACCCAAACCACGAACTTTGAAACCAAAGAAAAAATATATCAGTGTGGTACTGTGGTAAATTCAATCATATATTTTAAGAATGAATGATGCTCTTATTACTGACTTCATCCACAATTTTGCTTGTGCCAGTCCATATTTCATGTCTGATTTACATCAGATCAGAAATATTTGTCTCCTACATGTATCAATGAATTGTTTATGGACTGACAGAAACAGATCTTGCACTAAACACAATGGACAAAAGGACATATTACTGCAAAGCTCACCTGACCAGCTGAGCTAATGACCAAAACCATCAGGGAAATATCTGTATCATTCATGTCTGTTACATTAAAATTATACCAGATTAATATCCTGTCCACAATGACAAAATGGGTATAAACATAGAATCAAAATGCACTGCTAAATACCAGACATCCTTGTATTCCTCTTCAGCTTGTTTCATTTTCTCCTTTGTGAGCTCAAACACATCACTCGTGGCATGGACAGACACTTTGTGAGACATGGTACCCTCCAAACGCAGCTGATGACCATACCTAGAAAATAATTGCAAATTTATTATCATTCTAATTTACAGAAAGTACTCTGACCTCTTTTAATATGGTCCTGAATTCCAATACAGCTACGAGGTCTGTCCTTTCATTTATTACATGCATATTTCTTGCTGAAATTCATGTAATCTGTTTAAATTCTATGAGAGCCTTTCAATTACAATCGTACAGGTTGTACTGATATTGAAACTAATGAGTCATTGCTACTTGATTTAGTGTTTTCTTGTTTTCATGCACTGTCATGTGTCTCCACTACTACTAAAATTTATCTTTAAAACAAATCAAACCAGAAAAACAATCACTTTGAGGTTAAAAACATAACCGACACGAATAGCCCAAGATCATCTCTAATGCACTTCTGTTTGTTATCCACCATTTTGCTCAACCATTAGCATATTGGGAAATTCCCAGAAAGATGTAAATTATTTAAAAGTCTTAAAATTCATGAAAATAAGGCTGGAACCTAATTTATACTGAAACCAGGGTTAATGAAAATGTGAAAAGCCCAAATAATAAGAGTCAAATTAAAATTGAAAAATAAGTGGTTCACTTGGATAACTGGCATATACTACAATGCTGGTTGTGAATGCAAATTAATATGTATTTTGAAATTATGGAGCTGAGACACTGAACTTGTGACAAGAAGTCTCTGGGTTTGGCTCCGACCATCAATCAGTCTGGATCAGCCATCTGTCAGAATCTTTTGTACAGGGTAAGAGATCTCTTTGTAATCCTCAATAGTCTTCATTATACATGTACATTACTTTCTTTGCTTTAACAAATTGGCATATATAGGATTCTTTCCCTAAACTTTAGCGCAATTCTCTTCGACAGCTTTCGATTATGATTCATTAAAAGGCTTTTCTACTTTAAGAAATTGCCTCCAAATTTATTCAAATGATGCTCAGCTTTCGATTATGATTCATTAAAAGGCTTTTCTACTTTAAGAAATTGCCTCCAAATTTATTCAAATGATGCTGACTCCAGAATGGAATCATCTGAATGAATTTACAGTCATTATTCAAGACATTTTCCATCAAACTTGGTCACATTATGTTGAGCAGTTCTTTAGAAGATTTTTATATTTACGGCATATATTCCTGATGGTAGACTGGTATCATCTGAAGAAATATGAATAGCTCCATGCAAGGATTCTTTCTTTAAAATCTGAAAAACTCTATCGCGTGTCCTGAGGAGTAGTTATTAGATCTGTCTACTTTTAATTCTGGTGGCCATATCTGACAGCACTCAAGTATTATTTGAACAAATTTTAAGGAGTTTTATGTCAAACTTCAGTTAAGCAGTTTCTGAGAGAATATATAAACAACAATTTTGAACTGACAACAAATTAAGCATGATGGACCATACCCAAGTTGACATTATGGCCATGTAAATAACAATCTTTATACTCCTATTTTATTACTGCTGTTTGATTTCACCATTCTTTTTTTATTTCTTGATTGATGAGAAGTAAGTATAATGTGGTTTCACATGACTTAATAACCTAATTTTGTCAATACAAGCTTGATTACATAGCTTTATACAAGGTAACCCCTGACTTAGATGATCTTTCTAATGACTTCTATAAACGGTGCAATAAAGGGGAAGCAATACACTATTTATATACATTGCTGAAGATTTCTCCCTTTTTTATCAGTAATTCAAGAGATACCAGCACCATTTGTACAAATGTTACATTTATTTATTTCAAGATAATTTATTTTCAAATTTGGTGAAATTCTACTAAGCATTATTTAAAAATACAAATCAAGTATTTTTTCTAATTTCAATAAAAGTTGCCATATGGTTGGTGAATCAGTATCATTTGTACAAAATTAAAAAGACTTCATTTGATGGATATGTTTTGTCAAATTTAGTCAAATTCTACTGAATAGAAAATTTTTTAAAGGTTTTTCTGATTTTATCAATTTTACTCATATTTGATGACTGCTGGTATCAATTATCTAAATCTGAAATTCCTTCATGCCTCAATATTTTATGTCCAATTAATTTATTTCTGTTGAACAGTTTCTAAGAAGTATTTTCATGGGTTTTTTCTAATTTTGGTGAGAGCAACTGTATGACAACAGTCTAGTATCATGTGTAAAACTGTTTACCAAATTGCTGTAAAATTCAGTCAAATTGTGTTGATCTGGTTTTTAGAAGTTTTTGTTTATTTTATCTATTTTTAGTAACAGCTGCCATATTTGATGACATATGAAGCTTTTGTAAAAATGTCAAAGTCTTTAAAGTCTGATGCTTTCTGGCAAGTTTGATATCATAATTTTCAAAACATAATACACATTTTGAATTTGCAAAACTTGGAAGGCCTTGATGCCAGAAATATATGCGTCAAACAAATAATATTCAGTGGTTTATGAAAAGTTGAAAATGCTGTTGATAGCATGACAAATGAGGGATGAAGCACAAGGGACACAAACTATATCACAAGCTCATTTGGCCTAGTGGCCTGAAAAGCTAAAAATGAAATGCTTATTCTGCAAGCAGCTAAAGTTATAGTCAGAAAACATCAAAATAATTTTATTTTACTCATGATTAACGCTAATGATATCAAAAAGAAAAGAAATAAGTCAGTCAAAAAGTGTGTAACATCATTCATTTATTCAGTATATTTAAAATTATGGATAAATGTTAAGATACATATACTTATACAACTACAAGTATGCTATTTCCCGAGTTTAATATAAATAAATTATACAAGAAAGTTTCCTGGATATTATACAAGTTGTCACATAAAATGTTGCTATACATTAAAGTGGCTCTAGCAAAGGTTTCCTGGAGTGAACCAATTGTTGTGCATATATAATAAATGATTTATTTACTTGGTGTCTGGCTGCTGAACACAGTCAAAACTCCCATTTGGATCTCCTTGGATTGCAGACAAGGTGAACTGGAATGTTCGTAACTCTGCCCCATTTTTGGACGGTATCTGTATGACCTGCAACAAGAAGAATTTATTCATTATAACCAATTAATTACCATTTGTAAAACTGTCTATCTAAAATTTTACAGCTCCAGTAAGGTTGACTTAAAAAGTGAATCGATTTATGGAGTATTGTTTTATTATTATAAATTTCTGTCATTTTGCAAAAAATACCATTTTCATTAGTACTTAATTTCATGAATATGGGAGAGAGTTCTATTATCATCATAGATCAATCTTTATTCTTCGGGTCCTTGATGTTGTCATGTTGGCAAAATCAACATTTACTGCAGCACTAAAAATGACAGGATGGTATAATCGATACAACATCACCTTCAACACAAGTTTAACATTGTACTATCTGGATAATTGTTAGCTGGATCTTTATGGATGCCTTTCAAAGCACTGCTTACAGTGCAATTCAAAATGCACAAACATTACATTATGATGTCATCACCTTTTACCCAAGTCACCTATCCATGATGTCATAACCTTTTACTGAATTCACCTATCCAAAAATGGAGATGTAGTTAATATATACCCTTGGCAGTTTTTTGTTTATATGCACAAGACCCAAACTCATTGCATTATGCATTTGCTTGCATTTTCAATGTGATGCAAATATGCAAATAAAAAATGTTTTTTTTAAATTTATTAATTTTTTTTCACTTTCAAAAAGTGAGAACATGTATATACCAAATTCAAAGCCTTAAAAGAACTGCTGGAGAAAATATGAGTGAACCAGTTCAATGTGTTATTAAAGTCAATAATTGACAGACAACTAATTCATAAAAACATTTACTGAGAACACACTACTACAGAAGACAAATAAGCAGCAATTTTCATTGGATTTGAGTCCTAATACTAGTGATAGCACTTTTCAAACATGAGGCCAATGTGGACCAAATATCACTCACAAGACTGGCAGTCAAATGCAAGAACAGTTGGCCAAGAAATATGTCAGTATGATGTTTTCTGTTGATCCATTGCCTTGATATCTAATAAAAACAAACTCTTTTGTGGTTTCTCTAGTATTGTATCCTCATCCATATTTGATGGCACATCATATCAACTGTGTAATAAAGGCCCCCAGATACTTTTGTGTCATAGTTGGTAAATTTTGTTCAGCATGGTATTTTTAGGTAAAGTTCTGTAATTGTTTTTCTATTTTTAATAATAGAAGCTATAACTGATGGCAAACAGTAATATTTGCATACCTCTAATCAAAGTCTATCAGGCATTTTTAAAAAAAATTTTTATAGATTTTATTTTCTTATCAAAGGTAGGCATATTTCATCAGCAGCATTTGTTTATATTTTGAACCCTTCATGCCAAAATGCTTTTTGTAAAATTTGGTCATTTTGTTGACTAGTTTTTGTAAAGTTATTTAAATTATTTCCAATTATAAGTAACCTTAGTGAATTGGTATCATCAGCATTAATCTCCAGTCCCTTCATACTGTTCCAATTTTAAGTAATATCATTTGTATTAATCTCAAGTCCATTAATTCTGTACTAAATGCATTGTCAAACTTGCTAACTTCTGCAGAGCATTTTCTGAGAAGACAAATAAAGTTTAACCCTATTCTCAGTTATGGTGCCCATATTTGATGGTGGACTGGAATCATTTTATAAACTTTAAGACATTTGCGCCAGGAGGTTTTGTGCAAAATTTAGTCAAACTTGCTTAAGCAGTTTTTCAAAAGTTGTTTAAATATTTTTCAGTACTTAGCAACTGTGACCATATTCAAATAAAATAAAACTTAGTTCTCTATGAAAGTATTACTTTTGTCCAATTCGGCAAATAGTTATTATGTCTATGAAGTTGTTTAAAAGTCTTCTATTTTTAGTAACGGTGGCCATATTTGAAACTGGAGCAGATTCAGTTCTATAAACTTGAAACTCTGTAACAGAATACTTTCTTTCAAACTGGACAAATTCTGAAAACGAGTTTTTGAGGAGTCGTCTAAAGATTTTTGTTCAAAACAATATTGGTTAAACTTGATGGTGGATCAGCATAATTTCAATAAACATTATTGTCAAGTTTTGTCAAATTCAATCCAATGTTTTTGTAAAAGAAGCCATTATTATTTATACAAAACGTTTAGTGTCTTCTTAACAGAATACTTTTTGTAAAGTCTGGACTAATTCTATTCAATAGTTTTGAAGATGCTGAAAGGTTCTTTTATGTTTAGTAACTGAAGCCATATTTGATGTTAGATTTGTATATTTGCAGAAAGGTCTCATCCCAGGATACTGTCAAATAAGTTGTTTTTTTGTTGATGGTTGAGTAACATCAACCATATGATGGAAGACTGACATCCTTTGTAAAAAAAATTTTTTAACGGTCTTCAGATTTTGATGTTTTCTATTAAAACTGATCAAATTATATCCATCAATTCTGGAGAATATGTCAATTAATAGTTTTTATATTTCAAATGGTGGCCATACATGATGGCCACTCATTATCATTTGTATAAAATTTAAAGTTCATGTTTTTGTCAAATTTTATCAAATTCTGTTCATTGGTTATTGTTTTTGTCTTTTTGTTTAGATTTTAATCATCATTTGCACAAAACTGAAAAAAAGCATTATTGCCTGGGTGCTCTTTGATAAAATCTGGTCAAAACTAGACCTGCTTTGTTTTAGTTGGGAGGTGGGGTTAACTTTAAATGGTAATTGTTGATAGACACAGGACTGTGTGATAAGCTCACTTTGCCATTTCAGCTAAAATGGGAGAGTTCCCAGCACAATTTTAAGCATTTCAGGGGATCAGATAATATCCAAATGAAGTGAGAGAAAACCATAAATAACAATTAAAAAATTTTGACCTTTGTGAAATAGGTTTTCATTATATGATGGTGTCTTTAAAGACAGGCTGCATGGTGCAGTGTAGTTTCTAAATCACAAAATCTTTATTGCATGGTTATACCTATTTCACATTTGTTGCTTGTTTAGTGTTTAACACTATTTTTCAGCACATGATAGGCTACACATGGTGGCAAGTATATCTGATGGAGGAAAAACCCTGTAAAACTCTAGAAGGACCCATGGAAAGCTAATAGCAAACTTTCTGGCAAAACCATGCCGGCCAAGCCTGTGACATGATCCCACGTGGACACACATAATATGTCCGAGATCTGAAAAGGCAAGCACTTCAGAAAACTCAGACACTGCCCACTCCCCCACCCCCATTTATTAAAAATACGACAAAGTGGAAAATGTTCCTATAAACCATGCATGTATATCCTACACAAGGAATTTCCCATATTTTTATAGTTTTTCATACATGCTCTGAACTTCAAATCTTCATCTGATAAACATGAATATATATCATCCACTTCATCAGTGACTGCATTTGATTTTTTATCTACAGGACTCGTTAATGTTTTATTTTCGTTCATTTTTTTAGAATTGTAATAACTGTCATCAGAACAGCATTTCACTACTCACTTCTCACAGCCTCTGGTTAGGTGTCTTATTTTATTACATTGTTTTCAATTAAGGTCTATAGTCTCCCATGTATATATTGGATGTTATTCCAGATATACTGTATGTTTTATTTCTATTTAATGTCCAAGTTTCATATCAACAATGAATAATTTATGATATAAAAAAGAAAATGATCTGATGATTTATGATAATGGTAGATTAGCTTGACTGATCAAACAACTATTACTGAAAATTATTTCAGTGTACAATTTTTTTGCTGGTTTAGGGACTTGTGGTGGGTCAGATGGGTTTGAGTATGGGATTTTTAATCCAAGAGTTACAGATTCAATACTAACCCATACCTGATTTTTTGCTGCCTCAGCACAAAGCTATCATATCCTTGGCATGCTATATCTAATGTTTTTAAAATGCCTTCAAAATGGGCAAAACATTCCACTGCCGTTTTAATGCTTCTCTAAATCATATGCATTCATGTGAACAAAGGGTTCCATAAAACATGATCTTATTTAAGAATGGTGGAAAATGCTGTAGAATATAACGAACTTTCACAAATTTTGACACAGATATCAAGCACCGTGGACAATACTGCCAACAGTGAAAAAGTTAAACCTGTCTTGCAATTTAAAGGCCACAAAAAAATACTTGCTGACCGATATAATGTCCTCTTCCACCTTTAAAGAAAAAAAGTTATTATACCTCTGCCTTTCCTGTAACCCACCCATCCCCCTATGATGAGAATAAGTCCCTTGCTAAACAAGAATACTGCAAAGGGACTATCACTGAACTGGCCAAAATGAATTTCCAGGCATCCATGGTAAGAACATACCTTCATTTTAAATGCTGAGTGTAAAAACTACCTGTTCTTGAGAAATATCAACATTATCAAGGTGGTCACTATGGAGACCATACTGGATATAAAATCTGCACCATTTGCGTTCACAACCAACTAGATATTATGCTCATAGTAACATTTTTATGCTATCCATTTCCTGTTGGGTGTGGTACTTAATTCATCAGATTTCATTACATTTGCAAAATCTGCCCAAATTATTTTCATTGAGCTTATAGCCTCACATGAATATGCAGCATGACATTTAAAATAAAACGTGTTTTATTTCACATCTATTTTATTTTTTTGTCCATGTTTCTTGCAAACAGTGATATTTTACAAAATTAGGGTCTGATGCTTTTAAGATAGGGTTACCTTAAAACTGACAGGGAAAAAAAAACAAGTTATAGAAAAAAATTAAAGTGAGAAAATAATATCGGTTTAATGTATCTAAACTTTTCATGTTTATCTCAATAATTTGCATGTGTGATTTGTATTTTTTTAATGTAGCTTTTAATGAATTTTCAGTCATATCGCTACAATGTATGCAGTGTGGAAGTTTATGGTTATGTATAGCAATGGGGTATCATAATGCAGACATGTAGCATGATGTCCCACCAAGTCATCATATCCTGACACCAAGCCAACCAGTCCAAACACAAACCTCTTAATGCTTGAGCACCAAGCAAGGCGCCTGTTAGTACCATTTTTATGTCTTTGGTATGACTCAGCCAGGGATCGTACACATGACCTCCCCCATCTAAGGCTGATGCTTTAATTATTAAGCCACCGGAGCAGTAGGTTCTATACCATATTTGTTGCTGCTGTTATGGGGTTTAAAAGTCAGATCCGATTGCAAACTGCATAGACACTGATATATTATCACATAATGTACTGCAAGGTCTGGGAATAAACAGTTTCTTAGAGGGAATCAGTAGATCAAACAAGAGAGACCAAGTCTGCTAGCACATTATTCAATTGCACTTTAGGGTTGTGCTGTTTGCAGTTAAATCTGACTTATAAGAAAGTATATACAGTATATCAACATTCTTATGTTTCTGTGACATGGCTCATTCTGATGATAATCCAAAATAACCATCAATTTACATGGCAATCTGCACATAACTCACACACAAGTAAAACAACTAGGTGAAGGTATTTAATGCATTTAGACAAGTCAACAATTTTTGTATGGTAAAGTAAGTAAAAATTTGAATCCTGTAAAACACTGAAAATTTGTGGTAGGAGGCATTTAATTTCTGTTCTGCACAAATTTTAATGTTAATAATGTTTTTATAATATACTACATCTTGTCACACATATAATGGCAAGATTGTATTTTAAATATATTTTAAAGTTGTTCTTTATCTACCTGAGAGAGATAGAAAACTGCACTGCAGTAATGAGATTCATTAAACAATGAATATTCGATACACTTAATTAAATATAACAGAAAGAAGAATTCCTCAAAGGGGATGACACTGCTTTCCAAAAAGAATTTCCAGGATAACAAGATAAAACTATTTCTGCTTTTTAACTGCTGAGCATCAAAACCATTTATGATATTCTTGAGCAATAAGATTTTCAAATAAACGTCTGCAGCTTATATTCATACTGGATGAAAGGTAGGCACCATTGTCATTTAGAACAAACAACACACCATTAGAAGACTTGGTGAGAAGCCCATGCTGATATGACCTGATGCTCAGGAAAATTTGTGACATTTTCACTATCTTCATTGTGGCAGTCATATTTATGGTCAGATGGGCACCATTTTTATTCAGGACTAAACAAACACAATAAGAAGTCTTATGGTACAACCCATTCTGGTAGCCAAGACAAACTATTTTCATTCAGGACTCACTAGCCATCATAAAGAGTCTTTTGGTGAAAACATTATAATAATGAGACTTTCTATTCAGGAGGAATACCTACAAGTTTTTAAAGATGGTTGCCATGGCTACCATATTGAATGTTTAATCATTTCCATTTGCAAAGCACCAGCTATAAGTCATGTATAAAGTAGAATGTTTGAGGTCTTAAGTTTGTTGTGGGCTAGTGTCAATCTCTTATGCAAGGTTACAGGATCAGGCCGGAGAGGAATCTTGATTTGGCAACAAGGGTTGGATCACAGCACTTCACACCTGTGTTACAGCCTAGTCCTAAGATCAAAGGGTGAACAGAGCATATTCTTAGATATTAAAAGGGACCTTGTCCCTAAGTTTAATTGGATCAGTCCACAGCAACATCCAACTGGTGATTTCAATTTAGATCTGAACTAACTTCAAAATCATAAACAAAAATTGAGTTTCTCCAGGGGAAGATTGCTGAGTAAATAGGGTTAGTACAAGAGAGCCTCTCGTAATTTGGGGGTAAAAAATAGATTCTAAGGAAAGACAAAGCTGTGAAAAGGAAGCTTCTTAGGGGACAGAACTTCTGGATAAGTTGAGTCCAGAGTCTCTAAGAGAGTAGACGGAAGTGAAACTAGCCAAACAGTCTGAGCCAACAAAAATTTAGTCAGTGGAATAAAGGTGGAGGAGGAGGGAAAGGAGTCTGGAGGAGAAAGTGGAGGAGGAAGAAAAGGAGTCTGGAGGAGAAAGTGGAGGAGGAAGAAAAGGAGTCTGGAGGAGAAAGTAGAGGAAGAAGAAAAGGAGTCTGGAGGAGAAAGTGGAGGAGGAGGAGATAGAGTATAGAGAAGTCGAGAATGAGAAGGAATTTGAAGAAAGTCAGGGAGGAAGAAGAGAAAGAATTGGGAGAAATAGTAGAGAAGAATACACAGATGGGTAGAATTCAAAGACAGGAGGAAATCAATCTCACACTGCTAATCAAGTGATGCTATAGGCTATTAAAGTGTCAAATGAAATTAGCATAATTGGGAATTTGAAGCATTTTATTATTGAATTGATAAATTCTTATTCACTGAATTTCATCCTTTTTGAATATTTAATCATTTAACCATCGGCATTCTCTACTTTTCTATCCTTATATCTGATGGCATCCTTCATTATGAAATAGTAAATGTCCCTAAGCCAGGATGTTTAGCATCAAAATCAGATTAATTGTTTTCTTTTATTTAAAAAAGTTGTGTAAATCCTTTTCTATCTTTACTAATGGTGGTTAAACCTGTGTGAATCTGAAAGGTCTTTAATCTGGGACACTTTCTGTCAAATCTTGTCGAAATCTGTTTATGTGTTTCTGAAGAAGTCATCTAAACATTTTCTATTTTTAGTAACAGCAACCACATCTGATGGCAGATTGAGATGAACTGTACCAATTTTTTTTATCCTTCATTCTCAGATTGCCCTCTTTAAAAATGAATCAAATTCTATTGAGCACCACACACAAAAAAATGACAGGTCCAACTTCAAACTGAACAAACCCTGATTTGCCATAGTATGATGCGGCAGCGATCTGGGTCTGTGCTATTTGCTTGAAGCAATGATCAAACATTGACCCTGATCTGCAGGTGCATTATGCAATGTCTTATCTGGATCTTCATTTGCAAAGTGACTTGAATTATAAGCAAGTACTGGTTGTTTTTGATAAAAGGTAGTTTCAAGGATTTTCTAGCAATAGTAATGATAGCCATATTGTAATACAAGTCAGCCTCATTTGTAAAAATATGAAGCTCTTCACATCAGAATGCTATCAGTATTCAATTTTGCCATATTGGACTGCAGATATCATTTGTACAAATCTGAAAAAATGAAGGCACATAAAAACTGACCATGAGCAAAACCTCATAAAGTCAACATAAGCCAGTACAATGTTAAATGTTGGTTCTAGTGGCCTTCTTTAGCTGAGGATATTGTAGTTAAAAGAGATTCAAACAAAGATTATGTTTAACGATTGTAGCATGGTTAGTGCTTGAAAGAATACATGTTTGTAAATATCCAAAGTCAGTGAAATATTGAATATCAGTCACAGTGACCTATTATTTTAATCTGGGCAGAGTATGTATCAAATTGTGTTCCCTCAAGTAGGTTGCATTAAGTATGGTGGTATACATATACGGGATGAACAACTGCATCATGGGCTAAATGCAAAATCCAGGAAATGTACAAATAACTTACATATACCTACCAAGTTAGCCCCAAAGTCACTCCTAACTAATGTAAAGGACTTTGGAAGAAAAAATGGCTGAAATGCACTGAGACTGTATCTATGTACAGCATACATGCATTCCCATGTGACACATGCAATTCCAAAACCAATACCAAGATCAGTGTACTGCAATAGCTGTAATTTACTTTAAGCTAAAAACAGTACAGAAATTAATATAGTGATGCCCAAGAGAAAAACTACTGTACAGAAATCTACATTTGCCATTTCACTATTTTGCTTAGTCATCTAAGTTATATAATTCAGTCTTGCATATACCTTTTATCATATGGCTGTAAATAGAATGGGGCACTTAATCAAGTCAACAAATATTTCATTGTCTATTAAAAAAAATGTGATCAGAAAAATGGGTGCATCTCTTTAAAAATTTAAAATTAAGAGAATTTTGCACATGTACAGTGACCTTGACCTTTAATCTATCCATGGCAGACTCAATATGCAGCTACTCTAATTCAACTAATGTAGTTGATAAAAACTGGATGCAGGATACTTGTCATGTGGAACCAATAATTACAATTCTGGCTGTATGATCTTGATCTTTGACCTATGGTCTTGAGAATCCAAGAGTGCTTCTGCCCAACTTTAGATCATCAATTTTAAATATGAAAACTAGATCTAAGAAACTCAAGATATCAAACAAAGAGTAAAAACTTCCAATATCACAATATTGAACACACTGACCTTGACCTTTTCAGCTCTTGGCCTGAATCAATAGGAAGTTGTCAACAAATGAAGACTAATGACATTTTAAGCAAGGAAATTTGACATACAACTGGTTGTTGTTAAGTAGAGCCAAAATTTATTGGCTTTTGCTTCTAACCATCAGTGTGCAATCAAATTTTGTTTGAGACACAAAACAAACCCCCACTCCAATCTAAAGTTGCATTGCAGAAGCCATCATTCGGACAGATGGAATGGACAATATGATGGACATCACTGCCGCTGTATCCTCTACACCTTTAGTCACAGGGTCATGTACTGCATATACTCATTTATCAGACAAAATGCCAACTACACAAACCCAGATCTGCTGTCATATGTGCCAGCAAATCTAGGTCAGTGCAGTTTCTTAGGAGTAAGAATTAGTGACAAACAACACAAACCCTGATTTGCAGACTCATTATGCACTGTCAGATCAGGATCTTTGCTATTAGCAACTTAAATTCTTAAGTGAGTACGTATATGGTAGAGTTTTTACTGCATAATTTAGTCAAGATAATGCCAGCCTAGATATAACTACCATATATAACTGCATACAAGTCAGATCCAATTGTAAACTGCATAGTCTAAGATCCACCATCACATAATATGCATGCAGATCTGGCTTGATGCAATTTGTTAGGAGTAATAAGAGAAGCAAAATAGAATAGGTGACAAAGTGATCTGCTTGTGCATTATGTGAGGGCAGATCAGGATCTATGTTTTCTGCAGTTGTGCCCGACTTGAAATCAAGTATATACATTACACACATCTAATGTGGAGATTTTATTGCAACTTGAGAAGTCGGCAAAATCAGACCAAAAATAAATAAATAGAAAAGGTCTGCTTGCCCAATACCTAATTTTTTCAAGAAAATGCACAATTTTATATAAAATTCTGTATGCCAAAATTGTTTATTTTCTAGCAAGATTTTCAACTTGCCCTAAGGTGCCAGTCAATAAAATTGTTTGCTCCTGGCAGGTAGTTTTTTACTCTAATTATCCTATCCCTTTCCATCAAGAATAATTGTAGTATTCCTTTGCTGTAGCACTGTTCAGTATAGCAATAAAAGTGTGCCATGTTATAAACAATGTTGCCTTATACTGCAGTAGATTCAATCTAATAACTACATGTACATTCCTCCCCAAAATGGGATCCATGGTTATATCCTTAAGATAAAATGGATCATGCTATGGTGTGGCACTTTATGAGGAACCATGCTATAGACAGGCACTTTATGAGGAACCAGGCTATAGACAGGCACTTTATGAGGAACCATGCTAACAGACATGCACTTTATGTGGTACCATGCTAAAGAGAGGCTCTTTATATGTAGTCTTGACCATGCTACTGAGAGGCATTTTATGAGGAAATGTGTTATAGAGTCACTTTATATGTGGAACCATGCTACAGATAAGCACTTCATATACAGGATAATGATATAGACATTTTATATGTAGTCCTGACCATGCTATGAGGTATTCTATGAGGAACCATGCTAAAAAGAGTCACTTTACATGTGGAACCATGCTACATATATGCACTTCATATACAGGACCATGCTACAAAGAGACATTTTATATGTAGTCCTGACCATACTATAATGAGTCATTCTATGGGGAACCATGCTAAAAAGAGTCACTTTACATGTGGAACCATGCTACAGAGAGGTACTTTACATGAGATTGTGCTAATGAAAGGCATATTATATGCAGTCTTGACCATTCTAGCAAGTGGCATAAGGAACCATTCTATAATCACTTTATATGCTGAAACATGCATATAGAGGCACTTTATAAGCAGAACCTTGCTTTTTGAGAGGTACTTTATGAGGACCCAGTACAGAGAATCAATTTATAGTAATGGGTCTTTCAAGCATCAAAAAATAATTTTTTTAAAAATATTTACCGCTATATCTTTTTAAAAAATCGTACAAAGTAAATACATTCTGGACTGGTGGTACTAACGAGCGGTACTAATAAAATTTCCTCTATTCAAAATATCAGGTCAGGTATGAGTCCATACACATCCTCCATTTATTTCTTGAGTTTTGCTGCCAGTTAAAAAAAAATCCAACTTGAAGTAAGGATACATCAAAAACATCTGTCCATATTCAATGAATTGCATTACAATCAATCACCACCATCATCAAATCATGCAGATTTTCTAAAACTACTTATGTTATCATAAATAAATGCAGACTGGTGACATATAAAACTTTACTAGCCACTGGATGATTACATTTATGAAAACTAATAGTCCAACAGGATATTTACTAGCCTTGGGCTACTGCAAATTTCAAGCCCTTGTTATACTGTACACTCTAGAATGAAAACTCTTGATATAGTGTCTGCAGAATGTACAGAAAGAACAACACCTGTTCTGCTATTCCACTTCAAAAAATCAACCAGAAGTTTAAGAATTTAGTTTACTGGGGTTTTAAATGGATCAACTTTCCCTTATTTATAGCTGCAATTTGACCATAGAGTATTCATGCTATCAGACAATTAACAGGTTTTGCATATTTTGCATGGAATAAAATCCAAATACAAAGAAACATTGCTGTAATTACAAACTTGCAAGTAATCTTTAATAAAAATGACATAACTATTTTCATTCAATACATTGATTTGTAATAACTTTCATATTGAAATCAAATATTTTTGATATACCAAAATTGAAATAAATATGTAGGGTTGTTCAGCCTGGTGTATGCTACCTATGTAAATTAGCCTCATAAGCTCTCCACAGCAGTGATCAAAAGACTTGACATTACATCCTCCTACTGACTGCCAATTGAGTCCCCTTAACTACTGGCTGCCAATTAACCAATCTATGAAATAGCTCTATGAATGCCATAACCTTTTATTTGCTTCCTGGACACTATAATCTGCACACACACCCAATCTGCTGAAAGTTTTACAGGCTACAGCTTATGAACATATATTGCATTTTCAGTGTGGTGGGGGTGGTGTCAGTTGCCTTCAAAAAAAACATGTCTTAAGGGAAGGGGGGGTGAGAGCCTGAAATTATTAAACATTTCTGAGCCTGCAATGGTCAAAAGACAGATGCATCACACTGACACTTTTGGTCCTTCAATGAAATCCGTTTTTTCATCCGTTTTTCGTTGACAATGTGAGAATCAATTACTCATATTGGAAGAGCATCATATTTAGTATCTGACATCGCCAAGTTTGGCTCCAGCTGGTAAACTTACCAACATCCAAATTTATGTCTGTCCACCAATTCGAAATTAACAATACTTTGCTCAACTCAAGCAATATAAAAAGTAATTGGTTATTGTGGCCTGCTCATAAATTACAAACTCATGAAAAGCAACTATTGATGATTGCTAATGTTCTGGGAGACCAGGAAATATTAAACTTGTGGTCACTTAGGCCAAAGAAAAATTTGGGGAACACTGAAATTTTCAAATCTCCTAGCCCTATAAAACAAATCGAGCAATCGAGCAGCCAAGCAAGTGAAGAATACCATAGATACAAAGAAGTCAAATCAAATTGCAAAAAACTACGATCCAAGTTTGCCACAGCATGTGACTGCAGATCACTCATGTTGAATTTTCTATTGATTACTCACAACAAACTGCACAGACCCTGATCTGCTGGTGCATACTACAATGGCAGATCTAGATCTGCGCAATTAGCAGATGGACTCACATTATAAGCAAGTATATATGGTACAAACAGATTCTAAGCATATAATTATGTGTTGGACAGGGCATCCTCTGCTAGCTTTAAACATATGCATAAATGTCAAACATATAAGCAGTTCTGTAATTGATCTAACTGATCTAATTAGAGAGCAAATGATCGGCTATTCTGTAAATATATGCATGTATGCAAGAATTAGTGTACCCACTATGAAATAGCCTATTGCACAATACTATGTCAAATGTATCATTTGCTCTTTTCATATCCAGGATAAACAATGAATGAAAATATGTGATCAGGTGACAAGTGATACCAGTCTAGGTCTGGAGTGAACATCAGCTGTTCCATTCTAAAAATATCTATAGGCCAAGATAAGTACACAACATGTTTACATACAATGGTGATCCGATTATTTACATGAGGACTGAAGTTTTCAAGTGATTTATACTTATAATTAGCAACATTAGCCATGGGTACAAACAGAAATGTCCATATATTAAAAGACATTTATAAAAGATTATAACTTTACAGAACATTTCTAACCAACTATAAATGTAGAACTTTACACAACATTTCTAACCAACTATAAATGTAGAACTTTACACAACGTTTCTAACCAAATATAAATGTTGAACTTTACACAACATTTCTAACCAAATATAAATATAGAACTTTACACAACATTTCTAACCAAATATAAAAAGGCACTGGGAATGGTACTTTACTCTAACCAACTATAAATGTAGAACTTTACACAACATTTCTAACCAAATATAAATGTTGAACTTTACACAACATTTCTAACCAAATATAAATATAGAACTTTACACAACATTTCTAACAAAATATAAAAAGGCACTGGGAATGGTACTTTACTCCAACTGCCTCTGCACTGAATAAGCTACTTGTGTTGCTGTGTTGTTATTGTTGGGTTTAATGCCATTTTTCAGCACACAATAGACTATACATGGTGGTCAGTATTAATAGTGGAGGAAGAAACCAGGAAATCACCGGAAAGTTTGACTGACCCATGAGAAGATACTGGCAAACTTTCGGAATCCTACTCTTGAACCCACACAGACAGAGGTGAGATGGCAGTGATCCTTAGGACAGAGCTTTAAACCACTCTGAGCCTTTTTGCAGTGAGGTAAAGCATCAAACTAAGTGACTTAAAGGTCAATTCTGTAATGTGTACCAAGAATAAAGCTGTTAACATGTACTCAGATACCCACCCATTAATACTAACCACTCTGAGCCTTCTATTATGTTGCAGTGAGGTAAAGCATCAAACTAAGTGACTTAAAGGTCAATTCTGTAATGTGTACCAAGAATAAAGCTGTTAACATGTACTCAGATACCCACCCATTAATACTAACTAGGGTACCTATTAAAAATAAAAAAAACAAAACAAATATTTTTCTAAATTCACATTAAATACATCAGAGGCAAGTGAGACACATAATAATGCTTACAATTTGAGGCTCGTGTTGTGTGACCATTGGCTGCTGCACATTTATCTATCATTAGATGTCTGTTTAAATTCCTTATTAAAAGTAATTGTATTTCAAACAGTCCCATGAAAACAGGTTTAATGAATGCAGCACCAAGTGTCACAGATTACTTACATTTTGATACACACATACATAGCAGACCAGTATAAATTGAAAACAAAAAGCCACCAGTTATTAAGATAAACAGGCTTTATTGCTGTGATTCATGTATGTTACATAACCAAAAAATGTTAGGAGGGAGATTTTAACATGTTGCATCTGGGAAAAAACAAATCAAAAGAACTTAAAAAATTCTAAAAGAAAAATCCAACAGTGCTGCAATGCAGCATTCATCATTTATGGACTTCATGGCCATTCAACAAATGTTAGACAGCTGAACTAGTTAAAGTGAGTGTTACACATAAATAATTTATCAGTTTTACACTCTTCAAATCACTACTTATCCACATGAATTTAGTCCATTTGTGACAAGATTTTTAACTGCAGAACCAGGTAAGCAACAGAGATAAATGTATGTTTTCCAGTTTTCTGTAATTATGAATTGTAATATATAGTTTGCTCAATTTTTTGCTCAGATTACACTTTTTTGACCTTAGAAAGAATTATACTTATATCCCATTTGGGGTCGGCATGTATGAACTAACAATGTAGAAGTTCACATGAACTAACAATGTAGAAGTTCACGTCCAATACAATTTCTCTTTCATTGGGTAGCAGGTCATTAGTTTCAATAGGTACCTGGTACAAGTTTCCTACAATTTTGGCAACTTTAACCAAAAATGGGTCTCAAAGACTTCTTTGGGTCATAATGACCTTGATCTCTGACCATTTGATTCTAATTCTTATTTACTTAAGTGTAAGCCATCCAGAAACTATGGCAAAGTCACTTGCTTCATGGGTATAGTTATGACCATGGAAAACCAACTGCATAATTTTTGCAGGCTCACTCACTTTTATTTTAATTCCTAAAACAGGAAGATTCAATCATCCTGGACAAAAAAAATTAAATAACTCACCTTTGCAAAGTGCTTGCATTAAATGTCTATAATGGCATTTATAATGTGGAAGGAATAGAAATTCCAGTCTTGAGTACCATAGTTACTAATCATGTTGAGAAGTTTCAAATCTGAGACAAAGTTCTCTTCTGCATGAAAAAAGGTTTCATTTGTCAAATCATTTGGCTGTTAAGCTTTAAAGTTTTTTGTTGAAGTTTGTTAATGGAAAGTGACTTCTTGTGCAGACTTTCTTATCTAGAAGAGTTGTCTGATAAAAAAAAATACAACTGGAGTTTATTTCAGGCTGTGCCACCAAGCCTTGTTTTTCATCTATGGTGCATGAAAAAGCCCCACAATACAAGGATAAAAAGAATTACAGTATGAATTTTCATGAATAAGCAAGAAATTCAGTGTCTGCTATAAATGGCCCTATTTTTTGTTGTCTGTACCCATTAATTTTCTCCTATTTTTCTGGGATGAATACTATACAATTCTTGAGCATGCAGACTGACCATCACCTCTTATAACATAATGTGAAAATTTGGCCTAAACTACATCTCTGCCGCCATGAATAGCCTATCAAGTGCTGAAAAATGGCATTAAGCCCAACAACAACAACAACAACAACAACATCTCTGGGCAGAGTCTTAATAATCTGCTTCAAGTCATACCCTCTATTTGCCTACCAGCTTCAAATTTGTCCCAATCTTCAGAACACAGTTTGGTTTCTAATGACTATTTTGTAGAGTCCAAGTCATTGTTTTTCATCATTAAGTTGGGAGAAGACCATGACATTACTAACTGGTTTGGTTTCTGTGACCACTGTGAATGACCGTCCAAGCCAGTTTGTCCTCTTAAGCAAGTGTCCCTAGTGGTCTTAAGCGCTCTCCATTAATGATCACTGCCATCTTTTGGGTTTACTAAAGCTTGAATGGGAAATCATGATGTGCCTTGCTCTATCTGAATGGAATAAATTAAGCTACATTTAGTTCCCAGACCAATCTGCAAAGGACGTTGCCTTAAAAGTTAAGATACTTGGCACCTTGATCATTTAGTACCTAAAAATCCTAAATTTATTTGCATAACACAAACTATTCAAAGCTAAAATAAAGGTTAGTACATTTTATTAAATAACAAATAGTATGATGGTCATGCTCTAATTGTAGGAAAAGGTTATTCACCAGGCATACTGTCAAGGAAAGTAGATTCACATATCTAGCTTCTTCAGCTAATGTTGTCTTATTTAGACGTGCTCTACTTCCTGATTTTGATTACAAACTTGTGTGAAGTTAATTGCAGATTACAATTAGCCACTACATAATACTTTTTCAGCATACAGCCTGGTGTAACTTTTCCCCTTTTCCCCTGACATGCCAATACATTATAATTGAAATTAAAAATTAAATCTGAATATTTGTTAGGCCTCTCACAGCACAAACTACCATGCATAATTGTTAGACCAAACAAAACATTCTTATTAAAATGTATTTTTCATGTAAAAACAATCTGACTGGTACTGTTTTTTTTCAAATATATATGAATGTTATAAAAAAGCAAAATTTAATAAAAAAAATAATGACAGTAAGTGATTGTTTGGATAACTGTAAAGAATAGTTGCCAGGAAAATATTAAAGGTTTCTTTTGTCAATTATAAACATAACACTGTTTAGCATTATACACTTGTTGTATATACTTTCACTTAAACGTTTTTTAGTCTGTCATTGTAAAAGAAACTTCAGAATTATACATTAAGAAATATGTAAACATGCATATAGTATATTAAAATACACAATCAATGTCAGCCCTATCTATAAAGGACACCAATTTAAAAGAAAATTTTTGGGACCTGTCTTTTTTTGAATGGTAAGACCTACACAATTTCATAATGAGCTAATCAGGATCAGCCAGACAGTTTCTGACAAAACCTTTAACAGATAAGGGCTTTCTGTAACCTTTTTAAGACCTAGGGACACACTGCACATTTAGTTAAAATAATTAGTTGAAAAATACTACTTACGATCTTACTTATAAAAACTTATTCTTTTACAATTTACATGATAGGCTACACATAGCAGCCAGTATTATTGGTGGAGGAAGAAACCGGGAAACCCGCGGAAAGAACCAATGACCCATTTGAAGCTACTGGCAGGCTTTTTGTTTTTTTACATATGCCGAATCTTAGGTTCGAACCCACACAGTCAGAGGTTAGATTTTTACATATGCCGAATCTTAGGCTCGAACCCACACAGTCAGAGGTTAGATGGCAGTAATATGTGATAGAGAACGCTTTAGACCACTCGGGGCCCCATTTAAAAATCTTATAATGTTCACGGTTTATTTATTCATTGTATTTATTCTTTGATGTCTGCTTTGATTTCAAGATCATTAGAACTTTTTCTCCATAACTAAGTTAAAAATATCTGATGTTCTTGTGAAAAATAATTGCAGTAAAACAAATTCTTGAGACGACGAAGATGGCAATTACAAAATATCAAAACATTTTGAAATTATAAGCCTAGTTTGATCTCAAGAGGTAATTGAGCATGATGTACAAGGTTCTTCCCTATCATCAAGAGCCTTATCTCTGCTATATAGTAATGGATAACAATGGGTGATCCTTAAGACAATCTTCAGATGACAACCAAGATACACTACTAATATCCTAGGCAACTAGATTTTCAACAATGTGATTTACAGTAAATTGCCTCACTGGACAATCAGTGAGGGATGATAAAGCATTTGAATATCAATTACTTGTATTTTTGAAAATCAAAAACTTAGATAAGGTTTTCTAACCATCAAGTTTTAAAGTTGCATTATGGATGATATATTCTTGTGCAAATGACTGATACTGTTCAGCAATCAGATATTTGTCTGCACATCTGTTTACCTAACCAATAAACCCTGATTCTTTGAGCTTTACCCATCAGACAGCGTTACACAGATTTACAAGCTGATAGACCATTTTGCATCATCATCTATGAGAGCATTGATATTAAAAGGAAGAAATTACTTTAGAGGCAGTTTAAACGGAATGGTTTAAACAGTACTTATCACAATACTGCTTTAAATATTGCTTTCAAAAGCATTGCTAATATTAGAAAGTTAACATACAAAAAACACTTGTGGGTTGTGTTCCCAATTTATTGATGTTTCTTGGGAATTGGTGCAATCATGGTGTTGAAGCATTACTACAATGGCATTTGCAATAGTATTTTCTCATATTGAAGTGCGGTATGCAGTCTACTTTCAGATTATCTAGGCATACAATGCCAGGCCAATGTAATTAACTGTCTCAACCATAGTCAACAGATAATTGGTTTCAAATGATTGATCTAAAATACATACACAGGACACTGAATGAAACAATATTTAGTCATATTCAAAGGATCTTCAAACAAAAGTTTGACTCTCCAAATCAAATATTTAACAATGTCAGTAAGGTTGTCCATTAATAAAAAAATTCTATGCAGTTAAATGATATTCATTGAGAATTTTTTTGTGATAATTATTAGCAGAACCAAGATACCTTCTTCATTATAAACTCACTCTCTCTCATACTAGAATGATTCCACATAGACTTTCTTTTCTTCTGTGTGTAGATATCTTGTTACAGAAACTGGTGATCACTGTTTAAATCAGAAGTAGTGTGTAATCTATTTGACCGTGTGATGATAGCAGCCCAAGTATGATTACTCAGTTTTTAAGTTGACCAAACTACTTTTGTTAACAAACTGTTTAGCCCCTTTGCATGCCTGCAAAAGTTCCATTTTTGCTTCTCATTATAAAGAAGTTCGCAGATCATATAAGAACGAAAGCACCCCATATAAAGTCTGCACATCATACAAAAACGGAAGCACAGTATATAAAGAACTTTTAACATCATATAAAGACAAAAGCACCATATTTAATGAGGTTTCCACATCACATAATGACAAAACCACTGTATATAAAGATGGCTGCACATCGTATAAAGAAGTCTGCACACTATCGTAAGGACTAAAGTACTACATATGAAGATGTTTACACATCATGTAAGGACTAAAATACTGCATATAAAGTCTGCACACTATTGTAAGGACTAAAGTACTTCATTTGAAGATGTTTACACATCATGTAAGGAATAAAATACTGCATATAAAGTTTACACATCATATAAGGATGAAAGCACAGCATATAAAGAAGTCTGCACACTATTGTAAGGACTAAAGTACTACATATGAAAATGTTCACACATCATGTAAGGAATAAAATACTGCATATAAAGAAGTTTACACATCATATAAGGATGAAAGCACAGCATATAAAGAAGTTTACACATCATATAAGGATGAAAGCACCACTTATAAGATGTTTGTACATCATACAAGTACAAAAGCACATTATGTAACAAAGTTCATACATATCACTGAAAGTATGCATATAAAGAAGTTTGAACCTTATATAAGGACAAAAGTACATAATATAAAGTTTGCACATCATACATCACTCCTTCGATAACTAAGCGAACCCACTTATAACACTTATAAGGCGGTGTCTGGCATGGCTCCCGATTTTTTTTCAAAGGAAATATATTTTAAAATGTGTTAAACGGGGGAGGGGGAATTCACGATATGAATTAGTATATTGAACCTTGTTACATAATGTATATTATGTAAATTTTCGTACAAAAAAAATAATTATAAATCATTAATTTTTGTAAAAACAAAATGGGAATACGGTATTTTCGATCTTTTTTGCAAACATAAATCTTCTTAGTGGAAATTTTATGTCTGATAACTTAACCAGTTTTTCAAATACAAAGACATCTATATGAATAATTATGATACATTTAAATAATTATTATTTTGATAACTAGATTGTGTACGAAAAAAAAAAAGAAAAAATACATGAAATACGGTAGCTCAGTATATCATAAGAAATGGTGATTATTGATGTAAAGATAAAATCTATATCATGAAATTTTCAAGTTCTAATTAGATGTCTCAAATTATGTTTGGGGATTTTTGAGAGAAAAAGTTGTTAATACTCTGTAAATAATCAGTCTGGCGAAACAGGATCAAGGAAATATTATGCTAAGAGGTGGCAACAGATAATAAAATAAACACCGCTTAAATGTCTTGCTAGGTGAAATTAACTTTTAATCCTTAATTTCGATTCAGTGTAAACACTAAAATTGCAACATATTCTCTTCTATGAAAACATGAAAATAGTCAATCATCCTCACATCCAAACCAAAACTGTTAGTACTTCTGTGAGAACCTAAATAAATGCTGGCTTTGTTTTGATCAACAACTCAACAACTCAGACAAGTGTTTGTTGCATTAAACAAAAATCAATTAAAAGACACCTGTGTTGTTTTATCACTTTGAATATGTCTTTTGTATCAAATCAAGCAAGGGAAGTACAATAAAAAAAATCAAAGGCATAGCAGCATAAGTTCTTGAGGTCATAACTGTATTCAAAATTCATTTTATTTGACTAGTCAAAAATGGTTTCACATTTTTGTGTGATATATTTAAAATATTTTTATCACTTTTGGAGATCCCAGCACCGACGACATAGAATTAAACAAAATTGAGAAATATGCTCAGAGAATCAGGAACATGCAATTATCCAAACCAGCTCAGAGAGCAAATCACCCGTGAACAAATACACGGAGGCAGCAGAGAAATCAATGGGTAAAAAAAAATGAGCAGATGTTTTGAAAATGTGAAGTGATATTTGTTAAAGGTGTCACAAACTGCAAGTATTATGTGTTCTAATTTATGTTATTTTAAATTTGATTGATGTCAGTAACTGCTAACCCTTGTAAAAAAAAAATCATTTTACTTCTACAATCAAATCAACCTGTCATTAGATGACATTGTGTTTTTTTTTTAAATGGGTGTCGATCTTGTCTACTTTGGATCAAACAAGAATTTATCCAATTTAACACAATCATTTGGCAAAATCATACATGTGGTAAGCCAATGGAAAACGTGTGGATTATTGTTTTGATGATCTCAATATTGTGTAAGTTATCCTGAAATTTATGTTACTCTGTGATGACAAAAGTAAACAAAGTACACTGAAGAAATATTTAATCATAGTTAATCATAGCACGATTATTAAGTATTCAACACTAACATGCCAAACCAACCCACACACCCCTTTTGCTTGTGTACTTTGATCTGTTTGTTTGTTTTGTTCTTTGTTATAGATCCCTCCATAGAATGTTTTTGGACCCCATTGTGGCAGTTATCGAGGGAGTGGTGTATAAAGATGAAAGCACCACATATAAAGAAATTTGCACATCATATAAGTACAAAAGCTCATCATATAAAGAGGTTTCCACATTATATAATAAAAGTGATCTTAAGACAGTTCTGTTGTTCCTGAGTGGAGGTGTTTTATTAGTATCAGAGCACAGATGAAATCTAGTCCTGTTTATGAGACAGTATCAGGTTCGGTTTCATTATTCATGATAAATTCTAGTCCTGTTTAAATGACAGCCATATGGCATGTAACATTATTGTCATGGGTTGGATAATTCATGCTGGCAAAAGGTCAACAACCTGGTCAGTTTATCAGTAGATCCATGTACACATTCTGATTATATCTTAAGAGGTTAAATTTATAACTACTTCTTATGGGATGAAGATTTTTCAAATTTATGCTGGGTCTTAATGTTTCAATGATGGCACATCGAGCATACAATTGGTCACAATAGTAAATATAATTTTTTGTTTAATCTCCCTGGTTTATTTCTCATTTCTGCTAATACATTCATTTATACTTTGTTAATATACCTGTCATTATTTAAATGAGTCTGAGCTAAGGACAGCTAGATATTTAGTATATCAATTACTTTAAAGAAATCCTGTTGGCCAAATAATAGAAACAAGTGTCCTTCATTTCCAAACAAAGCTATTAAGGCAAATCTCAGTATAAAAAAAAGTTTCATGAATATATTATTCACAATTACCTACTAGTCAACCTGAAATCAGTGACATCCATCAAAACAATCCTAGTTCTTAGAGTAGGCAAACTAGGCAAATATCACAGTACACAAAATGCCTGTGGCTAAACATGGACTTTTAATTTTGCATCATCATGTATGCAGGGGAAAAATCATTGGCAATATATTGTGTCAAATAAGAACTGATAAATGAAAGAAACTGAAAGAAAAAGAGTCATATAACAGAAAGCTGTGGTACATATAACTGCTAAATAAAAGTATTGATATGTGTACTGTGGCAATATTTAATGTTGCAGTTCCCATGGGTTTAACAGCAGGGATTAACAAACTCACTTGCCTGACTCAAACTCAAATTCAGTTCAGGCAAGCTCAACTCTGCAAGGCACTTGTCAGCATTCAAGTTCCAAAAAATTGAGAAAAGAAAACAAGTAATAAATTTCATTTAGCATTCATGGTCTGAGAAAATATATAAAATACTAGCTCTGAATGAACTATTTTACCACCTTTCACCTAAAGTAAATGTCATTTCCATCTTGTCACCTAATGTACATGCCATTTCCATATTGTCACCTAATGTAGATGTCATTTCCATTTAAAGTAGATGCCATTTAAATACTGTCACCTAATCTAGATGCCATTTCCATATTGTCACCTAAAGTAGATGTCATTTCCATCTTGTCACCTAAAGTAGATGCCATTTCCATGTAAAGTAGATACCATATCCATGTAAAGTAGATGTCATTTCCATCTTGTGACCTTAAGTAGATGTCATTTCCATATTGTCACCTAAAGTTGATGTCATTTTCATCTTGTCACCTAAAGTTGATGTCATTTCTATCTTGTCACCTAAAGTTGATGTCATTTCTATCTTGTCACCTAAAGTAGATGCCATTTCCATGTAATGTAGATGCCATTTAAATCCTGAAGTAGATGCCATTTCCATATTGTCACCTAATGTAAATGCCATTTCCATCTTGTCACCTAAAGTTGATGTCATTTACATCTTGTCACCTAAAGTTGATGTCATTTCTATCTTGTCACCTAAAGTAGATGCCATTTCCATGTAATGTAGATGCCATTTAAATCCTGAAGTAGATGCCATTTCCATATTGTCACCTAATGTAAATGCCATTTCCATCTTGTCACCTAAAGTTGATGTCATTTACATCTTGTCACCTAAAGTTGATGTCATTTCTATCTTGTTGCCTACAGTAGATGCCATTTCCATATTGTCACCTAAAGTAGATACCATTTCCATGTAAAGTAGATGTCATTTCTATCTTGTCACCTAAAGTAGATGTCATTTCCATCTTGTCACCTAAAGTAGATGTCATTTCTATCTTGTCGCCTAAAATAGATGCCATTTTCATCTTGTCACCTAAAGTAGATGTCATTTCCATCTTGTCACCTGAAGTAGATGCCATTTCCATCTAAAGTAGATGCCATATCCATCTAAAGTAGATGTCATTTCCATCTTGTAACCTTAAGTAGATGTCATTTCCATATTGTCACCTAATGTAGATGCCATTTCCATAGAAAGTAGATGCCATTTCCATCTTGTTGCCTAAAGAAGATGTAATTTCGATTGTCACCTAATGTAGATGTCATTTCCATCTTGTTGCCTAAAGTAGATGTCATTTCCATCTTGTCTCCTAAAGTAGATGTCATTTCCATCTTGTCACCTAAAGTAGATGCTATTTCCATCTTGCCACTTAAAGGCCAGTCTAACATTCTCACATGCAGATGTGAAAATGTCAATATTTACTATTTAAAGCAAGTTTCAACAATTAATAAATAAATATTCATATTTTAACCTCTCAGTTTAATTTAATCATAATATTTTGTACTTTGTTAGCCTTAGGCAGTTTGTCAGACTGCACCTCTAAGCAATTGGTTTATCACAAATTGTTTTGATGAATGTCATTGATTTTATGTTCTGTATGTCTCAACTGTTGATAATACAGCTTGTGAGATTTCTTTGACAGGTACTCCTCCCTGCTAATTAACCATCAGGACAATTCATTCAAAAAATGATTGATGTTATGAAAATATAGCACACCAAAGCAGTGTTTATAATCTGTTGTTTATATGTAGTTACAGGAGATAGATACATTCTTACTGATTACATGAACAAAAATAACTGTTCTCAAATCATACTCTAAAGTTGGATTGACAAATATTCTGATGTATGTCACTGTTTTCAAGGTGACTAGATGATAACCTTACATAAATAGATAAAATACTACATAAATAGATAAAATACTACATAAATAGATAAAATGCTACATAAATAGATAAAATACTGTTAATAAAACCTTCAGTTGCTAGTATAAATATAACCTTACAGTCTAGCATTCATTTATTCTCTCTCTCATAAATCTAGCTATTTCCAAACCTGTTTCTACCTATCCATTTATCTATACACTGTATACATGTACATGTCTGCAATCATTTTAACTATATCTGCATTCTAACTCTTTCTAATCTAAATATCTCTCCACAGGTATTATTTACATGTATGTTTTGGTAACCTTAATCACCTGCACATGGTTTTAAGTTACCAAGAAAGACAAAAGGAAAATAAAAAATTCAATAAATACAGTGTGATTTCCTTCAACTGCACCATACTTTGTCTTAACTTATTGTTTTACTTATACTTGGGACAAGCTCAAATTTTCCAAGGGTATGTTCAAGTTCTCCACCCACTAGCTGGTCAAATGACATTTACAAAATTTGTAAATCCTTGGTTGAAGGCCATTTCCCAGCACATGACAGGCTATAAATGGTGAAACAAACTGAACATGAGCCATCTCTTTTTCTGTGACTTTTCCAGGGACAAGTACCTTGCAATTTTGTGCTTTACTAAGCTAAATATGAGCTCCTCCCAGGCAAGAAGTGTATTTGTAATGCCCTGATTGTAGTAAAATTTTCATAAAGGAACATAGATGTTATTAATTTTACATGAAATATTGCACTAATAAGTGCAGTTGTCTCTGCTTTGGTGATTGATCAGTTCCTATCAGAATCCATGGCATTGCTACATGCAAAGGACATACACTAATCTAAGTGAGCATGAAATTTTGTAATTCCCTCATTTTAAAGTCAAGCAAATTTGTATAGTGAGCAAACTGAGACCCACTTGAATCTTCTGTTTATTTTCCGAAGGTGGAAATTCACACTTAATTTCTTTTCTTTTTTACTGTTATCTGACTATGAAGTCTGGTCAAACAGGTGCTAAATTCATCCTGTTGAATTGGGCAAGTCATAAATGTCTGCTCAAGACTGTCATTACCCTGTATTTAACAAGGAAATCATCACTGTTGCACACCTAGGAAATCCAAAAACCTAAAAATAATTTTCTAGCCTGATGTCATATAAATAAAATGACCACACAATCTAAGCAACACTGACCTTTCGGTCAAGCTAGATAAACACCTCAGACTGTAAGGCAGATGATTTTCCCATTTTTGTGGAAAATAAAGAATGAATAGTACAACAAAATACCATATATATTAGTTCATAAGTCTAACTGCAAACTGCACAAATCCAGATCTGTCATCACATATTTTGCCAGTGGATCTCGAAATGTGTAGTTTATTAGGAGTTTTCAGCACAAATATTGAGAGAACCTGATATGCTGGCGCATTATGGTCTATGTTATGTAGTGACTCATATTTGATCACACACATTAATATGTGCACTACATATATGTTTCCTGAACATATACAGACAAAATAACACAACAAACCCCCCACAAAAAAATGTTATTGAAATGTATACTGTTAACTAGAAATATTTGCAAACCTTTTCTCAAATTAAATCAATACTTGAGGATTCATGTACACATTGATGTAATATCCCATTACCCCACCAAGGTTCATTCTTTATGAAAGTTGTATTATTACACTAAGGTCTTAAAAGAATGAGAGGCAACAAGCTTTGTAAAATTCAACAAATAATTTATTTCCCTAGAATAGAAATTGAAAAGTGTAAAAGGAACTTATGTCATTATCAAATGAATCACAAATAATCCTAAAATTTCTAATATGAATATTAATATTCCAAAATAAATATTCCAACACTGAAAGAGTTGATGTGCATGTGGTGGCCTGTGTTGTGGTGATATGCCAAGTCTCTTTTTGAATCCCAATAATACAATCCTAATTTAGCATATATCCTTATTTGAAATTTCACTATAATTCCAAGAAAGTTATTTTATGAGAACTTTGTAATTCCAGAAAAGAATAACTTTAATTACTGTATTTTCCCATGGGTTATGCCAGATTTTTCAAACCCCACAAGGGGGATACGGGTTATATAAGGGTTCAGGCCATATCACAAATTTTCTACACATAATAATATTTCAATATATTGTTTGAAAAACATAACCACATAATTTTTAACCAATTCATGATAATCATCCATCATCTCCCAATTCTCGGGTAGAAGTTGGCCAACAGGGTAGAAGTTGGCCAACAGGGTAGAAGTTGGCCAACAGTCGTTTGTGTTCTGATTGACAATGGTTCCTCTTCATAAATTTATATACCCAATGCACTTCTCATTTAAAATCATCAATGTCTTTCTCTGCCGACATGAGTATGGCCTTTAGTTTAATGGCAACTCTCGAGATTGGTTGTTTTCCTACTGGGCCATGATCCACTGCTTCAGGACAGCTTCAAGATGATGTCATTTTGCTTTAGGTCCACCACGAGTAGACCAGTGTTGTCGTAAATTCATCTACTCCAATGCTCCTTTTTCTTGTCTCCAATCTCAGATTACACTCTCATCAATATCAAATTTTCTGCCTGTGGCTCTATTATCATGCACATATGCATACACAATGGCAGTTAGCTTCTAAGTCTGTGTAAGAATTTTGTTTCTGCATTTTTTAAATAACAAAAAATAGAAATTATTTAAACTTGAATCTACACTTCACAAGAATACAAGATTTTTTAGAAATGTCCACGTTCATGTAGCCTGTAGTTGAGGCACAGCTCCTATTGACAGCCTACACACACAAGCACTGAGTACAGAGCCTGTATTGTTAATTGTACGATGGAAATTGACAATTGTGGCATTGAGCCTCAGGACCTCACACCATTGCATACCTGGCTTCAAAATTCAAATCAGCCGGCTGCCAGCTGGAATATAGTGGAGGCAGGGTGACTAACTTGAACTGATGCAGAGGGATGAATATGGACTGGGGATGACTGACTTGATCGTGTATATTCCAATTTGTATGATGGGTTTGGTGAGGTAAAATGTACTAGTTTTGTATCGTTCGTCATCTACGTGTGAGCCATGACACATTCGGTCCTTCTAAAAACAGTAATGGTAGACAATATGAACATAAAAAAGTTCATCAATCTATGGTTGTGAGTTATACAAAGGTGCGTGATATGTCAACGATTTTGTTACACAAAACGTGGGCTCTATGAGAGTGAGGATTATCTGCGTCTGCAAGATATATGCTGTAAAATATGGTAAATAATTTGAATAAATAAAGTATGCATAAATATCATCAATACTGCACTAGATAAAATAAAGAGGCAGGTATCCAATCCTCTTTTGTTAAAGATATGCTATCTTGTAAAAGCATCATCTACGAATGTCAAGCAACAAAACCCAATGAAGATTCACACAAAAGTAACAGCCACAGCAGCAAATCCTTGTCCTATGTAGCACTATCATATCGTAACTAGCACCAGGTCTTCAAATGTCTTAACTTCTTGTTTCCAGTCAACCAAATTTTCATATGGGAAAGCAAATATATATGGTTGTTGACACAACAAAATCTAATATTACCAATTAAGTAATTTCTCATAAGTCTGAGACTGCAAACATTTGAACTGGCAAACTAAATACCCGAGTACAAGATGGCTGCAGAAGGAGACAAACTCACAATCAGAACATTCTGCATCTCTGCTGTTCTAACATATTTAGTGCACTCTGCCATAAGCAAATCAGAAAACATTATCTATTCCTACAACTATTTTCAAGGTTATATCATGACTAGATGTGTGCGTGTGCTATTTTAATTTTTAATGTAGCTTTAACAATTTTTCAGTCAAATCACTATGATGTCTGCAGTGTAACAGCTTATGTCTAGCACTGAGGCATCATGCTGCAGACATGTATCATGATGTCCCACCCAGTCACATTATCCTGACGCCAGGCCAACAAGTCCTAACACTAACCTCTTAATGCTATGCACCAAGCAAGGCAGCTGTTAGTACCATTTTTAAAAGTCTTTGGTATGACTCAGCCAGGGTTATAACCCACGACCTCCTACATCCAAGGTGGACGCTCTAACCACTAGGCCACCATATCAGTCATGACCAGATAGAAATGGTAGAGTGATGTTCAAATGGTTAATTTTACTTACCCCATGGTTCCCTTGGAATTGAATACTTGGCTTTTGTCCACTAACAGACTGAAAAAGAAAAAAAAATTGTGGATCATAAAAACTTCATGAGGTAATAAACACCAGTGCAGTCAGGATACAAAAGTTCTCTTTGTAGATATTGGTACAGAGGGCATAGTCAAATGGAGATTACTAGCTATCAAATGTTAATGACCTTTGGTTAAAAAAGAAAGCATTCTTTAAAACATACCATGCAGACACCTTTATTTTTGCATTATATTTACTGTGACTAAGACCAATGATCTGTAGGCCTCAGAATTTTTAGGGGTGTTAGTTGTGGGGGGGTAAAGCTAATTTTAGTTCTGTAATACTTACCCATTACTACAGACTAGCTAACTGGCATTATTTTCTCATGCTGAGTTGGATTTGAATTATATCCTCCCTCTAAGTGGAGAACTGTCAACAAACCAGTCTATTCAAATACCTCATATGCCCATGCTAAGAACATAGTGGGGTGGGAGAAGGGCATTTGGTAACAGCAACCCAGTCCACTCAAATACCTCACATGGCCATGCTAAGAACATTATCTTTTTCATAAGCAATGATTATGCCAGGACATAGTGGGTTGGGAGAAGGGCATTTGGTAACAGCAAACTGGCAAGCATTGCATAATTAAAATAACCCACACCCCAAGTACATTTTAATAACAGCAATACACAACCTGGCACTATTGCTCAGCTGAATGTGTCAGTTGTGTGGGTAGGTTAATGTGTTAAAGCTAATAATTTGATTGAAATCCAGATATCCCAAGGAAGCTTGAAAATAAGCCCATCAAGCAGTGACAGTTCTAACCTCATGGGCTTTTCATTTCATACACAAAATGACTCAAGGAATTAATATACACTTTTGACAGTAATAATAATCCACCATGAAGCCAAAATATCTATGGAACACTTAAGAGGAAAGAAAAGAAATTTCCTACCCGTTTCCCTTTGGGGGTATTACAGCAGGACCTTTGGAGGGCATAAAAGCAATATCTTATCATCCCTAGCACATATGTCCACTGATTCTTAATGTATTATAGTGAAACCCTTTTTTATTATTTAAAAATTCTAATGCAATTAAGAATAATTACATTCAACTATGTGACACTCAAAAAAAAGCTGCTATATGTATTATCTGCTATTGATATGCAAGAATAAGTGATGTATAAAAAGTCACCAATTTACAGATTAGAATTCAGGGAATATATGATCAGTTCTCAACCAAACAATAATCCTGTGGAAATTTAGGAAATGACTAAAATTACAGTTGTTGTCAATATTGTCTTAATATATTGAGGAAAAAAACAGACTATGACAAGCACTTGTTAGTAAACAAAGTGATTTTTGTATTTTCTAACTTTTTTACTATACAAGCCTCTAAGAAGGAAAAATTACATCAGATTCTGTTTTTTATAGTCAATAATTTTGAACAACTCTTCAAAAGCAAATCTGCTGCTTTCTAAAGTTGTGCAGGGAGGGTTTTTAATTATTCACAAACACAAGCACTTTCTCTCTCTCTCTCTCTCTCTCTCTCTCTCTCTCTCTCTCTCTCTCTCTCTCTCTCTCTCTTCTCTCTCTCTCTCTCTCTCTCTCTCTCTCTCTCTCTCTCTCTCTCTCTCTCTCTCTCTCTCTCTCTCTCTCTCTCTCTCTCTCTCTCTCTCTCTCTCTCTCTCTCTCTCTCTCTCTCTCTCTCTCTCTCTCTCTCTCTCTCTCTCTCTCTCTCTCTCTCTCTCTCTCTCTCTCTCTCTCTCTCTCTCTCTCTCTCTCTCTCTCTCACACACACACACACATACTCATCTCATTTTCAACAGAATAGCTTCTAAATAAATTTACTAATTCACAGCTTACCTGTGACTGTGAAACACATTACTGAAGTTTTGTTAAGCATGAAAACATAAGTTTACACTTAAACAATTGATGGATTAGATGTAGTTCAGAATGAGATTAGTAGAAAGTCTCTATTTATTGATAGTGAATGAAACAAAGCTTCCTGGGGCTATGGTTAGCAAAATGTCAATCAAAGTTTCATCTGACCCTTCTCTCCCTTTTGTATATTTGGCTCTCCCTTTTTTTATATTTGGACATTTTTGTTGATGTGTACAGAGTCAAACGCAAATAAAAAAAATAAAAAAATTGGAATTTGCCATCACAATAATAGTTTCATCAGGCAAAGAACATAATTCAATGCAGTAGTCACGTGATACAACACAACCATCTTTGACACAGCTCCATTCAGTATGAATCTGGTAATATAAGTTTATGTTTTGCTGTGTTCACTAATTACTCCATCAAATTTAAAACATGTGGTTCAAGTGGATCAGAGATTGCTCACACATCATCTGCCAAGAACCATGATTGCATACACTATGAATCAAATGCATCAATTTTTATATCTTTGTAGTAGCGCCTATTTGATGCAACTGCACAATGGGGCAAGAGGGTTTTTCTTTTCTACATTGCTAAATTTATCCTGAGGGAAGGAATTGGAACCAGATCTCCCAGGTATTAATGCCCTCAAAGAGAGCTGCTAATTTAGCCCAAAGATGTTTATAGGTTGTGGGACAACAAAGTCCCAAGTGACAGGACAACAAAGTCCCAAGTGACACGATAGCTGGTGAATTGACTTGAATACTGAAGGGTGAAGTGCAAAATGTTTAACCTCATTAGCACTCTCCTCAATATAAGAGGAGACTCATTGGCAGGCAATTATCAGACTATTTTTCTTCATACATATTATGGGTCTCCAGTCCACCCTTGCAGCATGTTATAGCATGCACCCACATACAACTCTGCCACAGCACCAGCAAGGGGCTATTGCTTGAGTGGGAATAGACTTAACATGCACTAAAGTATGAATGGAGTTCCAATCTACAGCAGTACCAGGTGTCAACCAAAGCAGTATATATCAGTTGGCTTGGTGGGTGACTTTAATACCCAGCTTGGTGGGTGACTATAAGGTCTCATCGGTCACCTGGGGTATAGACAAGTGGAAATCTGAGTTGAAATCGTCCACATCTCTATCCATGTACAAAAGGCCAAGGAAAACAAGGAAGATTATGTACGAAATCAGTGCAATGGGAAGCAATTAACTAATGAAGTTACATGAACAACCTGATACAACAACATGTATGCCCCAAAACACCCATCCATACTTATTTCAAATTCAGTCCAGTTGTATTAGTGGACATACAAAAAAAATCATATAATGTGTAACCCACCAGCGCAATTGACCAAATAATGTTTCAAATTTTTTTATTTAATTTCATTTAATTTAGAATTTAGTGTACATAAATAATTCTGAAATATGCCAATCAGCCAAGTTAAAATGACTACTGTAATTTTGTATCACGAAAATATTAAGCAAGTATAAAATTTGTACTATTTGATTGACTTTGGATTATAGTTGCTTATTGACTAGGGCATTTGTGCGACTGTTTGTGGCCCTGGGCTGGGCATATGTCCCTTTAAGAGAGTGCTTGGCCCCGAGCTGGGCCTTCTGGAACTTTGAAGAGGAAGGACGAACCCCCTGGAGCCCCCAGGGAAGAACAAAGAAAAAGAAAGAAGACAGGGGGGGGAGAACAACGTTGGACAAAGGAAAGGAATGCTGGGCCTTCTGGAATTTTATGAAATCTGGTCAAATTATATCCAGTTTTACCTATGGGAGTCCTTATGCCAATATTGTGTTAGCCACCTTTGCAATTTGTCGAATGTCTCTGAGTTGTGATTTTTTAATATATTAATGTTTGAATTTTGTGTATTTGGCATACTTATAAGGGCCTAAAATTTCCTTTAATCTGTTGGGTGGATGTCACCCATTGTTTTTTTACCACCGCATAATTGGTCTTGGTTTTTTAATTTTGACCACCTTTTCAAAGGATCATGTTTGTTCAAAAGGTCTTTAATGCCAAAGTGAAGACTGAGTTATGGTATATTTTGCTTGACAGTTGGCCGTTCGGTTTGGCACAGTCCCACTACTGTGCTTAATCATAACCAGGGAGGGGATTATAGGACAGCAGTGGGAGGAGGTTAGTCCTGGACTGTTTCTTACCTTTGAAGCAAGTACTACACTATGATTGGCTTTGGATTATAGTCACTTTTAAAGCTTCATTTTAAAAAAATTATTTAAAAAAACAGTGACTACATTTCAAGGCAGATCTTCATAATTTGCAAAACAAAACAAAAAATGACTGTTCTGATTGTACGGTGAAGTCATTTAAAGGTTTAACTATTTTTAGTAATAATAGAGATCATATCTGATGGTGGATCAGCATTCTTTCATAAAAAAAAATTAATAGACTTTCATGCCAGAATGCTTTCTGTCAAATTCAGATAAATTCTCTTGTGCAGTTTTTGAGAAGCTGTATAAAAGTTTTTAATACCGGTGATTTGATCAGAAGCCAAATCATCATTCACTGGTTTCCAAAATGAAGCTAGTTGATGCCAGAATGGTCCCTGTAAATCATCTGCAAACCAGGAGTAAAGTTTGAGAAGAAATTGCAAGTAGCAATTGTGATTTTGCACCAGGAGTGAAAACCTTAGGCACAACCTGCCTGATGGACTAGTGAACTAAAACATTTAAACACAGTATATATATATATTCACACAAGTCCAACTGCAAACTGCACAGAACCAGATTTGCCATTGCATAATGTGCCAGCAGATCTAAATCTGTGCATAGACACAGACCTGCATGCACATTGTGCTATGGCAGACCAGCATCTGTTATTTTCAGTTTGACTGGACTTATAAGTATATACTGTAATTCCAAACTCTAGTCATCATGTTACAAAAGATCTGGGTAGGTGCAATCTGCAGTTCAATTCAACTTGTATGCAAATATGTTAGTATTTAGTATATTTGGATCCATCTGGAATTCAGCAATAAAGAGCCAGCTGCCTGGAGATATTTTCTACAAGGGCCATTATCTAATTTTGATTATCCAAAATTTTACATAAATCTCTTTCTCTTCATTCATTTAGCAATTTCATACTGTTAAACTAAAACAAGAGCCCCCTGAAGGGAATGATGCTCTGCTTGACAAAGAATTTCCAAGATAAGATAGATGCAAGATCAGCACCATTTTAGTTAGGAAAAATCAGACACCACCAAAAAGCTGGAGTTTAACATGACAATCCATTTAGAATGAATAGTGATAACATTTTCAAGATAGCTGCCATGGTGACCACACTGGACCTCAGATCAACAAGCTGATATAACAACCTATCCAAGAGGAATTATAAGTAACAAGATTTTATAAATTGATACAATTTTTAATTCCGAACAAAGTAGATATCACAAAGTCTTCCCCTGACAGGGTCTGTGTAGTTTGTTTGGAGTAATTATTAGAATAGAACAAACAAGACAGACCTTTGACAGAACTTATAAGCGAGTATATACAGTACAAATGACTGATAAGGGTGTACTGACTATGAATCTGCTGCACATTTAGGGTGGAGGAAATGTTCAAACATGGACAGAGTACTTTAGACACATGGTGATAGTGAACAGGATGATAATGAATAAAGACCATTTGTTTTTTCCACACTGGGATCCTCTCCAAAGTGGAAAATTACACAGATATAGAAAACCAGGTCACTTCTCTGCCCAAAAGAATGATTATATTTGCTATTTCACCCAACAGAGCTTATGATATACTGATACATATACAGTGCAACGTGTCTATAATGCACTCAGTTATAACTCAAATTCAGATATAATGCGAATAGGCTATAATGAAGTCATGGCATAGCTCCGGAAATTTCATTCACCTTATTACCATTATTTTTCTCCTAAACAAAAAAATTATGTACATAAAGTAAATTGCATTAAGTTTTATTATCATGTTGGAAAAGAGATTGCTTATAAATTAGAATATAAGACATTTGTGGCGTGGCTCCCAAAATATCATATACATGTACATGTATTTATTCTCATACAAGGAAAACATTTCTTCTTAAAAGTGCAAAAAAAATGTGTAGAAAGTTTAAAATCATTTTGGATTCTAATATAAAATAATCGTGGCATGGCTCCCAAAATTTCATTTACCTTATTACCAGTATATTTCTCAAAAAAAAAAAAATTAAATTACGTAACATTTTGTAATCATTTTGGAAAATAGATTGCTTATAATTTGAATATAAGACATTTGTGGCACTGATCCCAAAATATCACATACATATTTTATTCTCATACACAGAAAACATTTCTTCTTAAAAGTGCAAAAACATAATGTGTAGAAAGTTTTATTTTTATCATTTTTATGGGGAGAAAATCATGTATGGATTCTAATATAAAATTTTTAAATTTAACAAATTTTCTACAGTTTTGTGTCAAAATAAACATCAGAAATATGAGTATCTGAACCCATGTCTAGGTCTTTTGAGAACTTTGAGCTCTGTTTTTTGTTGAAAGTTGACAGCTTATAAGCATTAATGTTCTTATTACTGGTTCATATCTACTTGTGTTTGTCTATAATGCATTTCTTATATTATCATTGCTCAAACAATATCTGACATATGTTCTATAAGCTGCATTCACAACTAAGCAATAAACAATGTGGTGGTTGATAAAAGATTCTCACCTAAATTTATAAATCAATTAATTTAAGTACATTGCTCATCATCAATTGACGGTTATAAAATATCAAACAAATGCAAGCTGCCAACATGTGCACATGCAATCAGTTGACCAGTGAATAAATGCCATCCATTTTCTACAAATATAACTCCCTTGCTTACTGACAATTATTATTGCTACAGTATTTCAAGCAAACAGGTGTACAAGTGTTAATTAGTGGACATTTAGAATGGAAAATGAGAAACAGAAAATGTAAATCTTTTACAGTTAAAGAAAAGATTGAAACTTTGGACAGGATTAGGTCCAGTGTTAGACAATCACAAGTAACTAAAGATTTAGGTGTGAATCAATCAACAGTCCCAGGATGGAGGATGGAAGAATGAGAGGATGGAGGATGGAAGAATGAGGAAACAAAACTAAGACATATGGTTGTCGGTATGCATGAAAATGAGGGATTGATGAGAAAAAAAAGCAAGTTTTGCAGAAGATACCGAACTTGATGCAGCCCTGTATCAGTGGTTTGCGAAGTCTAGGGCTGAATGAGTTCCTATATTCGGACTAATTTTAAAGACACAATCTGAAAAATTTCACACTGACTTACATGGACATGATTCAAGCTTCAAAGCAAGCAGTGGATGGCTGAATCGTTTTAAGAAGCAACATGGGATTAGCCATGCGACAATTTATGGAGAAATCCGCTCTTCAGATTCAGAAGTGGCTATGAACTATACAGATCAAAATTACTATTTTTCAAACATTACCAAATTATTACAAAACACGGATGAGAAAATTTAGCAGTGTGATATTTATACAGACACCCTTATTTAACCTTCGGACTTATTGTTTCATCATTTGTTACATATTATTTGCAAATTTTTTTCTCTCATTGTATTCAGTCACATACCGATGTGACAAAATTAATGAATATTTTAAATATGTATGTATTTTCAATGGAAATATTTGTATTGTGGATTCAATGTATATGATGAGATTCATGGGTGAGTACACCAAGCATGGTTTTCTGAATAAAGTAATATATTATATACATGCAATCTGTTATCACTGCAGTTATTTTTCTCATTTAATATACATTGATTTAAAATGGTAACTGTGCCAATGAAGCACAAGTATTTGCACCTGATTTTATGACACACACACACACACACACACACACACATACACACACACGCACACCCATAACACTGCAAATTTGTTGATAACATACATGGTTGCTTATAACATAGTTTGGTTCTTACATAAGTGGTTGGGTTCTATGGTTCCCAACCATAGCATTATAGCAGGGTCACACTGTACATGACAGCAGATCTGGGTCTGTAGTTTACAGTTGAACTCCTCTTATAGCATATCCAGTAAATCTCATAGTTTCACTAGGTTGCAAATTTTACTGGGCAGCTCATAATGAAAAAAAGACTGAATATCAATCCACCTGGTACAGCTCTTCATACCAATTTACTCATGGTTCTTTTTGTAGGGTAATACAATATCAAATTACTCTGACAGTCTTCTTTATACCTCAAAATACAAAGGCCTTTCCACTGCAGAAAACAATAGCATAAAAAACATCCGGAACTGCTTATTTATGCTTCAAAAGATGGAGTCATTGACTCATTGTTTATACTCTGTAGCAAAACAATGTGATACAAGATCCTTCTTTTCTATGTCAACTTATTTCTCTTAACTAAGATATCTAGATCATATTCACTGAAATTCTAATAATGATAATATGCCAAATTACAACACATGAATAATACTTAATTCTAGCAATGATGCAAGTTCACCTATTTAGAGGGCATGTCACTTGCTTCCCTGTTATCTCTACAATAAAACTTTTCAACCAATAATTAGGCTCATCTAGCATAATTGGGATGAATCCTATTAAATCAAAATTCTATTCTCAAAAAGATTGTTTGTGGCATGTAATTCCTGTATTTGATACATTCTTCCCACATATAAAAGAGAGACGTTTTTCATCTGCCACTACCCCCACCTTGTAAATCCTTTCTCATGTTTCGTATTTAAATCACCTGCAGATATCGGTGATGCAATTAAGCATTAATTTTGTCCAGTATCCAGAAATTATAATTTTTGTGTTAGGAAACACATAATCTGTGTCAAATTTTGAACATGTACATCCATCTTAGGCCACAAAAAGTATATATATATATATATATATATATATATATATATATATATATATATATATATATATATATATATATATATATATATGATATGTAACCTTTAGACAGCTTAAGAAGGCAATTTAAGTTAATAACATCATGACAAAAAGAAACAAAAACAAAAGCATGAGACAGTAAGAGCAACACAAATTTTGTTAATACTGACTGTTGGGAAGGTGATGGGATGAGAGTCACTTTAGTTGCTATATCAGAACTATAATATATTTTGTCTTACACTAAATTCATATAATGGGGTTAAAAATTAATGGATATCAGAGCTTAAAATGATTCAAGTTAATAATGCAATGACCAACTTTCTAATTACCCAGGGCCACAGCTTAACTAATTAACCCCTGGCACCACATTTACGGGGCAGGAGGTGGTAGCCTAACTCTAAGCTCTATAGCATCAAGGTCATGAACAACACAATAAAGTGCATGGTATTATAGATAGGTAGACAGATGTAGATTTGTGATGATGCCAAATAATCTGGATGTTCTAGTTGCACTACAAAATACAGAGGGGAAAATGTCACTTTTTGGACCAGAGTTTTTTCCAGCCAAAATTTGCCTGAGGATGGAACCAGATCTTGTGTCTGGATTTTAGACGTTTTGGTCTCAGATCTAAGACCGACTGGTCTGAATTCCACAGACTGGTGAACCTTTGCAAAACATAGGATAAGATGCTCATTTAGAACAAATAGTGGTCTCGACACAAAAAATGATGGGTCCATTAAGCAAAAAAAAAAGTACAAATTTTACCCTTCTGCTCATGCTCAGGCTAAAAAGCCAATGAAAAATAATATTTCTAACACAAAAAGGCATTAGGTTAACCAAAAATGTCTTGGAGGTCAATGTATTAGGATGTATTCAGAAATAGCACCCAAAATGGGTTTCCTACTCGCATTTCACACAAAAACGACAAAAACCTCTGGGGTTTAACGAGTTAAGAAGTCAATTAAATTTTGGAAATATAGACTCCATATTTCTGTATACTAACTGCCATTTTTGGTAATGAAATAATAACCTCCATTTCTGCAATATATCAAACTTCCATTTCAAGTAATGACAAGTTAAGCAGTTTTCCTTTTTGACAAGAAATGGGAACTCGTATACCTCCATGTTAAAAATCCATTACAATGTGTGCCTATGGTGTTTTTCTAGTGTGTGTGTGAATGTTTGGCACCTTTCCAAAACTTTTGCAGACACAAACAGCCAGGTCTGGGTACAATGCAATGATAGTTTGAATCTATGTACATATATACTGAGACTGATATGATGGTGAGAATCAAACATGCAAAAGTTCAGGTGCTACATTTCACCAACAATTACGAGCTAAGGGTAAAAAAAATTTTTAATGACAATAAATCCAAAGTCATCTTGATCAACACACCTGTGTGAAACTGTTGCAAACACTATCCAATTAAATATGATACATGCACCATGATTAAGATACAATACTGAAGATGTGTTTATTATGTAGTTAATAATAAATATACAAGTTTTTATGTTGTTTTTGTTCTCTTTCATCAAGTCTTCTGTACATTCCATCTAAATAAATTGTGACTTATATAAATACCGTTAAGTGATGTCATACATTTTATAACCAAGAATCTAACTGCAGATGTAAATTTAACTCAGCTTTGGAAAAAAACTTTTAATATGCTGTATAGTGACATGTATATAATACAAAAATCTACCAATCTCTGTTGATAGTTTCCACAAGGATTATTAGCTAGCGGGTGGAAGTATGAACACATGATGTAAGCAACTGCAGAATTTTTTACAAATGTACTGTCATAATTACTTTGTTTTCCATTTCCCTCAATTACATTCATACTTCAACCCTGGCAGTTTTTTTAATCTGCAAATAAAACCATATGGATCAAACTACGTTCAACAGCTGCTTTAGCCATAATTTTTAAAGACTTTATTCAATTTTCAAGAATGTAGTTTCTAGCAATATGGAAAATTTACACAATATGTCGCAGATCCGACTAATGGTTGATGAAAACACGAACATAAATTATGTCATAATAAAAACTTTACAGAAAAGACATGTCTACTGCGTACAAAGTTCAGGTCGCGCAGTTCCAATGCTTAAATTTAAAGGTAGATTTGTTAGTTTCAAACAATTTATCTAATTTTTCTTTCAAAAGCGGACAAATCACTAAGTTATCAATGATTATGAACGAAATGGAAATTTATTTTTGAATCTGAACTACAGCTTAGAGTAACAGACGGTTAACAATCTGTCATCGATGACGACAGCATATTTTTTCAAAAAAAGGAAACTTTTCGAAAATAATTTTCAACTGAGTATATGTTAAACATATCATGTACTATTAGGCATTGAATAAATCAAATCAAACTCTAAAAATGGTATATTTTGGAGAAAATACGCAGAAAATCCGACCCTGTGCATGATTCGTGGCTCACGAAATGCGGTTTATGCATTTTTACCAGACATGACCAGATCTGGAAGAGAATAGAAGAAGACAGACACTGAGAAAATCTAATATTACCTTGCTTTTCAAATATTCCTCTATTGCTTTAAGAGCTGAGTCCGTTAGTTTGAAGTGAACAACACTCTTATTGGTAGAAGAACCCGAATTTGACGAGAGCCCATACTGTTGGCCTTCTTCTAGTGCTGCCATAGTGGGTCTGAGTTTTAACGGGAAACAGGGGAGCATGTCAAAACAAAACTATTAAACGCATCCATTCGTGCTGAAATTTCAAGATTTAAATATCTCGTAGTCATAAATAAAATTGTTAATTTTTATTATTTTAGAAGTAAAACCCTTTTAGAATGAATAATGCAACACTGTGTATAAACTAAATTCAAAAAAGGATTTCATAATACTTTATCAATTTTTAGACGTCCCCTATCAATCTCTAAATGTTTTGACCAATCAAAATGCATCTTAAACCGGATGTGTACGGAAAAAAATTAACAGAACTCGTATAGAAGCCAAGCATTTAAAAAATATTTTAAAGTTTTTTTTTTGCATAAATTGCTTTATTGCTTCGTCTTGTAAGTCTTTGAGAGTTGCAAATAAGCATATCTTCGTGATATAGAGATGATTGGAGCTTTAGAGCTACTGACCATTTTTAACTGTTTTGCTTTTTTTATTATTATTTTTCAAATCTTCCAACTCTTTAATAAAATTATGTCGACACATAATGACTAGGCTGCAATGGACATGCTATTTACCAAAGCAAATAATATACAGAAAGTATTGTTTTTATATTTAAAAAAGAATAAACATTTACACATATAGGCCAATGCTATTACAGATAGTATGAAGGGAAATAACTCTACATTCTGTACATATTTGATCGATCTGGTTGCACGTAATGCCTACGTAAAAAAAAAGTTGCTTTTGCGTCATTGTCTACTCTAAACCGTGATTAATGGGTGTTTATAGTGATTCAGGTATTTTAACAACACTTCGGGTAGGTTTGTCTTAATCAGTGATACGAGAAATGCTTAGAAACGGCAAGTACTCCAAGAAACTTTTGCCAGATATATAAGCCACAAAGAATACTGTTTGGTGACTTAATGTCCGAAAATACAGTGTTTATATTGGAAAACAAAGTATCGATTTAACATAAATCAAAATGAATGTTTCTGTCTTCTTTCTATGACGTATAAATATAAAAATATCGGGGCCACTTTATTTTTCCACATCTTGAAGAATGGGTTGATTTTAATTTGAACCTTTCTATTATTACCATTTTAATTCGTTGTCTTAGTTGTCGCTATTATCACCTTTCTTATAATAGCAGCAGCAGAGGATGACTTAGCCTGCCGAGTTCGTTTGCAAATTGTGTAATTTTCAAAGACTGTTATGTTTGAATGTATTTCCACTATTCTGAATTTTTTCAAAATTCTATACACTTTCCGGAATTTTCAGTGTGGTCAACATATACAGAATAGCTGAACTTGGTAGTTAACTTCGAATTTACATGCTGAATGTGATGTTAGAGTAATAATATCGGCTTGGAAGTCTTGCATCGAACGTAGTAATATCCATCAAACCCTTATATACTCCATGGATTTACCCAATTATGAGAAATGAGTGAATACGGGAAAAAGTAGTTCTAAAGCTAGTCGATTTTAAAATCCTTTCTCGATTGTCATCTCGTTTTGACTATCTTTTCAACTATCTCCGTTGTAAGGCCACATGAACCTCGCAGCCACTAGCATTAGAAAGGCATTTTTTTGTTTTTTTAAACTACTTTCACGCATCAAAGTTTTAAAGATGTTCGATTTCGAATTTGTGTGTATTGAGGTACAACTATGCTGATATTATTGGAATTAATTTTGTGATCATCTTGAAGGTAGTAGTAGTAGTAGTAGTAGTAGTAGTAGTAGTAGTAGTAGTAGTAGTAGTAGTAGTAGTAGTAGTAGTAGTAGAAGCAGTAATATACTATTCTGTGTAAATATTGCTTATCACACCTCATGATTGCTGATACTTCCGAATAATAATATTATTCTTCCTTTTCTATTTTATATTTTTATTGCCTCATGAGCAATATGCATACTTGTTCAAATTGCACTCTGAAACAGCGAAAATATATCATCTTGGACAGATATGTACTGGCATAATCGTCAGTGCAAAAATATATCCATCGAAAAGCATGGGAGAAAAGCAGCTTGAAACATAATAATGAGATATAATATGTAACGCTTCATTTTCTTACAGCATGAGAAGGTTATACATTCTCGGTGGCTAATTGGATTGTACTAAAACATTTAGTTCAGAAGGCATACATTATTATTATTATTATTATTATAATTATTTTTATTATTATTATTATTATTATTATTATTATTATTATTATTATTATTATTATTATTATTATTATTATTATTTGGTTGTTGTTGTAATGTAGTCTTTTATAAAAGAATTTATAATCAAATTTTTAATTAATTTAAATTTTGATGGTTTTTTTTTTCTTGTTTCCAAATATTTCTATAGGTGTGTTTCCCGGATAAAAATTTCAATTATTTTCTCGGGTTCCTTCACCTAGTTTCCAATTTGTAACCTCTGCCATGGAACTCCTAAGTCCTGTGTTTGCTATATGTAGTATACTATATTGTTGTGACTGCTATAGGTATCTGGTAAGGATGGCATTTAAAACAGATTCAGTCTCGCCAAGTTTTTTTTTCCTAGGGTATAATCATGTATTTATTTATTTAAAGAATAAAATTTATTGCATATTTAATTTTTGAATTTTAAATACATTTGAAAGAAAGACGGTGTTTCCAGAAACAAAAAAAGAAAATAGACTTATTATTTTGTGTAAGTATTTAATTATGTGTCGTCTCTCTTTTTATACTTCTTATATTAATTGATTTTGCATCATGCAAGGAGCCGCATTTCTTTAATGTTTTTCTGCTCCTCCATACATTTAGGAGGTCTCTATTAAACTTTCCTTTAAAAGAGTCTAAAGGTTCAAAAACACATACAAAAAAATAAATAAAAAGGTACAAAATGAGGGACATTGTTAATTTCCTTTTTGATGGTCATATTCCCCATTTGTGTGTACTGTCTGTCCATTTCCTACACATGGATTTTTCTGAGGCTCTCTCGCAGGTCTGTCTACTTCACGTTGCGCCGTGTGGCTTAGCCCCGCGATGTCAACGTCTCGTACTTCGTCCATATGTAGGTTCGATGTCCATATAGCGAAAAGATAAAAGAGGAATTTAAACAAATTTTTTAAAAATGAAAAAAAAATTAAAATATATAGAATTGGATAATTTTTATTAAGAATATTCCTCATTTAGTGAGTATATCCTATCCTAAGGTTAATTTCTTTTGAAAAGAGATTTTTTTAAAAATGTTATGTTTAGTTTTAATCACTATCACATGTAACGTGTATAAATGATAAACAGTCCTGCTTTGTGGTCATGCAAAACTATCCTTGGACAGCTTATATAACATAAAAGGTGAAAAGGGTCGATAATAGGTTGATGTGATGTGATGTGATTATGATTTTTAACATAGCTTTAACAATTTTTCAGTCATATCGACTATGATGTCTGCAGTGTGGCAGTTTATAGTGATGTCTAGCACTGCAGCATGATGTCCCACCCAATCACATTATTCTGACACCAGGCCGACCAGTCCTTACACTAACCTCTTTATGCTGAGCGTCAAGCGAGGTAGCTATTGCTACAATTCTTGTAAGTTTTTGGTATGACTCGATCGGGGATCGAACCCACGACCTCCCGCATTCGAGGCGGACGCTCTAACCACTAGGCCACCGGAGCGGTTAGCTAGGTTAATGTTAAGTCCTTTGAAGCAGGGGCGGCTGGAGAAGGCGAAAGGAGGAGGGACACTGTGTAGTGGACAGCAATTAAGTTTAATGGATGTAGGCTAAAACATTTTTTAGAGGTGAAATCCAGGACTAGATGCTCATGCCTTGAAGGCTACTGTGGGACCTCAGTTTTGGTAATTTCAGAAAATTGCATCGGTAAAGTTCACAAAGTGGAACAACCCATTCATTTTAAATTATAGGTAAATCATAGGTGTACTAGATACATGTATTAAAAAAAAAATATCACTGCACTGAAAGCGAATGTATAAACCAGTTGTATTAAAGATAATCGGCAAATTTGCGCAAAAGCGGGAATGTTCTTTGAAGCCATATTTACTCCATATATAAAATGCAAAACATGATTTTAGTTGTCGAAATAAAGTTCAGTTTTACTCGTCATCCTTACTTGCGTTCCCTCTACAACATGGCTATTTTGAAAGCGATGTTTTTTTCTTAACCACTCAGACGGAAAAACAGACACTTATTAGGTTAAATGGAGGTAGGTTTATGTAGTCAACGTTCAGAAAGGGGGTACTTACCGGCGATGGTTTTGAAAAAATATTTTTTTTCCGGCCAATATTGGACGTCTTCACTAAAGCCAGTCGGACCAGTAATCTGACCAAAAAAAAATCAACCTGACCTGAACTTTTTTTTTATTTTCCATATTATTGAGCTCTCTGGTGTCATAAACGCAAAATTTAATTACCTTTCCAACTGTACTAGGGTTGTCAGAGTAGCATTTCAAGTGTGATTATTTTTTTTAAAAGGTGATTCAGGAAGCTTTAGCCTAAAGCTACCTGCAGAAATTAACTTCATAACTAGGTTGACTCACAGAGGCAATGGGAATTTGGGGCTGGCTTTAAATTTGTTGCACATGTTGCCAAAAAACATATAGATGCAAGTCATTCTGAGATTAAAGGCGTCTGTCGAAATAGGAGCACCATCTGTACATAACATATTTAACACCCTTAATTATATGTTCAGATTAGTTATTATTATTATTATTATTATTATTATTATTATTATTATTATTATTATTATTATTATTTATCTTCATCTTGTTAAAATAGTAACTATCTATTGACCCATGCTTTTCAGGACGATTTTAACCATAAACTAGATGGATTTGAAAAACAAAATTATACACCCCCAACATAATCTGAAGCATAGATAATACTTTAAATTATATATAAAACTTGGATATATACACAATAATTTCTCTTCCTCTTCAGTTTGAAAAACAATGAGAGTTCTTCCAACGTGGTACAGTACCACACTTGTGTATTTCCATACTGTGTAAAATTGCATGAGCAGAGCAAAAATACGGTGTACCAATTCAAGGAATCTATGTGGAATGCAGTTAAAAATGGAACTGGAATGTTTAGTGTAGCAGGGTGGCCTGCACTTACGATTTCAAGATATCGAGGGAGACACAATTGCTGCCTGTGACAGAGCGTACAGAGTCAAATGCCATCTGGGAAGAAGGAATGCTTGTATAATCTTGTCCTCACAAATAGGACCAAGTATATCTAGCTGTGGTTACGCCTTGAATGAATATTGGTATCCCAATGGTATATGAACAAGTTCATTAACAACATCATTACAACTCTCTCTCTCTCTCTCTCTCTCTCTCTCTCTCTCTCTCTCTCTCTCTCTCTCTCTCTCTCTCTCTCTCTCTCTCTCTCGTTTGAGGGCTGTAACACTGCTAGTTCTGTGTTGATATCCAGTGATGAACCATGCCACTCTGTGCTGGCACATTTCCAGTTTGTTTATATATTCCTCATCATGTTTGTCCCAGATTAACTGCTGTATATTCCATCATTGGACACATTAGTGTCTTGTAGCTTAGCTCTTTAGTCTTGGCGGTACATTGGTAGATATTTCTATTTATAAACGCAAGGTTGGAATTAGCATTCTTGACAGTGGATATGATATGAGTATTCCAGAATAAGGATTTATGGATGCTGATTCTGAGGTTGTTTGCAGTGTCTATAGTATCTATTGTTTTGTTATATAGCATATCAACGATCCTTTTCCTGTTGGTCATGTGGAGAACTTGACATTTCTGGGGATGGAACTCTGTCATCCAATCCTTTTTCCAGTTCTATAGCTTATCCAGGTCAGCTTGTACGGCTTAAGCATCTGTTACTGACTTTATCTTTCTATACAGAATGCAGACATCAGCAATGAGGAGTGCAGTGGATCGTTTTGATATGGATTCGGACAAGTCATAAATGAACAGTATGAACGGCAATGATAGAAGAACACCGTCCAGACTGTACTGGTGCTATTCATAACATTGCCAATTTCTAGATGATAGGCCAGCTTGTAAAACAGGTGGTGGTGGTGGTGTACCTCATCGAATACCTTAGAGAAATTGAGTAGGATCATATCAACTTCTTGATTGTCAGTTGAATTGGCTATGTCTTAGTGATAAAATTACTTGAATTTTACAAAATCTTATTTTGTGAAACTCATCTGATGGGATCTTGTTAGAATCCATTAGTTTCATAATACAGATTGTGATAATATGCTGAAGGATTTTACAGAAGAGAGGGAGAGCGGCTGATAGTTTTCTGATTTGCTTTTTTCCCTCCTTTCTTGAATATGGGACAATTGTAGTTCTCCACTCCTCTGGTATAGTGCCTTTATTGACTGATGCCTGGAAGAACAGGGTGGAAATTGGTTTAAGCTCAGCTGCTGGTTCCTGGGAGTTGATCTGGTTTTGTAGCCTTATATGGGTTTATGTGACCTAGAAGATCAACACCAGCTGAGGTTATGTCAATATTGTGCATTTAAGGTCTGAGGCTTTTGTCTCTCATCATGGAGGTGTTCTCATGCTTGCTGAAAGCTGAACTGAACTCTGTGTTAAGGATATATGGCTTTAGTAGTGCTGTCAGAATAGGTGATCACATCTGCAGCTTTTAGTAAGGCAACTCCAGTATTGTCATACTTTTGCTATTTATGAACGGAGACAATGTTTTAGAGTTGGCACTAGATGCTGAATCTACTAGAACGTACATGTAGTTCTAATAGGTGTTTTTGCAAACTGATCTTGCTTTTTTCTTGAGTTCCTTGTATTCAGCAATGTCAGTTAAGTTTCCTGACTTCTTGGGTCTTCTGAAGTTTTTCTTTATTCTACAGGTAAGCCATTTAACATCTGTGTTAATCTGTGGTTGACTATACCTTGTAGAACTCATCTTTGATGGTATTCTTTGCTCTAGCATTCTCTTGAGTGCAGACTTTACATCATACCACATTGTATCAGCAGATCAATTGACTTTAAAGTTTGAGAGAAACTGCTGTTGAAAATTTAGAGCTTCTTGTTTCATGCCATCAATTTTAGCTCTAACCTTCCTTCTAGCAAGGTTTTTACAGTGGAACCTGTCTTGAAAGACCACCCCTTCTGCCAAAACATAATGGTCTCTCAAGACAGGTGGTCTCTCATAACAGGTCATAACACTATATAATCTATATAATCAATAAATCAGTACATGGATAACTTGGTCTCTCAAGATAGGTGGTCCCTCATAGGAGTGGTCTTTCAAGACAAGTTTTACTGTAATTGATGGGTTGGTCTATGTAGATGACATCATGGTCCTCTATTCCAGATAAACTTGTATTAAAATTAATGATGGCAGATTTGTGAGAAAAAGATTTAGTGTCAGCTCATTTTTTGTTGGGAATGTTTTTGTTTGTTCTAAGCCACATTGAATGATAGTTTGTATGAAGTCTTAGTTTATACCTCAGAGGTTCTGATCTATCAATTCCAAGAATCTTCCAGTTCATGTCTGGGAGGTTCAGATCACCACCCAACCATGTTACTGTGTGTTTTAAGTCATTTACTATTTTAGAGTTGGATGTTAATCCACATTAGTCTACCCTTTACTTTTAACATTCTACCCCAAAACATAAGAGTGTGAGCAACCATCAGTAAAATGGCATGTTCATCAGTAGGTGTGGGTGGTGGTATGTAAGACTGTTGGTCTGTAGGTTTGAGTATTCAGCAGCAGGGTGCTGGTCAGTAAGACTATCTTGGTTGGTGAGAGTGTGAACTGGTCAGTAGGTGTGGGTTTTAATCAGTAACATTGCATGTCAGTCAGTACATAGTGGCTGCTGGTTACTAGATATGCATGCTGGTCAGTTGGATTGCATAGGTCAGTAGGTGTGGGTGCTCAAGTAAAAGATGTATTAGTATATGAGGATGCTGTTCATTTGGTGTATAGTTATTTGAAGGTCAGTAGTTCAGTGTGTTGGTCAATAGGTGTAGTTTAACATTATCTTTCCCTATGACTCTGTAATTACAAAAATCACACTATGGGGTCATAATGTTAATTTCCTACTAATCATAAAAATGACCATATGGTGTCATTTTACAAAGTACTCCTGCCATAGTGGTTGAAATATGGTATCCAATATGCATTTAATTGACAGTAATAACTAGTTGTGAAAATACAGCAGATTCAGGTCTCAGTGATACTGCTCAGAAGAAATGTGTATTTTTTGACATTTAGACAGGTCACATGTGATGATCTTTAATTTTTATCATGTTATAACATCAGTCCGCATCAACCAGTGTGATCATAATGTTTTAGAATAGTCTAGACTGAATGAAGTTCCTTTGCTTTACAGGTCCACTAAAAAAACTAAAGGATGAATTACACTGAATTACAAGTGAGCAGCAATGTGTAATATTCACTGACTATTGCATTTACACACTTCCATCAGTCATGATGCTGTTAATAGCTATCATGCTCCATCTTTGAACAACTCTCTGGAATTCATGCCTCTTTATGCACCATGCACAATTTCCAAGCTCATTTCAGACTGACCACTATGTGAACAAAAGCAAACTGCAAGAGTGATTTGACTGACTATTCGGGAGGCTGATTTTTTTGTGTAGTTACTGACCTTTGAAATAGACTAGTCAATTTAGACCATGTACAAACAACAGTAATAGTGGACAGTACACTGTTCCATATGTATGAGAGTTAAGCAGTAGGAATCACAGGTTGGAAGGATGGATAATATTAATAGGTTTTATGGTATAAAAAGAAACTGTTGTTATTACATTAGAAAATTATCTTCGCAATTTAGCAAGGGAATATTCCTTTTTTAAATATGTCTAATTGTTCTTCTTTTTGTTATCAAGTCTCAAAAAAATCTGGTAAATGGAAATTCACCAACTTGTTACATAAGGTGCCATGGTAAAAATCATCTGTGTGAGGGGAATGATGTTTGGCCTATGTGTGTGTCTTCACATATTTGTAAGTTAGACTTCTATAAATTTAACACTTATTGTTTACCCTGTAGCATGTATTCATAGACCTTTCTTATTTGTTTCTCATTTTGTAGTCAGGAGATTTCTAAAAATACTGAAAAAGAAAAGTAAAGAAGTCAAATTTAATTCAGCTATGAATTTAAATGGGCAAAATAAGTAAACAGAGGCAAGGTTATCAGTAAACATGAGGATGATTCCATTGGTTGATTGCAATCTTTAATTTTCTTCTCAATTAATGAAGGATAACAATTAATTTCAAACATTTACATATTAGACTGTCATTCAAAAATATATCCCTTTATAATTTGTTTTCCACAAATGATTCACAACTCAAACATATTTCCTACTGTTTGAAATTAGACTCATCTTTGACCTAATTGACTTTTCTGAGAAAAATTTATTCTGCTCTATCAATGTAACTACCAATGCCATCAGTCTTCAGTACAAGAACAATGTAAATTACAGTGTCCCATGTAAACAAGTTGCTCTGGCTGCAGCTTTGCAGGTTGCCATTAAGCTTTCTTCCATAAACTGAAATTCCCATTACAATAATGACTCACTATAGGGCTATTCAAGGATTCCATTTTATTATTATGTCATCAAATAATATGTACAATGTACTCCATTTTAAGGAGGTATGAACAACATTATAATGAGGGAGTACTCTATCATGTACTTCATTATAAGGTGGTCTCACTATAAGGCAGTATACTCTATGGATCCAATTGACAACATTATAATGGGAAAGAGATGTATTTTTCTTTGTCATGAAATCTGAAAAGAATATTAAGGAATTTTAAAGAATTAAGACAAAGTTCTTTAACCTTTGATTCATTCACAAATGATTTTTAATTGAAATGGAAATCATGCAATATCTGAACTTTCCCAACCAGTTTTTAATTCTAAAATGTCAGATTTGATAGGCTGTAAGTGGAAAAATGGTGTCAGACTCTAGCTCTGAGTTACACTCTCTTTGGGCTTGACCTTTAAAAAAGTGTGTTTTTCTTAAAAAAACAAAATTCTATAACTCACTTTAGAAAAAAAGTTAACCTTAATGTGTACTTTAACACCATAAAAAATTTATATTTCTTAATCCTATATATGGTAGTCTCCATTAAAAGCTAAAAGTGTACCATATTTTGGTCCAATTTTATGAAAATTCTTAAATCAGGAAACAGATATAGAATGGAGAGAATGTAAAATACATATTGCATATAAACGTGATGCAAATTTACCCCTAAAGGGTTGTCACTAAAGGCTGAGTGAATTAGAGAATTCAGTTTGAGGATTCCATAAGACACATCAGCTTGGAAGACAGAAGTCATGGGTTTGAGCATAAATGGAAAAGATGTGTGGGATATTTCCAGTCCTTTTACAGTAACAGAGTTCAAGAGCCCCATACTTGTTATAAAAATGACTGTGTCCATAGGTAACAAATGTTGGGAATATTTTATTGAAACCAGAGAAGTGCACTTTAGAATGCATCTACCTGAGATATTTGTTCCATGAAGACGTCATTGGCATGTCTGTTATTGTACATAAATGTTGGATTTGTTTTCTAGTTCAGTGATTTAACTGAAAAGATTTAGCTGCATATGAAATATGTTTTGAAATAGATAAGATTAGCAAGGGTACATTATGAATTATTATTTTATCATAATCAGAATAAGTATATTGTTAGCACATGTATATTATCAAGAAATAATGGAGTGAAGGTGCATCTGTACAATGAACTGTGAGTAATCTAGTGTGTCTCTTGCATTTTTGTACAACGTTTTGGCACACAAAGGAACAATAGTATTTCCAAGGCATTGGAATGTCTAGCAATAAAAAGTAAATATGACAATAATACAAAGATCTTAATTAGAAAAATTTTCACAAAGTTAATTTCATATGAGAAAAAATCAAGGTTATTGCTCATCATTCCATAGAATAATAAATTGCATTAGGTGATATGAAATAAATATTAGACTTCAACAATTTTTTTAAAACAAATTCATGCTGATCGCAAAAAGAAATTGCATTCTTTTGATAAAAAGCATTCCTTGACCAGAAATGATTTGTTTGCAAAAAATTGTCTATACTGGCATTACATGGTGACCTTAAAGTTGGAAATGGTGACATATTGAAATTGCAAAAATTATCTCTTTAAAAATTTTTTTCAAGGGACAATAAATTAATGAAATGGTTTTTTTGGTAAAGAATATGAATGTAAACATTGGATTTCTTATTTGGGTCAATATATTTAGGATATATACAAGAAGTTTGTTAGCTTCATTTTCATCCTGAAAAAAGACAAAGTGAAATATAAAAATGGTATGTGGATAACAAATACATTTAGTCAGAACTAGTAATTTATAAACATGTTGCTGTTACATTATTGCATTATATTCCAATTTAAAATATATTTCTCCAATCAAGACTTTAGTTATTGCCTTCACTGGTTGGAGAAATAGTATATATATATATATATATATATATATATATATATATATATATATATATATATATATATATATATATATATATATATATATATATATTTGGTTAGCTAATTAAGCTAATTTATATGGTATGTTTCAGAAAAAATTGGAATGATTTGAATCATTGAATAAAACAAAAATGCAGTTTAACATAACCTAATCCATTCAATTAAAGGGACACAAATAATGGACAAAATGTGTGTGGATATAATTTTCAACAGAAGTGCTGCCCAAGCCAATAACATGAAGCAGTTATAGCATCTGCCTTCAGTATTCAAAAAACTGCACTCAGTGTTCACAGATAAGCATTACATTCAAACCACCCGTTGTAGCAATTTGATTGAAATTTTGTTTTAAAAAACATCCTGAACTGTGGTGTGTCTATGCTAACTGTTCTACTGACTATATTTGTATTCATTAGCATACAGCATCTACACAACCAGAATTTTTTTAAAAAAATTACACAACTCCTTTCAGCAGCACAATGAACATATTGATATTTTTGCTAATATTGGACAAAAAGAATGCCAGGTTAAATTAATATAAATGTACTATATGTATAAACTAGCCAGGCTTTGACATGGCTATAACAATGAACCAGATAATAAGGTGACTGGACAATAGCTTGCCTCAATAAGTACAGCAAAAAGAAAGAATTTACTATATTACAAACATTAGTTCAATTCTTTGTAACTTTAACATTTTAATCCTTTTTTTCAAGCATACCTATATACTACTTTCATGTAATGTGACTGAAATTTCTTTGGATATTGTACTTTTGGAAATTTTAAATGATCTTAGGATACTGCTAACTAAAATGACTGTTACCTTGTGCCACAAAAATCAACCTGAATTTGTCTAAAGTACACTATTCTTGGCAGCTAATAAAATATGGAAAATGAATTTTGCCAAACTAGACAATACCAGCTTCTAAAAGTGTAAAGAATGAATTACCAAATACATAAAATGTAAAAAAAAGTTATTGGCTCTTTTTTTTTACAATTTACCTCTGAAGTTTGAGAAGTGAAAATGAGCAAGTAGAGCTAGCATTTTTTTTAAAGGTGCACATCTGGAGTATGGCCAAGCTGTATACTCTCAAACCCATATTACACCCATCAATCATACATCAAAATAAAGGGAATTAAAGGTTCTTTGAACAATACCTAATATATACAAAGTCTCTTTAAAATAGACAGTATAACTAGTGAGGAAACTCGGGGAAACTCTTTTTCTTTAAAATTCTAACCCCATGCTAAATATGAAACTGTAGAGCACCACCTAAAGACTATGAGTGTGTTCAAGATCCCATCCAACAGAAAAAATGACAAGGGATTTTTGCAGTAAAGCCAATTTAAGAAGCTGCAGTGCTGATTCTGATGCTGATATACAGGTGTGGAATAAGTTCAATACTCAGCATATTGTATTCCAAACTATATTGTGAACCCATCCTACAAAGGATTTCTCTGTTATGAATAAATACATAGGCAGAACTCACAATACAAATATTTAAAAATAATCTGCATCAATTCAAAATTAATAATTCCTTGCAAGGAACTATTCTGCATAACTCTCTATGATGACTATGTACCAACTTTTAGTAAAATGATTTAAAACTAAGACATAATGATCCTTGAAGAGAACCTCTCTGATATATGAAAAAATACAATATTATTTGGCATTATCAGATATACCTAATATGAATAAAATATACTAAATGTGAGATGATATAATGGTATGTATTGCACCACAGAATATTGCACGCACATACTATTGCACTACGTAACTACACTTGTTTATAAAACTGTACAAATATGAATTTATTGCTCAGATTTAGAGAATAAAAATATATATAATTAACATCATTAAAAAACAAGATACCTATTTATTTTTATTACACATACACATATTTACAGACAATGTTTTTCAAATACAAACTAGTGGAGACTGACACATGTTGCTGTCTTGTTGCTCCCAAATCATTACTGTGTAACATACCGAATCTCATATGAAATTTTCTCCTCTACAAAAAAAAATTTGTTTTTAAAACAAAACTGTTAATTAAGGTTTGATATACATTAGGCTTGTTATTTCCTTAAAATTCTGTGTTGTCAAGCTGAATTTCAATTACTGTATAGAAGTCTTGGTTGATTAGTGTATGGAAGTCTTCATTGATTATTATGGGAAGGTCTAGGTTCAATTCAGAGCATATTGTGTAGAGTGGCCGCTGAGGAAGTTGTGGAGATGGTTGGGCTGTTCATTATGGTAGCATACTCATAGACAGCCTGCAAAAATGTAAATATCTCAAAAGCTATTTTCAAAATAAAATAGTAATAATGTAACACAATTGACATTGAGTATAACTGATCAATCAGCAGTTTGCCATGCCCTGATGTAATAGTAATACAAGCATATTTTTAAAGGATGAATCCCAGATGTGTGCCAGCAGATCTGAATCTGTACAGTTTGTTAGGAGTAATTAATAGAGCAAACAACACATACTCAGGTCTGCAGGTGTGTTATGCAATGGATTATCAGGGTCATTGTTTTTTGCAATTTGCAAGTAAGGCAGTAAAGAAGAAATGTGAATCTCAACATATTACACATCATAGCCTTACAACTTTTCATAATAATAACAAAACTAGTATTTAATAATATTTTTTATACCGGGAATATTCTCCATCTTTTCATGAAAATGCATTATCTTTGCTAATTTATGCTTCTCTCAAAAAATGATACATCATTCTGAACTGATTTTAAACTACAAAATAGTTTGCAATACAACAGATCAATTTACACCACTCCCTTGATAGCTTGTACCCTGACAACTTGCAAACCTTGCAAAGGTCAGTCATGGATTTCATTTATTTTTACTACAAATTACACAAAATTTTAAATATGTCAATCTACCATAAAAAACAACTATACCTGTAAGCATTTCTTTGAGAACTGTAATTAAGTGCTGATGGTGTTTGATGCTTAATTTGCATAAGTATTTGTTGTATTGTTGCACTGAATTAAAAGTTGATCTTGTATTACCATGTTAATAAGCCTTTTGTATCAAATAAATGGAGTAGATTAAATGAAAAATTAAAAAGCATGGAAATCCAACCTGCATAAGAGCTAGCAGCCCGGTTGAGGGTCAGATCAACCCATTTCAAGTAATCAGTTGAACAATGTTACAACTTTGTTATTTTTGGGTGAATGTAATATAATTAAACTACCTTAAATTAGCATACTCATTTACAAATGTGATCAAATGATAGCAGACAACCAAGCTTAATGAATACTTGATGACATAAAATTCTGTTTTGCATATGTTTTATTTGAGAAAAGTTTCACTATCACTTGCAATAAAATCTTGGCATCAATATTTTACTAATAAAACAATTTGAAAAAATTTACTTTCAATGATGATGGCTGTTTTACAAACTAAATGTTCCATATTTTTTTAATTTAAGGAATATTGTTTAATTGTAAATTTGAATCAGTAACTAGTCTGGTTCCCTTGTGAGTATGCTCCTTGCAATGCATTCATCTATAGTAGAAAGCAAAGCAGGGAGCATATGGTTCAGGGAACCAGACCAATTAACCACAATATAAAGCGGTAATGAAATATACAATGTTTTCACATACACATGACATCTGTTGAAACCAGTTGGAATAATGTTAACAATCTCAATGGTTAGGCATCTTGAAAATAAGCTAATTATTATGCAAAAACAAGTAATTTATTTAGAAAGAGCACTTATTGATAATTATTTTAAAACCAGTATTCAGTTATTAAACAGACCAATTTGCTACCCCTACCCCTAATAGTTTTCTCAATAGTCCATCAGGATGGCATCATTTCATGTTGTTATGGAGGTCACTCAATAACTCATACCCTCACTTAAATTACAGTCTGTTTTTGGACCCTGTTGTACGTGAGTTATCAAGGGTAATGTATATTGTGAATCATAATTTTTTCGTTAACAAAAATGCAAAATTTTAGATTTATGATCCACAAAGACTTCACTATATCCAAAAATTTGGTAAATCAAAGTTCGTTTTCAACATGTTTCATTATAAAATTAAATGGTTATATTTCATTACAAATCTAAGAATGGAACTATTTTCAGAGAGTAACATTTATTCAGTAGTTTGTTTTTGTTGGTTTTAATGGCACTTGTAGTACATTATCATGGAGAGAAAATAGGAACTAAATTTCTTTCCCAAGAACACAAAGAGGCAGCCAACCAAGGCTGACCTTGTCTGATATTGAACCCACAACCTTGGATTATAAGTCTGTGACTACCACCTGATCTACCACAGCTTCAATTACTTGAAATCATACTGATATTAGTGAATACTGACTCACTCTGTATATAAGGGCATACTGCTCTTTGGTTTGGACAACCCCAGCCCTCTCTTGTCTCATTTTGTACACACATTGTTGTACATCCACTTTACGCTTGTCTTCAAACATCCTCATGCTTATGTCTACAGCTATGAAAGTTCCTGTTCTCCCTGTGCCAGGACTGTAAGCAGAAATGACTATATAAGTTTGCTTACAAGACATATCCAACTTCAAACTGCATAGACCCAGATCTTCCTTTGCATAATACACCAGCCGATCTCTGCTGAAGCATTATGTGATGGCAGATCAGGGCCTATGTTGTTTGTAGTTAGATCTGACTCTTAGACATATATATATATATATATATATATATATATATATATATATATATGTATATATATATATATATATATATATATATATATATACATACACACAAACACACACACATATATATAATCTCTATATATAATTTCTAATAAATTGCATTATTGCTGACTTGAAACAAGTAACTTCCACAGTATATGTAATTTTTGTAAATCTACCCACTCTCCAGGCAAATTTGTAAGGGAACCGACATATTAAAAATATGGAAACTTTTACCATCATAACAGACTTGAATAATACTTAGGGCTCATTTATGAAAAATTGTGTATTTATCCATTTTAAGACCTATCCACATAACAAAACTACTGATTTCTCTTATTACCAGAAAACAAAGAAAAAAGATGGTTATGTACCTGCAGTGTATAATGACAGGTGCCCCACTGTCCTCATAATGGGGCCTTGTGTCAAGCACAAACTTTACCATTGATAATGGATCAGGCTCACTATCACTGGGCCAATTGGTGAACCAGAAGTGATGAATTTCTCTTAGGAGATTATTCTGTAAAAATGATGAATGCAACATTCTATTTTGTTTGATCATTTGTACAGCGTTCTTCTTGTCAATCATTTTTTCAAAATGCCAAGTATTTAACTTTTTAATTGCAGTAGACTCCTAACAAATGACAAATTATTATGGCCTATATTCTTTGTTTTGTTTATAAAAAAAACAAGAATCTCTAGTGAACTTGATGTCATTCCTTTGCTACTAATTTGTTTCACAATATGTATTACTGTATATACCTAGCCTATCCTCCCCACTAAATTGTGTACAAAAAACTCCACACAGTGGTTTTCTAATTCATTACCTGGTGTTGTCCAGGTGAGTGAGTCAATCTTATTGTTGAGGGATGGCTGAATCACCTGTCACTATCATAAACTTGGGGTGATTTTTCATTATGACATCATTTGCAAATCATAAAAAGCATTCAAGCACTTACACTGTCCACAATTTTTAATACTAGTGTTTGGTCACTGTTTTCATATTCTTGACTTCAAGCTGAAATTGGCATATTTCCTACATATGGTTATAAAGAAATGTTTTGTGAACATGTACCTTTACAAATAAATTGACTTTGTCTAACCATTTTATGGCTTTTGAGCGTGCTCCTGCCAACATTTTTTTAATGAAATACCATATTTTTGAGTCATACACAATTTAAAATTATATGTTGCTATTAAAACCAGTAGTGCATATTTATTAGTGTTTTTACAAATATATACACTGATCTAAAATCACAAATTAGTAAACTCCCATTTTAAATTTTAGTTTGCTATTAATCCATAAAAAGTGGCACACTACGTAAAATAAATTGCCGACCCCTGGATTAGACACATGACCTATGCATCATCTTTTGTGGTCCCTTAGGGTACAAAGGGTTCAATGAAATTTCACTATAAACAATAATATAGAGCATAATTTTTGGCAGAGAAAATCTCTCACAAGTTTATTCATACATATTTTTGTGTTCTGAACTGAATGTATTTACTTTGCTGCTGGTATTTAAACCCCAAACCCTCGCTGACATCTGAAAGGTAAATCATTATAAGATAAATCTTGCATTTACATGAGTCCCAGTGACTTAAAATTGCTATTTCAATCAATACAACTTTTTTTTTTTCAAAAAGAAAACAATTAAAGAAATAGTTCTGTTTTTTAGAAAGCAGAATACTGTTTCTCAGAAATGTTAGCTGTTGCAGGGGTGGATCTTCAAAGAGTTATTTTAATAGACATTCATAAGTATTGACAAAAAAAACTCAAATTTAGCCTCAACAAATTACCTCTAAATCTTTCATTTCCAGCACTAACTCTGTGTATTCTTGTTGGACATCTTTTCTTCTCAGAGCAATGGTAAAGTCTCCATACTTTCTCAGGGCATCCATCCCCTCACTGTCTGGCCAGTAGGTGTTACATACAGGCTTTAAGGCAAAATAAATTTGAATCTCATACAAAAAAAGGAGAGTCCCATACTCTACTTGGTGAAAAGAATTGCAAGGAATTCAAGATATGACCTTTTCTTCCTTTTAACTGATGAGTGTTGAAGCCATCTCTGATATTTTTTTTGTGATAAAAACATTTCTAATTAGCTGCTGTGGTGGACATATTGGATGTCAGATTTGAACCATTATCATTTAGGACAAAGTAGATATCACAAAAAGTCTTTTGGTCAAAACCCCATGTCATAATGATCATCCATTCAGGGGGTGCAGTGACGAGATTTTCAGGAGAGCCATTATGACAGCCATATTGTATGTATGACTAATGCCATTTTCATTTAGGACCAACTAGATATCTTATGAAGTCTACTGGTTAAAACCCATATTGATACAGCCATCCCTTTTTGATTAGAGATAACAATATTTTCAAGATAGTCAACATGGTATCCATATTGATGGATAGTAATTTTCATTTAGGACCAAGCAGACAACATAAGAAATCTCCTGATGGAAATCCAATGATAAATGACTTTCTATTTAGCATCAGCACCATTTGATTGTAAGATCAACAAAACATTATAAGAAGTCTTTTAGTGAAAACCCCATAATGGATGACCATTCATTGGGGAGAATTTCAAGCTGGCCACTGTGGCATCCATATTAGACCCAAGATCAACACCATATTCATTTAGGATCAAGTAGATAACATAAGAAGTCTTTTGGTGAAAATCATATGTTAGTATGACTTTCAATTTAGGAGGTGTAGCAATAAAAAGATTTCAAGATGGCTGCTGTAGTGACCATACTGGACATCAGATTGGGACTATTTTCATTTAGGACCAAACACATTCTTTTAGTGAAAAACTCATGCTGATGTGGCCATCCATTCAGGGGAAGTATTAATAACAAAATTTTTAAGATGGCCACTATGTGGTGACCATATTGGATGACACATTGACACAATGTTTATTTAAGGCCAGCTGGATATCATAAGAAGTCTTTTAGTGGAAACCCCATGTCAATATAAGTTTTCATTCAGGAAAAATTGTGATAAGATTTTCAAGATGGTTGCCATGGTGGCTATATTGAACTTCAAATTAGCACCATTTTTATTTAAGACCAACTAGACATCATTAGAAGTTTTTTAGTGAAAGCCTGGTAGTAGGAGAAACAGTGATAAGATTTTCAACATGGTCACTATAGTGACCATAATTGACCACAGATTAGTAATAATAATTCATTTAGGAAAAATTAAACATCATAAGAAGTCTTTTTAGTGAAAACTACATGCGGATATGGCCATCCATTCTGGAGAAGCAGTGATAAAAGTTTTTAAAATTGCTGCCATGGTGGCCATATTGTACTTCAAATTGGCACCTTTTTCATTTAAACCAACTAGATATCATAATAAATTTAATAGTGACAGCTTATGTTGATATGACCACCCATTCATGAAAAGCAAGATTTTCAAGATGCTTGTTATGGTGGCCATATTGGACCCAGATTTTCACCATTTTCTTTAGAACCAACTTGATATCTTAGGAAATCTTTTGGTGAAAAAAACCATGTTGACATGACCATTCATTCAGGGGGATTGGTTGTTGTTGTTGTTATAGGGTTTAACACCATTTTTCAGTACAAGATAGGCTATACATGGTGGCCAGTATTAATGGTGGAGGAAGAACCCTGGAAAACCCCAGGAAGAACCACTGACCCACGAGAAGCTAGAGGCATGCTTTCTCCCTTACCCACATTAGCTGAGTCTGAACTCAAACTAACACAGACAAGAGGTGAGATGGCAGTGATATGTAACGGTCAGCACTTTAGACCACTTGGCCACTCAAGACCCCTTCAGGAGGATTGGCAAGATCAAGATTACAAGTGGTGGCCAAAGTGCAAGCAGCACTATTTTCATCTAGGATCACCCAGACCATATGAATGTGTGTATAAAGTGCTCTGTCATCCTCCAAGTAGTTTAAGAGTAGCAATAACAAATTTGTGCTAATGAATTGACAGACAACAGATGACAGACTATCCCATTAAGTTCTTCTGGGCTATAACCAGCAGTGCTAATAACATGATAATGAGTAAACAAAATATGTACTCACAAAATTTGTAATTCTTACATTTAATAAATTGTATCTTGGAAAATGGCAAGATAAATTGGAAGGTATATACAAGTCAAATCTGTCAACAGCAGCCACTCAAATGGCCAATATAGTAGTAGTAGTAGTAGTAGTAGTAGTAGTAGTAGTAGTAGTAGTAGTAGTAGTAGCAGTAGTAGTATAATTTTATTGAGAATTGTGATGATTTCCTTTTCAGACCATACACTGTATAAACTTGTCATTCATAAAATCTGGTTGAAAAGAATGTAATTCATAAACTTCTTCAAACCTTCTCTCTCTCCTTATATATATATATATATATATATATATATATATATATATATATATATATATATATATATGGTAAGGAGGTAAGGAAGTAGGCAACTAGCTCAGCTGCTTGCATATTGCACATAGAGTCAGCTGTCCCCGAAGTAACAGACCTAGGCCAAAAATATCAACAGATAAACAGATAAAGTCAACTCTGTGATTGACAGGTTACCTTCTATAAAATACCTGTAAAGCCTTTAAAACACTGTTCTTTTAATGAGCTTGCTATCAATGCTCACAAGTTTTCTTCATCAGTTTTGTGTTCATGCAGAATATAGCATAGCATTCCTTGAAAATTTTGAACCAACAGAATGTCTTCTATGAAAAATTGTGACTGGAATGATGATCAATTATCTTTTATTGGATTAAAAAGTAACTTAGTGATTAAATGCCTGTTAGCATTTTAATTCCAAAGATGGATGGATATTTATCGAAGATTTGGTATTTGTGACTATCAGGTTTTTGCCAATACAGTGTGTTTTGAGCATGTGGAGTTATGCTGAAGTTACCACACTGTTTCTATACTACAATAATTGCAATCCACTTATCTGGTAAAAATGGACTCAATTTATTGTTTGGTATTATAAACAATATATAGGAAAAGAGTTATATTATCTTAATCCCATTATCATGCAAAAAACCCAACCCATACCAACTGTTGAATTAGTCAATATGATAAAGTTTGGCAAATCTGTGTAAAATTAGTTCTTTATTAGTCCTTTCTGAAGGATACAGTTAGTATAGGGTTATCAGAAAATCCTCTCCTCTTTCCCTTTAAAAAAGGGGTTGGGGGATTATTTACCTTAATAGGGAATTTATAAGCAACAGAGTGGCTTTATTAAAATTCTTTATAAAATAAAACAAATAAACTAGTGTAATGGAAATTTTAGCCAATTTGAAGTTACGCTGAAAGACTGACCAGACTAGGATGAATGTAAGTGTAAGGAAACATTAGCCAGTTTGAAGTTACATTGACAGAAATTTTTTTGGGAAAATGAGAACAACTGTTGAGACAGGTGATTGTTACTGTTAATGCATGTTTGATTGAGTATACAATATATACTCATGTTTAACTGCAAACTCAGATCTATGCCAATGCAATTAGGAACAATAGGTAGAACAAACAACATAATATATATATATATATATATATATATATATATATATATATATATATATATATATATATATATATATATATATATATATATATATATATATATATATAATTTTTTCTTGGAGATTAAACTTGTGCAAGTATACAGAGTATATTCTGTAATAATAAAAATAATAACAATAATAATAATAGTAATAATAATAATAATAATAATAATAATAATAATAATAATAATAATAATAATAAAACATTGAAACTTTTGAAGACTTAAACTAGTAGTAGTAGTAGTTGTTGGGCTTAATGCCATTTTTCAGAACACGATAGGCCAGTATTAAGCTACTGGCAAGCTTTCTCACATATCCACATTCCAGGAATCCTAGACTCGAACTCATGCAGACAGAGGTGAGATGGCAGTGATCTGTAGTAATCCGTAACAGACATCCCTTGAGACCACTCGGGGCCCCTAAGACCTAAACTAGAGTTTATCTAAAATCTTATTGAAACTGATTTTTGCTATTCCTGAAATTATCCTTTTCTTTCTTCAAAATAATTTGATTCAGTAAACTCAGATCCGACTGAAATTATCCTTTTCTTTCTTCAAAATAATTTGATTCAGTAAACTCAGATCCGACTACATCCAAAACTGATTATGCTACACTGAAATAACAACAGAAAGAAATCAAGACCAGTGCCGGAAAAAACAATTTGTTGCCTGGGGATTTCATTTTTTCTAGGCTTTTGTCTTTTTGAGGATTCACTAGGTTATTATTATTATTATTACTCAAAAACAAACAACATATAAAAATTCAACCTGCAAGTAAAATTTTTAATTTTCATGTATTTTCAAATAATACATTTTATCCTGGCTGCAAGAGAAAGTCAGTCTTGAAAAAAATGAAAATGATGATTATAAAAAATATATGAGGTACAAGATCCTAGCATTTTACCTGTCCAATGACATTCATTGGTGTTAACATCAGAATGGCCCTGGACTGCTGTTCCCAAACCATCTTCCAGAAGTCCTCAACAGTGTTTACCATAGGAGCTTGAGTGGCAATGTATGCAGAATGGTCATCTTTGTAACCCTTTGACGAAAAGAAATACAAAGGTCTCCATCAAACTGCTCTTTCCTGTATGATTGAATGAGATAATTATATATATTCTTTTCTTTTCATTTTTTCTCATTTGACAAATCAAATTTTTCTCTTCAAGTACAAAATAATGGTTAATGAGAGTGATAGAGAGACATTAAAAGAAGTGATTCCAATATTGTTTTCCATGTATGCATTAATAGACTCATATGAAATTACCATGCATGGATGGAGGGTAACTTAACTTTGTGTATCATGGCTAAAAAAAATATTGGGCTGCATGAGAGCGAGTTAAGCAAGAGGTTTACATCTCCAGTATCCAGACCCCAACTATGTACAGTCAAAAGGTAAAGGTTTAAAACTGCACTATCCAGACTACAACTATCAAGAGATTTTACCATTGCACTATCCAAAACCCAACTGTGCCATCAAGAGATTTACAGCTGTACAATCCAGACCTCAAGAGGTTTACATGAATACTATCCAAACCTCTACTGTGCTATCAAGAGGGTTACATGAATACTATCCAGACCTCAACTGTACCATCAAGAGGTTTTACCATTGCATTATCCAAAACCCAACTGTGCCATCAAGAGATTTACAGCTGTACAATCCAGACCTCAACTGTACTATCAAGAGGTTTACATGAATACTATCGAGACCTCAACTGTACCATCAAGAGGTTTTACCATTGCATTATCCAAAACCCAACTGTGCCATCAAGAGATTTACAGCTGTACAATCCAGACCTCAACTGTACTATCAAGAGGTTTACATGAACACTATCCAAACCTCTACTGTACCATCAAGAGGTTTACATGAATACTATCCAAACCTCTACTGTGTTATCAAGAGGTTTACATGAATACTATCCAAACCTCTACTGTACCATCAAGAGGTTTACATGAATACTATCCAAACCTCTACTGTGTTTTCAAGAGGTTTACATGAATACTATCCAGACCTCAACTGTACCATCAAGAGGTTTTACCATTGCATTATCCTGGCAGCAACTGTACTGTCAAGATTTACTGATGCAAAATTCTGGACATGATTTGCAATCAACGTAAATAATTAAATCTATGTTAATTTTCAGAAAGACAGCTGTGCCATGTTGTAGCTATACTTACGGTAACATAGTTGGCATTGATATAGTCAGATACATCATCACCTGGATTCTTCTTTAGTCTGACTCGAGTATGAGGATCTGAAAAAGGGTCAAGATTTTATCATTAATAATTCAACTCTTATATTTCTTGCATATGGTTCAATATAAAGAATATAAATTAAGAAATTCATTTTTTTAAAAAAAATCATCAATTTGTTGAGGTTTTAAATGCTAGTAGATTGTATAATATAAAGTTTTTAAAAACTTCAGCAGGCTGATCATTTATATGTGTGTGTGTGTTCTGTTACCTACACTTTCCAGTGAGAGAGAGCATTCTAGACACCACAATATATGCCTTTTATAACCTGTAGTCTGATTATTTAGAGAAGAGTGATTTACATTCCTTCAATTTTACTCATGGAAAGCTATCATCAGTGTTCAGTTTATATGGCTAATTTCTTTATGGAGTCAGTTAAAAGATAAAGGCAGTCAGAGATAAATAAATAGCATTCCACAAATGACTGACAATAGCTAGGAGTGATTTTGTGGTGTTTTTGTTTAAGTAATCATGTATTGTTGTGGGAGAACCCATGGACCAATCCAATTATGTAAGTTATGTAAATCAGAATGTGTGTTATTATTTTATTATCAGTTATTATTTTTTTCTCTTGTATTTACAAGTTTGTTCATCGTGCAGGCCTGAGGGGATAATAGTACATTATACTAAGTTACACTCATTAAAAAAATATTATTTTATTATTGTCACTGTTGTTATTGTTGTTGTTGTTATTATTATTATTATCATCATCATCATCATCATCATCATCATCATTTTTATTATTATTATTATTATTATTATTATTATTATTATTATTATTATTATTATTATTATTATTATTATTATTATTATTATTATTATTATTATTATTATTATTTGATGGCATCCATTGGTCTCAGGTGAGGATGGAAATGTGCCCATGAGAGGTGTCCCAGTTTATAGTTGTGCAGTGTCTTCTGTGGCTATGGAGCACCACACGGGAGTGGCACTCCTTGCTGCAGTTACTGCATTTGAAGTATGATGAGTCAGGTCTGGGTTGGAACTGCATCCTCTTCCACTGAGATCTTTTTTCATCAGTGAGCTGTCATAACATTTCCTTGCTGGCTTTCAGACCAGTGAACACAGCATGTCACCAGCTGGACTTGTCTAGGTCAAGCTCATTCCAGATGTTGACATCCGTTCCCAAGAGCTTTCATGTCATGCTTGCAGACATCCCTGAAGCGGAGATGTGGTTGTCTGATTGATCTTCTGCCAGAGGCAAGCTTAGATTAGAGAAGGTCTTTGGGGATCTGTCCATCATCCATTCCATGCACACTGCCCAGCCATCTGATGTGACGTTGGCGGAGGAGTGTGACCATGCTGGGAATTTTGGCATGTTCATGCACCTTGTTGTTTGTCACATGATTGCTCCAGGTGATCCTGAGTATGTGATGGAGACAAAGCATGTAAAAGGCACTCAGTCTTTTCTCCTGAGAGGATTACAGGAGAGTGCTTAGCACAAAGGCACAGTTCACAGAGATCTTAGTGTTCAGTGTCAGCATGCTGTTGTTCCACACTCTCTGCAACAATCTAGAGAGAGTTGTTAACACCTTTCCAATCCATCTGTTGAGCTCAACATCAAGTGAAAGGTTATTGGTGATGGTAGAGCACTGGTTAGCGAACTCACTGACTACTTCTAGTTTGTAGTTGTTGATGATGATAATGGGTGGGACCACGTCCTGAGTCATCACGTTGGCTTTGTTTAGGCTGATGGTCAACACGAATTCATCACATGCTTTAGCAAAGCGGTCCATCAGTTGTAGTTCAGCTTCTGTGTGAGTGATTAAAGCAGCATCATCTGCAAAGAGCATGTCCCTAATAGTCGCTTTCCTTACTTTGCTCATTGCCTTCAGTCGTGCCAAATTGAACAGTCTGTCGTCTGAACTTGTGTGCAGGTAGATCCCTTCTGTGGATGTTCCAAAGGCGTACTTAAGCAGCATAGCAAAGAAGATGCCAAAGAGCATGGGGGAAAGGACACAATCTTGTTTCACTCCACTGTGGATATTGAATGGATCGGATGATGAGCCATCATTCTGCACTATGCCTTTCATGTTGTCATTATTATTATTATTATTATTATTATTATTATTATTATTATTATTATTATTATTATTATTATTATTATTATTATTATTATTATTATTATTATCATTATTATTATTATTATTGTACATTGTTGCCATGAATAGGAATGTTAAGCCATCTTTATGAGAGATTAATGGCCAGCCCATTGTGAGCAGCAACATTCTTAGACTTTGATAATAAAAGTTAGTTATTATTGTATCTTTTTTCAAATTATATCATGTCCTGATGCCCTGTGACACAAACCAGGAAGGGTGAGGGACAGTGATGTAATGTCTACAGGACACAATTTGAGCAATCATTAAATTATAGCATTTTTGCTAAGTAAGATAAACCTTTGTACCTCTCTTCTCTTGTGCTTTGTGGTTAGTGTTTTTAAATTAAAAACAAGCTCAGCTGACAACATTGATTGTCTAACAATAAAACAATGTATAAATAAAACCTAGTGGTTACCTTTGAATTAACTTTAGTGGACAACACCTACAGTGATTGTCAGACAAAGAAACAGGCTGTAAATTTAACCTGGTGACCTTTAAATTTTACTTCATTAAGGTGTATATTTAAACAGTATGATGAACAAACAAATCAAAGACAATCTGATATATCTTTGAGAACTCTGAGTGGCAGATAGCATGTACCATGGAAAACTTTGGACCTGCCAGAGAAATAGGCACATTTTATGATCAGTGAAAAGCGCTGTGACCCCCCCCCACAGAGTGTATTATAATTACTATAACATTTCTTAACTCAAAAACAAAGGTCACACCATGGAAAGATTTAATAAAAATGTTTTTAATAATAATGTAATCACAGAGAGATTGTAAGTACTAAATGACTCCAAACACAGACGATTGCTTCTGTATATCAAATGCAACTTTAAACACCCTCTGCAGTTATATCATCATCATTTCACATTTAATTTTTACAAAATGTTCACATTATGATTCAGCTTTGCATGTATTTATCATCAAGAGAAACTCTTTGATTTTATTAGAATGTAATATGCAGTTGTCTTTACTAAACCATACAGATATTTATCTTGCACTCTTTGACATATATCTAGTGCAAGGTCGCAAAGATATGGCTTGGGGGCCATATGTGGCCAGTGGAGTTATTTCCTGTGGCTTGCAATGACACCCGAATTTATAAAATAATTAATGCAAATGTTTTCTTCAAAGCCAGATAGTTTTGATAAAAAGCTAATTATTACATTGTTTATTTGTTCTTCCAACAATTCAACTGGCAACTTTTTATATGAGCTGATTTCATTGTATGAAAAGGTTTTTAGTCAGTGATACAGTCCTCAAACAAAATCGTACTAGTCATGATGTGACCCTCATGGCGATTTGAGTTTCCCTGATATTCTGCTCAAATTTAAATTTGCTTAAATTTAATAAATGTTATTTGCAACAATACTTACGTGGAATGACATTTGCGAATCTATTCTTTTCCTCTGCCCCATATGGCACAGCGTTTATACTAGGCATCTCATTTGGAATGGTCTGTAAAGAATACGGGACTTAATGATATTTACTTGTGTCTAAAATATACTGACCTGCAAAAGGCATTAGTCTGCTGTCATATATAGTGGACATATTGAAAGACTCCAGTATCCTCATTGATACAGTCCCTTGCACAAGCATGTTGATAGATACTTCAATTTACTGGTAGAATTATATTTTACCAGATAATAATGTACCCCAGTATATGGTGTCTTCAACTATATCACAGTTATACTTTATATAGCTCACCTGAAATGTGTTATATTGGGGGACCAGTGAACTATGTTTAATGTACCCAGTATAAAGTGAGCTTATCTAGATCACAATGCACTTCTACAGCTACCACAAAAGGGTCATAGTGAGGTAAACAAGAGAAATAGTCAGCAATATACTGATGTAAATATAGCGCTAAATGTCTTCCACATTCCACCCCTACCCCACATGAAGAAGATGGGTCCAGAGAAATAATTTACACAACTCTTGCAAAAATAGTGTACATATATTGACTGTATATCTTCTTCCAAATTGTTAACTGAAACTTGATATATCGTAAGTTTTATCATCGAAAATGGTAGATAGGACATGTAAATTAAAACAATATTATGAAATAATGACTTTTAATTAAGAAGTCATATAATTTGTTACATTTTCTTTTCAAATGACATTCTTGGTAAACCGCAATTAACAAGGGCATTTCGATCAATGAAAATGTCACTTATGCCAAGTGGAGGCAGTACTTTAATAAATAAATAGAACCGCTTCAGTGGCCCAGTGGTTAGAGCATCTGCATCGGATGCAGGAGGTTGCAGGTTCAAACACTGACCCAGTCATACCAAAGACTTACAAAAATGGTACTAACAGCTGTCTTATTGGCGCTCAGCATTAAAAGGTTAGTGTTAGGACTGGTTAGTCTGGTGTCTAGGATAATGTGACTAGGTGGGACATCATGCTACATGTTTGCAGCATGATGCCCCAGTGCTAAAATCACTATAAACTGTCACACTGAAGACATCATAGTGATATGACTGAAATATTGCTAAAACTATGTTTAAAATCTAAATCACACACAAACATACCACAAACAAATAATAATTAAAAAAACATCTTTATCAATTAAAATTTGTGTTCTAGTTCTATCTTTTAATTCTTTTTAAGTACAATCATCATAAATGCAATGTGTCTTCTTGTAATTAAACGTAAAATGTGTCAATCTACTATAACAGATATGTCCATGAGTGCTTCGCTCAGAACCTAATTAAGTGCCCACCGTGTTTTGATAACGGACTAGCATCTGTTGTAATGTTGCACTAAAAAAAGTGGGCCCCAAGTGGCTGAGTGGTCAAAAGCGCTGTATGTTATGGATCACTGCCATCTCACCTCTGTCTACATGAGTTTGAGTCTAAGATTCGGTGAATGTGGATATGTGAGGAAGCTAATGCCAGTAGCTTCTCATGGGTCAGTGGTTCTTTCCAAGGATTTCCCAGTTTCTTCCTCTACCATTAATACTGGCCCCCATGTATAGCCTATCATGTGCTGAAAAATGGCGATAAGCCCCAGAACAACAACAACAACAACAAAAGCACTAAAAAAAGAGATGGTTTCCTTTTTTATTATCATGGTAAGTACATCTTCAGAATAAAAAAAAGCAGGCAGAATTGAAAAAAGTCAAAAGGCATGCAAATCCTATATGCTTAAGATCCAGTGGCACCAGTCATATGTCAGGTATCTCATTTCAGTTGATCAACTGAGCAATGTGATACACTTTATTGGGTATATATCTAATCAAACTACCTTAAAAGTTACATATTCAATCATAAATGTGATTAAAGATAGCAAGGCAACCAAGCAAAATGAGTATTTTATAAAATAAAGAGCTTTGTTTCACACATATAGACTGTTGTGGGAAAAATGAGTTTCAGAGAATTCTAGAATTCGCATATAGAGACATCCTCTAACAAGATAAGAAGTTTTACTATTACTTTTGCAATGAAATCATGGCATGAATATTTTACTAATTGAAAAAAAAAAAATTGAGTTTTGACGTAGATGATTGTCTGACAAAATAAATGTTATGTGCTTTTGATAAAAAGGAATTTTGTTTAGTAGTGTATCAACAGTGAGTCTGGTTCCCTGCTTCATAGACTCCTAGCTTCATAAAATGCTATTATACATTACTCCTGGAAACAAACTAATCAACAAAACAAAAAGCTGTAATGTAATACATGAATGTTTGTGCATACTATGTTTGGTTGTTGAAACAGTTGCAATCATTTTATTGATCTTTCTGATGTTGGACATTTTGAAAATAAATGAGATACATAGATAATAACAAAAAACTTCATCAGAAAAGCATATTATTGCTGATTTTTCTTGACTCGATTATAAAATGAGGATTCAGCCATTAAACAGCTCAGTTCACACACCCCCATCCCAACCATACGTTTTTCTAGATGTCTAGCAGGTTGGTTTTTTTAGGTCTCTCGGTAACTAGTGCCCTCACTTATAGTGAAGTCTATGTTCTTAGACCCCAATGTACACGAGTTGTTGAGGGAATGGTGTATTGTCATGCTACATCCAGCTGTCATAAGGGCAATAACTCTCATAAAAATTCTAGGACTACTTAGATTTGTCAAAATATGCACATTTTTAGATAATGGCTGATCCATGATAAACAAGTCAAGTTGTGTTTTCAAATTATTGACATGTAGTGCATATAACTATAAGGTTAAAAGGGCAATAACTCTAACAACAATTGTGAAAACAGTAATTTATCAGTATGTGCTTCAGATGACTATAAAATGTTTTATGGTGATCCATTGAAAACTGTAAGACCAGCTGAATTTACAGTCATATACAACATCCAGTTCCAAGTTCATGAGAGCTGTAACAAAAATAGCAGTGGCACAGTCCTTCCTTCAGATGATGACCATTATAAAAACACAGTCAGAAAGCCAAACTAATAGCCCATTAGGTCAATGAGAGAATGGACATATACAGAAGCATACATTTTCTCCTAACAGAATACATGCCAATCATGTCTCAATACTCTGCATTCAATATTGTCTGAATTCAGAGCTAAAGTCAACAATTAACTTAAACCACCAGAATGTAATATACAGGTCACAATGACTCAATTTTCTTTGATCACTAAAATATGTGCACTTTTCATGATTTCATGATGCATTTACAACTCAAGTAACATAATTATGTACATGTAACAATCAAAGGACTAAACATAGCTGATGTTGAATCTCAGATCGTGTGCTTCACTTTTACACTCAGGTACATGTACCATAAGACTAATTGATCCACATTAGATGGCCTCATAATGTACTATATAACTAATATTTCCTGCTTCTAAAAGATGTATGGTTACATGCTAATTGCTTATCAGATATTAGAACTTTGATCTGACAGATACTAGTATTTTGTGTTTGTACATATCTAAAGTGGTTATACATATCATGCACTTCTTTAGGTAGTATGAATACTACCTAAGGAAGTGCATCATGTGATTGTCAAGTGAACTTGATACGAAGCATCGGTATTTAGAAGATAAATAATGTAATGTGCATTAATTTGTTATATTGATAGTTAATCAGGTCAGGCACAACTATCTCACTCCTTCTCACTCCACACCCATGATCTTTCCATGATCAAATTTCTTGACTTGCCTTAATCTTTTCTTCTCCCCCTTGCACTTCATAATCGAACAGAAAAAGAATTGTGCCATGATCTATAAAAGCTTTACCTCTCTCAATCACTTTGTACCTATCACAAATACAATTGATAATGTACTAACAAGTATGCAAAAAAGGTATCTAAAATCCAAACACAACTGAACATTATGGGGCTTCCAACATTTCAGGATGGGACTTCCAAAACGATTCCCAGGAAATCCTGAACCTTATCATTTAGGAAAATAATGGAGCCCCCAACTAAATGCTAACCACAATGATGATCTTTTTATTGTCAAGGCTTTAATAGACCATTATGCAGGGACAGAGAGACAGCAGGGGGAGGTCTTGTTGTATACATTAGGAAAGGGGTAAATGCAGAAATGCAACTTGACTTGGAGTCCCAAGAAATTGAGAGTATCTGGATGGAAATTTATCAAAATAATGTAAAATCATTTCTAGTTGGTTTCATTTATAGGCCACCTTCCTCCAAGGCAATTTGGAATGATAACTTTTTTAAACAAATGGAAAATGTTCTTGCACAGGATAAAAAAACATATATATTCAGTGATATAAATAAGGACCTTCTCAATACTCAAATAAGGAAGAACTGGATGGAATTTATTGAATCATTAGGCCCAGTCCAGATGGTAAATGATCCCACTATGGTAACAGAAAAATCAAGCACTATTATTGATCACATTTATACCAACTTACCAGACAACATAATTTTTGTTAACATACCAAATGTTGGTCTTAGTGACCACTATCCTACTTTTTGACAAGAAAGCTTAAATGCAAGAGAAATAAGAAAAATACACACAAAACTATCACTTACAGATCATTCAAAAATTTTAATGAAGAACAATTTCTCAGTGACCTATATAAAGTTCCATGGAGTATGATCCAAAATTTGGATGACATGGATAAAGCTCTGAGGGTGTCGACTGATTTATGGATGTAGTCTCTAAACATGCACCACTGGAAGTACATCAAGTAAAGAATGAAATCCAACCTAATTGGCTTACAACTGAAATCCTTGATGCTATGAAAACAAGAGACCAATTCAAGGCTATGGGAAACCTTGAACAATATAAAGTATGGAGAAATAAAATAACAAGTATAGTTAAAAAAGCTAAACAAAATTATCAATCATTGCTTGAAAACAAAAAGAGCGACAAAAACTGCATTTGGAAAGTCTTCAATGAACTCACTGGAGGAACACATAAAGATCAGATAAATAAAATTCACTCACTTCTGGTGAATGACACCATAGTCACTGATGACTATGACTTTGCAAATGTTTTCAATGATTTGTTTACCAACGTTACCACAATGTTAAAAGAACCAGTGATTGAAAACAACTTTAATAAACTGAAAAAGTTCTGCAGCAGCAAAATCTCTAAGGAGGTATGTTTCTCTATCCCACCAGTATCAAAAAACTTTGTTAAGAAATGTCTCAGTGAACTTGATACTAAGAAAGCTACAGGACTTGATCAGATTGGTCCACCACTCATTAAATCTTCTGCCTCTGCTATTTTAGATAGCATAACATTCATAATCAATTTAGGTATTGCAACCTCATCTGTCTCCAAAATATGGGAAACTGCAAAATTAACTCCTATTCACAAATCTGGTTCTAAGGATGATGCTGATAACTACTGGCCAATCTCAATACTACCAAACTTGTCAAAATTGGTTGAAAAACATGTCCATGATTCATTCATATCATATTTAACCAAACACTTTCAATCAGGCTTTAGACAGAAACATTCATGTGAGACTGCCTTGATCTCCCTAACTGATAAATGGCTTTAAGCACTTGACCAAGGTAGAATAATAGGTTTTGTATTTGTAGATTTCAGGAAAGCTTTTGACATGGTGGATCATGAAATCCTTTTGAAGAAACTGAAAATCTACCAATGTGATGAAAGCACAGTTAGATGGTTTACTTTATACTTAAGTGAGAGAACACAACATGTTTATATAAATAATGTTCTGACTGAACCTGGAACAATTAGATGTGTAGTACCACAAGGATCAATTCTGGGTCAGTTACTGTTTATATTATTTACTAATGACCTACCATTTATACTAAGAGACTCAGTATGATCTACAAATCTCTATGCAGATGACACAATGACACAACCTTGTCAGACATTCAAAACACAAAGCATGAACTTGAAAGTTCTCTACAGAATGCCCTAAACAAACTGGACAACTTGTGCACATGCAATAGCATGGTGGTTAATACTGATATAACTAAACTATTACTTATTTCAACACGCAAAAAAAGAACAAAACTTGATAGTGATGAACTATGTCTTACATGGAAGGATAAAAGGTTGCAAATGGTCTGTCGTGATAGTCTACTTGGTGTTTTGGTAAATAGTAACCTATCATGGACTGAACATATCAAACATATCAGTAAAAACATCAATTCAAATTTATGACTTCTCAGTAGGATAAGACACTTTCTCCCAGAAAAGCACAGAAAACTATTTTATAACAGTTACATACACACCTATTTAAACTACTGTAATACAGTATGGGGTAATTCAAATGATAAAAACTTTGCAAAGCTAGCACATCTCAAAAAAAGAGCTTTTGAGTTAATATCAATCCAGAAAGAAAACAAGGAAAATTTAGCTGGTAAGTTAAAAATATTACCTATTAAAGACCGAATCTGTTTGAGAAAAGTCAAATTAATGTACAGGATGGCCAATAATAGTGCTCCTGAATATTTACAATCACTATTCAAGTATAAGCTACCCGGAAATACTCCCCACCAGCGATCAATGTCTATCAAACATTACAAAATTCACAAACCAAATAAGGAATTATTTAAAAAAGTTTCCAATACTCTGAAACTTTGCTCTGGAATAGCATTCCAGTTGAGATTAGAATTGCCCACTCTATTTTCTTTTTCCAAACCCAGTATATCAAGTGGCTTCAGAGATGCAGCAAAAATAAGTAAATTCCTTTGAATGAGGGCCTCAAGGTAGATTAGTTCCTAGCTAATTGAGTTACCCTCTTTAAACAAAGTAATAATAATAATAATAATAGAAATAAGAAGAAGAATAAAAAACTGAGTCGAATCTAGTAAGATATGTGTTCATATACCGCTGATTCCCCATCCATTATCAAGCATATTAATAACTGTCATAACAGGATGTGTCATGCTAAAAAATGATTTGCTTTACTCCCAAACCCCATGACACAGTTATTTTTTGAAAAGCACAATTTGAAAAACATGACTGACTTTTAGTAAATAAAAACAAACCCAATATATGCCTTTGGAACTCAAAACAATTTTTGAGTCTCAAAACTCCCATCTCCCAGCCCTAACAATGTCTGGGAATAGACAGGCATGCAATTTACAGGCAAGGTCAAACAAGGACCAAAACTTCACATCTTTAAATAACAAAACAAACATGTTTTTAATATAAAGCTTCATATTAAATTTGACTTCTAACCATGAAATTCCTCAAATGGTATTCAGCTGAAATTGAATGGCAAAAGTTAAAATTCAAACAGGGACCAAAGTCCACAAATTTTTACTAAAAGAAAGTGAAAACAAACCTATCCTGGGACTAATTCATGTAAAGCTTCATACTATATTAACTTAGATATTCTGAAGCTCCAGTATGGATGAGACTGCGCCAATTGGAATGGTCTTAATGTGATATCTTCCCAAGAAACAGGGTCCATGCTTAAGTGTTTCATTGATGATTTGAAGGATTCTCTGAAGTGTTTTTTCTGACCTCCATGTGATTTCTTTGCCCTTTCCTCCTTCAGCTTGACATAGATGATCTTCTTCTTCTAACATCTTGGTGATGTGGCCTGCCCATCTGAATTGTGATTTCATCAGCAGAGTGTAGGTGCTTGGAATGCTTGACCATGTGAGAACTTCAGTAACTGGAACCTTGTCCTACCATCTTATTGTTTTTAGCTTCCTCAGGCAGTACATGGGAAAATGATTCATCTTCTTGGTGTCATGTCTTATAATACATAGTCCTGGTTTGAAATGCATGAAAGGTTGGCAATACAATTGCTTTGTAGACAGTCAGTTTTGTTTGTTTTTAGTCAATGCCTGTGCACTCTCACACACATGTATGAAGTCTGCTAAAGGACATACTTGCTTCAGTAATTCTGTCATCATTTTCATTACTGTTATTTGGAGTGTGCCACAGAGATTGGTGAACTTGACCACCACCATGAAAGTTTTTGTCCATTTGCTGGGATGGTAAGCTCTAAGGCTTTCTGGTACAGGTTGGTGCATCACCTCTGCAATTTTTATACTGACTACAAGATCAAAATTGTCACAAGCTGAAAAGAAATGGTCCATACTCTTGTCAGGATGTAGTACTTAATTTTTGTTGAAGGGTGTGTACTCTTGTCAGGATGTAGAACTTAATTTTTGCTGAAGGGTATGTGAAGATATTATCAAGTCCATAAGCATGAACTGCTTTGAAATCCATCCTGCCCAATAATTGTGTAAAAGTAAGATAATTACAATGTTGAAATTTGTAAAATCAGATGTTCAAGTCAACTGCTGACAGTAAATGAGGATATAGATAATCTTTGATGAAAACATCAATGTAAAATTAATACACTGGGAAAATATTGAAAGATTTGAAGCACAAAATACTGCCAATGCAGAATAATCTGCTATACAGAACCACATAATACTCCCTTAAAGTATTTGAATTTAATCGATTGGCCAACATCAATATAATTTTTGTTATTGTGAGACATAAAAGTGTACATTACCTTGAACTCTTCATAAATTTTGTTGATATCATGGCAGAAATTGGACAGCCCAGAATAGTTCAGCAGATGGGAATACTCTTTGGTTTCTGTCTAAAAATGAAGATAACTACAGCAAGCTTTTATGAAAAAAGAACCCAACCCCCAAACAACCAAACTAACATAAGCACTTGCAAAAAATGAATAAACTCTTCCATCCATATCTTCAGTTAAATAAAATTAATTGGTATATTTATAACTGAAATAGTAGAACAATGGTCAAAGGAAGCTTTTGTTTTTACAAGCTCATTTATATCTAATGTCAAAATGCTTACTTTACTACATCATTTGAAGAAATGCAAAATAACTACCATTTATACTCAATTAGAAGTCAAGTCCAACTGCAAACAACAGATACCCTGATCTGCTGTCAGATAATTTGCCAGATTATGGTCTATGTTGTATGTTCTAATAATTACTCCTAACATGCTGAAGAGACCCATAAATGCTGGTATATAATGTGATAGCAGTTCTAGATCTGTACAGTATGCAGTTTGATTCAACTTATAAGTGATTATATAGCATTTGTTATGTAGTTATTATTCATTTTCTGTTTGGATTTTAAGGTGCTTTACCACATGCTTGAAAATTCAGTTTATCATCTGTATTTGGCTATACAATGTGTTATGTGCATGTAATTTATATTATGTGCTTGACCATTGTTTATAATTGAGGGCAGGAGTTTGGGCCTACCTGACGTATGTCATTTTGTAAAAATATGTTTACTTGGATGTGATATATTGTTATATCCACATATTCAAAACTATTAGTACATCAGCACATTCATTCAAATACTTTGTATGTTTGGACTTGTGATAGAACTTCTAGGATTATTTGGGATTTAATTCACAATACTGTAAGTTCCTCTTACATTTTTAATCTGTAACTTTAAAAATATTGTTTTTGGTTACATTTTATGAAACTTGTTGGTTTTGCTTTGTCTGTTACTTAGTTTAAGACCAGAGAGTCATAACAAATGTGATTTAAAAACATCATTATTTTCGAAATTTCATTATATTCCAACATGGAAAGAAAAACAAATTACATTTGCCTTGTTACTAGTAGAGCTATTAAAGTATAAATCCATATTTTTTTCAGATCTCAGTTGTTATCAGTAATTAGTATAACAAACAACCTTGCTCTTTTGGTGCATTATACAGCAGCAGATTGTGGTCTGTGCAGTTTGCAGTTGGATTCTTATACATGTATACAGTCAATGGCTGCCTGGCTAAGTCATGGTCAGTCACTTTTGCAAGTTCTACAATTTAACATGCACAAATAAATAATCTTACAACTTTTATGCAATGAAAACTTTAAGTTTTCCAAATTATTTTAAAGAAAAGAAAAAAAATATATATATATATATATATATATATATATATATATATATATATATATATATATATATATATATATATATATATACATAGAGAGAGAGAGAGAGAGAGAGAGAGAGAGAGAGAGAGAGAGAGTGTGTGTGTGTGTGTGTGTGTAAGGCAGACATTACATTATTCTATGCAACTTACTGTCCCAGATTCATTTTGTTCCAGTGCTGGGTTCCAGTATCCACTGTTTGGTCTGGATTTAGGCAAAACCCCCAGGGCTACTGAGTCAATACTTCGAATAGATGGACGACTAAGCATATGAGGACGCATCTTTTTAGCACCATTGCGTCGGTATACCAGAACCTGTATAAGGGGGAAAATGCATGACCAAATGAGGTTATTAGATCAAGTGAGATCTTTTAATATTTGGTGCTGATGCAGAATACCAAGAAATATTCACAATATCCTTATCTGTCTAATATTGGAATTATTCACAATATCCTTATCTGTTTAATATTGGAATTATTCACAATATCATGATCTGTCGAATATTGGAATTATTCACAATATTCTTATCTGTCTAATATTAGAATTTTTCATAATATCATAATATCACTTTACTCTGACTGCCTCAGCACAACATGATGTCCATGTGAAAAGGAGCTGCCAAACACCAGACAAAACATATAAACTTGTGCAATTGGGGCCAAACATCCAAGAAGTGTCTTTTGTTCTTTTCAGACTTAACCATCTGTACTTGCTTATAAGATGAGTCCAACTGCAAATTGCACAAAGTCAGATCTGCCATTGCATAATACACCAGCAGATCTGGGTCTATGCAGTTTGTTAGGAATAATCAGTAGAACTAATAAGATAGACCATGATCTATAGGTGAATTATGGTATGGCAGATCATAACTTTTGTTGTTTGCAGTTTGAGTCGACTTATAACTGAGTAAATATGGTATCTCCAGCTTCCTGCACCTTAAAGGCAGGCCACTTAAAACAACAAAATTGACCAATGAGTGACTGAGAATACAAATACCAATTAAGCTTTGAAAACATATCTTAAGATCATACTTACAGCTTGAAGAGCCACTAAGGCTACACAGCAGATGCCACCTACTGAGGCAATGACAACAACCATTGTGATGCCAGGCTGCATTTCAGCTGTATATGGCTGTGATATGGATTGCTCATTGCTTTTCACATCTCCATCTTTATTTTCATGCTGGATAAGTTTCACAGAGAGCAACTGAAAATTTAGTTGAGAATAAATCAATAAACAGGAAGAATTAGCGAAAGAAAGAAAGAAAGAAAGAAAGAAAGAAAGAAAGAAAGAAAGAAGGAAAGAAAGAAAGAAAGGAAGGAAGGAAGGAAGGAAGGAAGGAAGGAAGGAAGGAAGGAAGGAAGGAAGGAAGGAAGGAGGGAAGAAAAATTTTGAAAAATTTAAAGCCCACAGTTGTTGTTGAGTTCTGTTTAGAAAAATAATCAGTTTCTTAAATATTGCTGATATTGCTGTCTGTGACCTTGATAACAGGCTTATTGATTCAGTGAAACAAATTTGTAGTATCTGATGAAAACAAAAATTCCAAGCCAAATGTAAAGTGAATATAAGAAATTTTTTAAAAAAATGTTGACAAGAAGCTTGGTGGAGTCTGAACAAAGATTTGATGTTGGTTTATATCTTGCCTTTTCCAGAAACTTTATGGTAAAGTAATAAATTTACATCTTTAGTTCAGTGAAATTTATTAATTTTCTTACTGTGTACCTACCTTATCCCTAAAGTGAGCTGTATTGTCTCTGAATCCACTTTCTAAAAGTTTGCCATAATCTGTTGTGGAGGTGACATCCAATTTTCCTTCAGAGTCAAGAAAGTAAAAGTATATTGTGGTCTCCGTCACTTGCTGTTGGGAATGGTTATCTTGCAGAAGGCAAGTCTTATCTGCAATGTTTGAAATGATCACAATCTGCTCATCATGAACCGTATGTCCATTTTCAGAAATCACTCTTTGGAGGTCTTCCTTGAAGAGAGTTTTCACTGCACAGAAATCAAACCAGGTCATCCTTAGGACAACTGTAATGAAGACTGGAGGTGAAGTTGTATTGGGAAGAGATGTTGCAACAGGTTGGTTGACGTCATTATTATGTCTGGCTGTTGTTAAGGCTCCAGTAGTCCTGATGTTATTTACACTGGAACTGAATCGGAAGGCAGTCATTTGATTAGCTTTTGTAGATAAAACTACTACTTTACCTTTTGTGGTCAGTGTAGTAGAGGTGTTGGTTCTTTCAGTTTTGTTCAATTCAGATTTATGTGTGGTTGGTATGGAGGTGAGAGGATCAATCTTTTTCTTGACAGTAGTTGTGACTGGTGTGGTAGTGTTTCCTTTAGGACTTGATGCTGTAGAATGAGTCTGGTTTTCATTAAGGATCAGCTCATGTGATCCATTTGGAAGATGATGGACCACAGATGCAGACAGAGTTGGAATGTAGGTTGGAACAAAAACAGATTGTTTAGATGAGGATGATGGTGTACTGGGTATGCTGGAGGAAGTGATGTCTGTGCTTAATTTGGTATTAAGTAAGAATGGTGTTAAGGAAGTCTGTGTCTTGTGAGACACTATTGGTATTGATGTATGCAATATTTCTACATCAGGGGTCACATGAGGCATTGGCTGTACTGAAGATGTGACAATAAGTGATCCAGAGAATGAAGAACCTAGAGGCATTGTAGATACATTAAATGTTACAGTCTCTTGATCATGTCCAAGTGTTGAGCTAACAGTGGATTGCACATATTCTTCAGAAGTTGTATGCAAGCTGGAAGGCAAACTTACATACACTAGACTAGGTTTAATTAATGGTAGAGTAGAGGAAGCAACATCAGTAGTATTGATGGACGATTCTTTCCATGTGTAGGAATGACTTTGTAGCATCTGTATATGTTCAGATGGTACTAGTGTAGGTAGTTCCACTATTCTTGAATGTTCATCTATGGAAGAACTCTTGGTATTACCTGAGGAAGAAATAGTTGTGGTGGAAACATAGTATTTCCCTCCATGCTGGGCTATTGATGAGCCAGACATGGAAACTGTTTCTTTGTCCACTACTTTCCCTCCTGGTTCATATTTACCCAAATCTTTGTCCTCTCCAGAGTTATCTCTCTGACCTTCAGAAATGCCTACAAGATTACCTGTTTGTCCATTTCCTTGAACAGGAGTTGGTGATAAATTGGTCAGAATCAGATTTTCTGTTGCAGCATCTGTCAGTTGATGCATTCTACTGATTGTAGTTGTTCCAGATAACTTTGCTGTTCTAGTTCTAGCAAGCTCTGGCTGAGTTACAGGTTCTTCAGTTACATTAGTGTTTAAAAGTGTTTGGACAGTTTTGTGCACATCATTCAGAGTGGGCAGAGTCCTTACAGTTAAAGAGGAAGCACCTGAAGGTGTGGGCATTGTCCTGTTTCTTTCACCAACTACTTTTTCAGGAGCTGGTAAAGTCCTAAGGGATTCATGGCCATTTTCTGTAGGCCTTTTACTGGTAGTTATTCTGTACGTTTGAACAACTTCTTCTCTTGGTGTCGGCAAAGTCCTAACTGAATCTGGTTGAGCTGGACTGATTCTTGGGTTTGGTAAGGTTCTATCTGCAACAGGGAAATTAATCAAACTGGAAAGACTGGGCTCTGTTAAATATTGCACAGGTCTTTGTTGTTCTGATATTTCAGCAACATTAGGTTCTGTTTGCTCAATGGGGATTTCAGTTTTCTTTGAAGAAAGATACCCAAAAGGCCTTTGTTGCTGTTCTGTGCTTTCTTTTTGTGGCTTTGGTGTGTTTTCCATTGGTGGTCTTTCCGTGATTCCTCTAACTGCGTGTTCTGTAATACGTGGAATGTCCCCATAGGGAAGTTCAGGTATAGGAGTCAGTGGGTTTCTAAGAGACTGAGACTCTTGGTTTGGAAGTGTAGGTAAATCTAGTCTGGCATGGCCAAAACCAGAGGCCTCTCCATCAACATCAGCTGAAGAGTTCTGTCTGTCCTCTGTCTTCCCAGTAGTCCTATAATGTACTTGCTGTTCCTCCAGACCCATAATAACCCTTCTTGTACTTGGTCCACCTTCTAGCTTTCCTGACTGTGGTCTTGAAGTGTGATTCTGTCTGTACTCAGTATCGGGCATGTCATATCTCTTGGAACCTTGATCGACCTCAGGTTCTTCTATCTCCTTACCTGACTGGTCTACATTCAAAGGAACCTCTTCACGTGGGTTCAATGGAAGATTTTGCATCTGTTGGTCTTGGTCCTGTACCTCAGAAAGGATCTCCCCAAATGTACCTGGATGGATGCTTATTCCCCATGTCGCAGAAAAACCCAACCATACTGAAAAAATATGTTCTTTTTAATATTTTATCCTGTAGACTGGCTAATTCCTAGGCATTTGAAAATTAAGAATTCATTATAGTTTTCTAATTTCTGATTTTCTAATAGCTTTTATTTAATGATTATGTCTTGTTTCGTTTTACATAATAATTTCAAAATCAAAAGATTTTAGTGTCCCAGTACTTTATTCTTTATCAATATAAAAGTGTAGAACACTATTTTTTTGTAGTAAAATTTGTTTCTTCACAAATACTTACCCAATCATAATACCTTAGGAGAACTACTACTACCTTGCAAATCCAGCCCTTCCAGAAAACATTTTTAGCTAAAATAGAGCAAGAAGCTTTCTGTCCATCTAGGTGGCATTCAGGCAGAGTGAACTCCCCTTGATACAGAGTTTGGCAGCAAACCCCATGAATATTTCAGTTACTAATGGTGCATAAGGCATGCTCTTTATATGGATGTAAATATGGGGGAGGCTGGGAGAATGTATGTGCATTATGATTGGGTAAGTATTTGCAAAAAAACATACTTTACAATAAAAAAGTTCTTAGTTTCTTCTTTAAATACATTACACAATCATAATATCTAGGAGAATACATAAGAGGTGGAAGTAGGTACATTCCCTTAACCCAGTGATGTCACCTCCAGTCCCTTAAGGTATGTGTGACAGCCTCTAGGTAACCCAACTGGAGAAGACTCCATCTATTGGGGAGTGCCTTTGTAATGGGAAAATGTTCCCTCCTGCAGATCCAGCAGAAGTCATGAAGCTATCTTATGAAGCTGTAGAACAACCAGAAAAGGCAACCTGTTGTGCTACAGCTATTGGTACCACAAGATTGAACTAAGCCTTCAGGATAAAAGATCTCTGAGGTAAAACTGGAGAATGTGGACTTGGATCTCCATCCTGAGTCATGTATAACAAATTCATTTGAGTTGGAGTTACTTCTTAATATGCAGAGTGAATAATCTTCTTAATCCTGGATGAAAAGGGTATGTGCTGTTATATCATCCTGTTGAGAGGTAAATATAGGCATGATCTCCCTTGACACAATGGCTCTGTCCATTTAAGACACCAATGAAAGAGGCAACAATCATTGGTAGAACTGACCCATGTTCTCAGAATTGCATGTAATTTTGGTCCCCTTATAGGGCATGGATTTAGCTCATTCTGCCTGCCATCACTAATGTGATAAGAAAGTAGGTCTTGTAAGAAAGGTGAGCCAAAGATGCCCTTGAAAGTGGTTCATGTGGGGTTTGATTCAACCAGCTCACTACCAATGATGGTTCCACTTTAGGCACAGGGCCAACATTTTTGGCCATGTAAAAAACAAGGTTGGAGAGGAGGGTAGAAAATGTATTTTGTTTTGTCTCTTCCATGATGATGAATAGTGTCAGTGATTGTGGAGTGATAACCTTTGATTGTGTCTGGTGCTAACTTTATCTCATCAAAGAGCCAGAGGAGTAAGTTAGCTATTTCAGGAATAGATGCTGGTATAATATGTTCTTATGAACATCACTATGTAAAAAAATTTCATTTGACTTTATGCGCTTTCAGAGTGAAGTACAATTTTGCTTGAGTGATTCTCTCCACAACTGGTTGTTAGAACTGTTCATTTCTGGTGGCCTGTGTAATATGATCCAGTGGTTCAGTAGGTCTATGTTGGAGCAAAACATCTGTCATGTTTGTTTGAGTAAATGTGTGAAATTCTCTATTTTCTGTGAATTTCCATTGTGAGATTGATGAGGCTGTCGATCCTCGACTTCTCCTATCTGATGTGTGCAATGAGGATGAGGTGACACTACAATGCTTTCAGAAGTTTGAAGAGTAGTCATGGGTGTCCAGGCCATTCCTATCTATGTAAAGCACATCAACTGCCCAGGCTTTTGGGATCTGGGAGTAGTGAAACAAAGGTTAGGAGCTTGGAATTGAACCTGTGGTCAGTCCCACTAGGTGCATATCTGCCATTTCATCAGTATTAGTTGACCGTTCCAGGACAATGAATCTACTAATACTTTGAGACATCCAGGCATATGACAATCTTGGACATGGATTTGTTGTTGACAACTCCACTATAGAAAGTCTCACACCAATACAGAAATGACTGGGGACTTGGTACCACTTTTCCATTTAAGATATAAAGTCATCACCATAAAGTTGTTGGAAGAATGATAACTCTCTTTCCAGTAAGAAATCCATGTCACTAGTGAAAGGCTTTCATCTCAAGGAAATGCAGATGCATGGTGAGTATGGAGCATCTTTAAAGGCCATGCTGATTGTCTCCCTTTTCAATGGCAATACAAATATGCCTTGGTGTTTCCACAATGAGAACCAAGTAGCATGAATAAATTGATTTAGGGTGCTTAATTTGATAATAAGGCACAGAGGGTCATTTGCCTTTGGAGCCAAGAAAAGTCTGGAATAAAATCCTGGGGAATTTCTACCACATTTTTCTGAAGAAGGTAAATTATTTCTTACTGCAATTTCGTGGCTTTGAATGGGTCTGTAGGAATTTGAATGGGTCTGTAGGAATTTGAATGGGTCTATAGGAATTTGAATGGGTCTGTAGGAATTTGAATGGGTCTGTAGGAATTTGAATGGGTCTATAGGAATTTGAATGGGTCTATAGGAATTTGAATGGGTCTGTAGGAATTTGAATGGGTCTGTAGGAATTAGTATGGGTCTATAGGAATTTGAATGGGTCTGTAGGAATTTAAGTAGCTGATGAGACTTTTTACAGAGGAGGTGTTTTGATAATGAGTCCCTCAGCCAGGTCCAATGAATGTCATGGCAAATCTTGCTGGGATTAGTAGGAAGGGTGGTGTTAAGACAGTGCCATATTTGAGAGATGGAGGTGTCTGTGAAGTAAGTGATCGCTACTTCTCTATCTTTTGTCCACTTTGATTCATGAGAACCATGGTTTTCAATGTGAGAAACTGTGACAAGACATCTTGTCAGTTGTTTGCGTTTAAGTCATGTTGCTTTGTTCCTTTTGTTGGTTTCCAAAAACTACCCTGTATCAGTGTTGTGGCTGAGGGGTGTTTGTGTACTTCATTGACCTGGCCATTACAAAGTAGATTATGATGATGACATAAGGAAGAAGAAGGTGGAGAGCAGCGTGTCTCATTCTGTCAATTGTAAACTGTTGCTGCTGTGATGGCATTGGCTAAAGTATGTAGTTCAAGACATGGGCCATTTTGGAGACTTCCTCCCATGCATGTGCCATGAAATTTGGAGTATGTGATGATAAGCTATGTTCAACCTGCTCTTGCATTGCAGACTGATTTTTGAGTGTCATTGAAAGATATTTCTATACAAATGTAGAATGGTTTTGACATTCCCAAAACTGTGGTATCCTGGTCAACTATCAAGGTGTCCAAATTAAAATCTGATGTGTGACCAAACAAATTTGTGAAGTTGCATAGGCTACAAGTGCAAATACCAAAGTATATTAATAAATGTGTGAAGATGATAAAGTGTGGTAAAATTGTAAAAGCATAACTTTGTCAACATACAAATAAAGAAAAATCTGAAATATAGATGAAATAGAATGTAGACTTCCCTTGTGAAGTGAGAACTCCTCCAACTTGTATCAGTTGAGTCTGGCTTTTGAAAAGTCTCTCATGGTAAAAGTATGAGTGGAAGTAGTAACTGAGATATTCATGGATTTTGCTATCAGTCACCATATCAAGCTGAGATCACTCTGCCCAACTGCTACCTAGGTGGCAGAGAACTTTTAGCTGAAAATGTAAGGAGGTCTACATTTGCAAAGTAGTAATAATTCTTTTAGGTATTATGATTAGGTAATGTATTTTAAAACAGGAGACTTTTTGAAACAAAAATAATGAAAAGAATAGAGGAAAGCAAATGCAGAATTTTCTTTGTAGTCAATAACGTTTAATGTGTTACAACTCAAGATGTATTTTTATTGCATTTTCTCAGAGAGAGAGAGAGAGAGAGAGAGAGAGAGAGAGAGAGAGAGAGAGAGAGAGAGAGAGAGAGAGAGAGAGAGAGAGAGAGAGAGAGAGAGAGAGAGAGAGAGTGAGTAAACAATACCTGACAATATAAATAAAAAACACATAATACATGTAGTATGTTGCATTATATGAGCGAAAGTATGGAATGGATGTCTAAATTAAGAGCAAGAGAAATCCCCAACACTTGAATCATTGCTGCAGTCTTAATTCTCCACCTTTACTCTCCACATGAGGCATCTAGAATGACTTGTAGAATTTTCTGAAAAAGATTTATTTTAAAAATCATTAATACAATACTTTCCATTTTGAAATGTAAATTTAAACCAAAACTTGCTTCTTATTTTCTTTCTTTTCAAATTATAGGAAATGTGAATCCATTTGACCAAATTTATAACTTACTGGTCATTCAGACACACTCTCATATCATCATAAGTACATTTCTTCGTAATTTATCACTAAAAAAGAAAGTCTATGTTTATCAATATATACTGAAAAAAAACCCACTAAATAAAGAGAAACTAAAATGGAAATGTCTGCAGATTCTCTCATGGTAGAAAAATTATTCCTCTGTAAAATGTACCAAATCTAGTGTACTAAACCTGTTTACACATCATGCAGTGGATTTTAGATGCAGAAGATGGCTGCCAGAACTCTAAACTTAAATTTATCATATCATGCCTCAAGTGGGTAAGTAATTGTGTGTGTGCATGAGAGAGAAATTTTCAAGTTATGATAAATCACTACAATTAAACTAGTGTCAATAGTAATTTTATGAAAACAGAATTAAAATTAAGAAAAGAAACTTAACATTCAGTAGAAACTAAGAACTGAAAAATTTACATTTTGTTTTTAAGAATGTGAAAAACTTTTATATCAACAAGGAATCTTTCCAAAAAAGGGTATCCGCAAACAATGAATAGTGCTTACCAATATTGGTCAAACTTAAATAAATATCATATAAATAAATATCATAAACTCAGCAGAGGTGAGAAAGTATTTCAATATTAGCAAATTTTTATGGTTGGGATAATTGCTTTTATTATACACAGAAATCATGATTGTACACCTGATAATTATAAGTATAAACTGTGAGTCAGTTTTACAAAAAGTCCAGGACACATCAGTTATTGAATATTTCACTTTTACAATCCACAGCAATGACAATTTCAAGTTCAAAAGAACTCAGAGGTCCTGTGGTTGTTCTCCAAGACAAATAACCACAAATTTGATTTTCACATGACACCATACTAAAAATTGTTTATTTGGAGATATAAAATGTTTATTGGGCCAAAAATAGCTATAAAAAAGTATCAGAACTGAACTAGATTTTTACATCTCATAAGATACCACTGGTAATGTGCCAAATGTGAATTATGACAGACTAGGTGTAGATAAAAGTCTATATTACCAAGAGAGCAGTATATTTGGGTGCATTTTGATATGCAGGGCAGGACATTGGGTGTAGGAATTAATAAAAGATAACAGCTGAGCTATAAATGTTTCAACCCTGTATCAGCCATAAAGTTGCCTCAAGTATAAAAAAATGGAATCAGAAGCTGTAGATTGCAAATTCTTAAACCATACTTAAAATGTTATATTAATGCCTTTTCTGCTAAAATACTGATTGAGAAAATGTTAATTATACCTTAATTTTTCCATTTAGTTGTTGACAATAATTAAAATTTTTCAATTACAGAAGTTTCATTATTATGGTGCTCATTCAAACAGAAGAAAAAAAGAAAACTTTTATTCTTTTGCGGAAAATGTTTTCAATTTATCATTACAGCAGACTCCCAAGTTCACTATATTCTAAATGATAATTGTTAGACAATTTATTTTTGCAGGTAGTTTCAAGGACTGTGAATAATTATTATGGTAATTTTAGGTCACATATAGCTAATTATTTTATGAGCAAAAGAACCAGCCAGTAGTATGTGGCAGTATATTTAAAACTTTATTTAAAAGAATGAAGTTTGCTAATTGGCTGAAAACAATAACAAGAAAAAATTAACCCAGTTTTTCACAAGAAACATATAAATCTGATCCAGTGAGAGATCTCCATTTATATTTGATAGTATCTGTCAGAAACAGATAACGATATATATATATATATATATATATATATATATATATATATATATATATATATATATATACACATACATACATACATATAGGTAAATTGATAACAACAGTAAGCTTGAATATCTGGGTAAATTATGTGCAATAGTAAAATGAAACCTAAAACCATTTTCATTTTATGTTTGATGCTAGACAGATACTATCAAAATATAAATGGAGATCAGATTTTTTAAAAGTGGGTACCTACAACAAAATTATTGTAAACAAAAGGTAACTAGCATATAATTTTCATCCTTTAAAAACTTTCCTCTGAAATCAGCATACAATGTAAGTGTCATTATGTCAGTATTATTGCACAAGTATAATAATTTGATGACAAATATCAGCATTATAACTTATTGGCATTGAATATATTCTGTGCTCTACAATATTTCCACACTGTGTACTAATCTGGTTCATAAAATATTGCTGATAATGAACTTTGTTGCACATAAATAGGAGGGGTCCTGGGTGTCTAAAAAGGTACTCATCTTTACATGTTTCTGACATATTGCCTCTGTCCACATGAGTTTTGAGTCTCCGGTTCAGCTAATGTGGGTACATGAGAAAACTTGCCAATAGCTTCTATTCAGTCTTTGTTTTTTTACTGAGTTCTTCCTCCATCAGTTACACTGGCCACCATAAATAGCCTATAGTGCTGAAGATGGCATTTAATGTACAATAATAACATTAAAAATAGGATTGGTATCACAATAAGACCTTACCCTGCACAGTGCAGTACTTTCTCACTATAATACTGTCCATGACAATCATAGAATATACTGCCTCATAGTGAGACTGACTTACCATAAAGTACATGATTTAGTACTTGCTCATTATTCAATCATTCAGTCCTCTTCATGCCTCAGATGGCATGCAAAACTTCCATACAAGACTGCCACTACTGCTAACCTGCAGCCTGTCTATTGATGATTTCCATACAAGACTGCCACTACTGCTAACCTGCAGCCTGTCTATTGATGATTTCCATACAAGACTGCCACTACTGCTAACCTGCAGCCTGTCTATTAATGGTTTCCATACAAGACTGCCACTACTGCTAACCTGCAGCCTGCCTATTGATGGTTTCCATACAAGACTGCCACTACTGCTAACCTGCAGCCTGTCTATTGATGATTTCCATACAAGACTGCCACTACTGCTAACCTGCAGCCTGTCTATTGATGATTAACATACAAGACTGCCACTACTGCTAACCTGCAGCCTGTCTATTGATGGTTTCCATACAAGACTGCCACTACTGCTAAACTGCAGCCTGTCTATTGATGGTTTCCCATGTCAGGCTACATGCCTTCATCTCCTTCTCAGCTGTCCTTACACAGCCATGTCTCTATGGGTTGACCCCATTTATGCTTTCCATCTTGTGTCCAAAGTAAGGCTGCATGATGGTATGTCTGTTCACATTCAACAGATACCCAAGCTGTCTCCATCTCCCCCTTATCATTGTTGGACAACAGGTTTTGCATCTGACCTATGATGCAATTCACTGTTTGTACTTTTTCTTAGCTAGAAAATTTAAAGGATCCTTCAGACATTTGCTTTGGAAGGTCTCTACTTTCTGAACTATTCTTTTACTCTGACCAATATAATAGCATATCATGGACAGTGCTGCTGAAGATCCTTAGCTTTGATTTTGTTCCCAATTACTTTGATTTGCAGATGTTCTTCAGCATGGTAGGAGAAGTTGGATTTGATCATTTTTGAATTGAGCTCTCTGTGTCTCCATCTATTGTCATATTGCTTCCCAGGAAGGTGAACTCATATTATCTGTGGGATTGTTGTTGATGACTATAGTTTTATTATTTGTTTTCTTATTAATTTTTATAAACTTTGTCTTGCTGGTGTTCACTTGAAGCTTTTGGGCTATTTCAGTCTGATTAGCTTTCTTTTCATGTATTTCTTTCTGATGACTTGAAAGCAAACTTTTGTCATCAGCATAACCCAAAGATGATGTAAGAATCTATTAATTCCTCTTCTGTTGTCTGCTATGGTTTCTTTCATAGGCCAGTTTATGGCAACAATAAAAAGAAATGATGACAGGATGCAACCTTGCTTGATGCCTATGGTGATACTGAAATGTCTTTAAGGTGGTTGTTTCAGAAAATCTTGCACTTGAAGTTGCTGTTATTTTACACCATTCACCATTGTGTGGGGGATTCTGTGTGAGTGGAGGATTTTTTCAGAGGGATTCATGTTGATGGCTGTCAAAAACCTTTAATAGTCTATACAGATTATTTAAATCATGTTATTCTGTTCAGCAAAGTGATCAGTTATCTGACTGAGCGTGAAGATGTATTTAATGCAGCTTTACCCTTGTCTGCAACCCTCTTGTTCCATCCTTCCTTTTTGTCTATAGCAGCTGCAGTTATTTTGAGGAGGATTCTCCTGAAGACCTTGCTGGTGAGGGACAGCAATGCAATCCATCATCAGTTATTGCAGTTCCCAGAGTCACCTTTCTTAGAAAACTTGATAATCATTTCAGTTTTCCATTCTTCTGGAGTGTCTTTTATGTTCCATACCTACTGGAAGCAGTCTAAAGAGGATCTTGAGGATTCTTCTTCCTCAGCTTTCAGCATCTTTGAGCAGATTCCACTGACACTGGGTACTTATATACCTTTATAGCATTTCTAACTTCAGTTTGGCATTTATATCATCCGCTGCTTCTTGACTTGTTTTAGCTGTCTCTGGTCTGTTAAGCTGCTTTGGAAATGCCTCTTCTATCTTGAGATCTTCTTTCTCTGGTCAGATATGAGTCAGCCTTATTTGCCTTTCAGGGGTAGTTCCTGGTTTGCTCCACTTTAACCCCTTAAGTGTCTTGTGATTTTGTACAGTGGCCTCATGTCCTTCTTATCCACTGCTGGCTTTCAATGTCTTACATGCCTTTCAATGAATTCTCTCTTATCAATTCTTGATGTTTTTCAATTCCTTGTCCTTTTCTGTGTATTCTTTGGATATCCTTTCTTTCAGTTGAGGAGGGTGAATTTGGCATCCAGAATACATTTCTTTATCTGTTTCCTTTCTTAGTCATCCTCTAGATTGAATGAGATATCCACAATGTCTCCTGCTTTCTGCATTGCTCAGTTGAAGGCATATACAGTGTAGTCATTTTAGGTCTCCTGCTATTATATACTGTACTTATTCTTGAGGGGTTTTGGAGAATTTCTTTTTGATGTCTGGGTCAGTCAGTCTTAAAACATCAAAACAATTTTATTTTTTCTCCCCTGTTTGGCTCTTCTCAGCTTCAGACCAAGCATAGACCAAGCACAGCTACTACACTCTCCATGTTAGCAAGTCTCTTGGTCTCATGTTCTGCAAGGAATGTCTCCACTTGCTGTTTATTAGGATGTGATCTATCGGCCTTTCTGTCTTGCCATCAAGAGATTTCCAGGTCAAGTTGTGTATTAGTTTATGCTGAAATAGCGTTCCACAAGTGTCCAAGTCATTATTTTCATAGAGATCACAGTCTCTCATCACTGCTGTTCATAGTGCTGGTGTAATGTTTACCCAATATTCTTTCTCTATCAATTTTGTCACTCCCAACATATGCATTAAAGTTTCCTATAGCAAGTGGGACATCATGTTTTAGTGCTTTTGTTGATTCATTAAATTCATCCTTGGTTCCACCATGTGCATCTTCTGTTAGTGCATTGGCAATGATGACTGTTCATTTGAAATATCTGGAATCAAATCTTGTGTACAGAATTCCTTCACGAATAAGTTTCCACTCCAGGAGTGTCTTGCTGTTTACTTTATTGATGGCCTTATGATGTTGGTTATCTTTCCTGAGAATGGTGAATCCTGTGGCTAGAGTTCTTTTTCTTATATCAGTCCTTTTAACTACGGTAACACAGAGGAGGCAACGATTAAATATTGATGCATTTTATGAACAACTTGTGGAAGTCTTTCCAACTGATATAAATTATAAAGTTTTAGCAAAGAACTTTGATGACAATGTTTGACAAAATGAAATTCGTTGTTAAGGTGATGACTTTCTTTCTGTATTGGTCCTCATCTGTCATTAGTCCAATATCTTGTCTTACTTTACTCCTTCCATAAAAACTTGTTGTTGTTGTTGTTGTGGGTTTAACGCCATTTTTCAGCACAGGAAAGGCTATACATGGCGGCCAGTATTAATGGTGGAGGAAGAAACCGGGAAATCACCGGAAAGAACCACCGACCCACGAGAAGCTACTGGCAAGCTCTCTCACATATCCACATTCGCCGAATCTTAGACTCGAACCCACGCAGATAGAGGTGAGATGGCAGTGATCCGTAACGGACAGCGCTTTAGACCACTCGGCCACTCGGGGCCCCATAAAAACTTGTGATTTTACTATCTGTTTTGAATGTCAAATAGAAATACTAAATACAAAAAAACTGTCTACACATATATGAGAGAGAGAGAGAGAGAGAGAGAAAGAGAGAGAGAGAGAGAGAGAGAGAGAGAGAGAGAGAGAGAGAGAGAGAGAGAGAGAGAGAGAGAGAGAAAGAGAGAGCAATAATGTCCATACAGTGAAACCCATCAAAACTGAACCCTTAGTACTCAGAAATCCCCATTAGAGTGAATTTTTATTTGGTAATGAATTTACTATTCTTTAATATCATATTTTCCCCAGTAACCAACCCCCTCTGCTCTAAAACAGAAACAAAAATTACACTAAAATAAACCTATACAAGCAACATTCACTTAAACTTGTATTTTAGCAGCTAAATGTCATAAAATGCTGATGTTTTTGGTCTTAAAAAAACCTGTGGACAAGTATTAAGTAAAACACATACTTGACATTGCTATGCCAGATAATGAAAAAATAATGCATTGATCTTTCAGATGGATTTTAACTAAATTAAGCTTGTTACATTTTAACAAAACAATTCCCACACATCAGTAAGTCCTTTCATCATGTGCATTTCATAGTCCTTACAAGTTTAAATGGAATCAAACATAACAATACTCTATCAAGAATTTTGGCCCCATCAATTATAAAACAATATTTTTATCAAAGCTTACATTTTAATTAATTTAATTGCAATCATGGTCACATTGCTCTGGTGGCCATAGTGGATAGAGTGCCTGCCTGGACACAGGAGTTTGTGGGTTCAAACCATGGTCAAGCCATACCAATGACTTATACAAATGGTACTAGCAACTATCTCACTTGGCACTCAGCATTAAGAAGTTAGTGCTAGGACTGGTCATCCTGGTTGAAGGATAATGTAACTGGGTGGCACATTATATTACAGGTATGTAGCATGATGTTCCAGTGCTAGACATCATTATAAACTGCCAAACTGCAGACATAGTTTCCATATGAATGAAAAGCTGCCAAAGCCATGTTAAAAAATCCAAATCACACACACACACATGGGATTTTTGTTGTTTACACATTGTTTATGGTCTTATGGTCAGTCAACCATAATGTTGCCTGCATTAAGCACTGTCTTATACTACTGGTTTCCCTAAGCTATTTAAAACTGAACAATACTAGTTACCTTTACTGGAGGCAATTTGTACATTCAAATTTTCTGGTATTAATCGGTGGCAAAAAAGTGGTAATAAAATGAAGGAACCCTATAATGAAACACTTTAACCAGAAATTTTAGTCCAAAATCTGTCCCTATTATGGTATAAATTAATGAATTCCTGATCCAATAGCCACAAGCACAGCCAACAAGCATATGGCCAATAGCCACAAGCATGGCCAACAAACTTTAATGGCCAATCGCCAAACAAGCATGGCCAACCCAATGGGGTCATAAAAATGCTGGATAATAGATGAGGATGATTTTGATGTATAGTTATTTCTAGTAAGAATCATTTCTAATCTCTCAGTATAACATATAATTCTCTTTGTAAGCATGTCTGTAAAGGTTGAAACATTAACAGATTATATTTCAATATTAATATATTTACAATGATATTTTCTTAAATAAACTGTCAGTTCACTTCACAATACAAAAATCTATGAAAGAAAAAGGGTTACATTATCAAAAGGCAGCCATTACTAAAGTGTATGTCAATGTGGTCATGAATACACATTTATTCAAATTAAATATTAACTGCTATTCTAAAATTTAATACCAAAATAGCTTTAACTAGCATCTATAAAATCCTGACTGCTCTGCATTTTAAATGTCTCATTTAAAAAAAGCTTCCAGACAAAAATTATTGATCACTATGGACTTTTGTAATAATTGCCAGGTACTAAATTGGGTCAAGAAAAGAGGATTTTGGACCTAGCATAACCAATCACAGAGTAATATGAATTTGTTTTCAACACAAGGTGCTTTTATTGTGACATCACAGCATGTAACATTCAGTTCGGTTCATACTCATCACACTTTTTGGCTGAC